>OX579638.1:17224258-17560337 GCA_951230915.1 Antitrichia curtipendula | reverse complement strand
ACGTGGATGTAATATAACCGATTTGAACCAATTTGAATGCTCAACTAAAATAAACTATAATTATGAATATTCATGCAATTGCAAGTCGTTCAAAACTAAGAAAATAATTTAAAGAATGGATGGCAAATCTTACTGAAGAAAAACTAAGAATTGATTGGTGACATCAAAGAAGCATGATAAATATTCTTAGATCTAAAAAATTAAAAAAATTAGTTAGGGCCTATTGCTTTTCACACTACTAGTGATGGCCAATGTAATATTTTGGAATTTAATATTTCTAGGATGGAATTGAAACACACTAATTTCAATGATCAGATTGTGCTAGCAAGCATACTCAACCTTGTTGGTTTTAATTTTTTTAATTGTGAAACTTGAGTTTAAAATAAATACAAAACAATATATTATATTTGAAAAGTTTTTTGTGATGGGCCTATAAAAGTAGAAAATCCTTAACTTTCACATTAATCCAAATGGAATGAATAAAAATTGCTCAGTTAAACAACAAAAATATAATTTACAAAAAAATTAATTTTAAATTTTAATATTAAATTTTTGTGGATATTTATTTTGCCAGGTGACCTAAAATTTGGGCTTATAATGACATAACTTTTGCCCCAAGTCCCCCATTGAAATAAAAATTGTATTCCCCAAAAGCTAATGTGTTTTTCTAATTTTTTTTAAGTTTCAAAAAGTCTTTTTAAAATTTGAGATTATCGGAACTTACTTGAACTTTCATTTGTTTGTAGAAGACACAAGGGGGCTTTAAAGATTAAAGTGTTCATTAAGACCTGCACCTTTATAATAATTAGCTCAAAACCAACCAAACAATATAACTTGTTTTGTATATGTTTTGAAGATTGTCTAATAGGTCTAATATGACTTATAGTCTCTACTGCCAATAATAATCATAATTTTCTCAACAAGTTTCAAACTCTACTCCATTATAAAGATGTCAAGTTTTCTTGTGCTCTTATTATTGAGACTTTCATTTTCAATAACAATCCCACCTATTTGTTCAATTGAAGCCAATGTGATTTTTACTACTATAATATTCTCAACAATTTTTTGTATTAAACTAGACATTAAAAAGAAGTTTATCCTCAAACTCTACAAGATTTTACTTAGAACATCTTAGATGATACTTCATCACTTCCTTAAAATGTTAATCAAGCCTAGTTTGTAACAATTAACCAAGTTTTGGAATTGTCAGACTGAGCAATGATGATGTTTTTAAATTTAAATTCTTTGCCATTTTATACAAGAATCTATTAAGCTAAATTATATGAAACTTGAATCACTTTTAGTATCAACTACTATATTGATAAAGTCACAAAATTTGCCATTAACCCCTAAAGGACCAAACACTGTTTTTTCACAACATAGCGATTTTGGGCAGCTCACTATGACCGGAATTTTTCTTTTTTTTCTTTGAAATTTTCACATAAGATGTGCCCGAGGAGTAGCTTTAAGGTCCAACAATTTTGTAACTTTTGACTACGTGGTTAAAAAGTTATTACATGATATGTTATTTTCATTGTTTGGCGGGCAGCCGGGGCAGCAAAAAAAACTTCTTTAAAAATCACTTTTAAGAAAAACTAAAATTTGAAATTGGTTCTTTAGATTTATATGTACGTGGGAGGCTTTGAATCATTCCATTCCAATCAATGAGTCAAAAGTTATGAGGATTCTTAGTTTGAAGGTAGTTATGGAATCTCTACTCTAAAATAAACTTTGAAGTCCTTTATTTTACTCGATTTTCAATATTTTTGAAAAAAAATAAAAACATTGGGTGTACATTGTTTATTACAACATTACAATCGTTGGGATTGGCATTTTTCAATTTCATAAATAAATTCTTGACAATTTAGTGCTTTGAATCATTCTCTACCTCTTCCTACTTACTATTTTTTTCCTATATGTTGTACAATTCCAAATGATCTGAAATTTTTCAAGCATATAGCCAACTTGCCTTGAAGAATAAATCCAAAGAGTAACCATCATTTTGGACATTTTTTCATACAAATGTGACCTTGTGGAGGGCAGCTGCCCGTTTTTTCGCAGGGACAAAAAAAGGATTTTTGTCAATTCAAACGCTATTATCTTGCAATCCACTTGGTGGAAAATTCTGAAATTTTTTCCACATCTTTTCAAACAAGTTTACTACAAGATCCTACGGCTACAAGTGTCCAAAAATGTTTTTTTTCTAAAATTTGGCACTAGTATTAGAAATGGCAGTTCTGGAGCGGTTTTGGTGAAAACATAGTCAAAAACCTTTAGGGGTTAACTAAACTTAAGAACTCATTTTCATCATTATTGCAATGAAGCTCAAACTAGTTCTTGTAAGTATCTCTTGAAACAACACTTCTGTTATAAAGATATTTTTCTATGAAAATTAGCAAAATCTATAGTTAATGATTTGTAGATGCCACAAATGAAAGTCAAACTAATTTAAGTGACTCTTCTTTTCTTGTCAATATGTGATTGGCCAAAAAAATTTAACCAGTACCAATACAATGACACTATTTTCCTACCTCTCTCTGTATATTTCTAACATCCAAGAATTTTTGGACCTCACCCTTTAATTCTAGAATTGCAAAACATACTTTGTAAACTATTGATTAACATTTTAACAACAATACCATAACAAATGCAATTTCAATAGTAGTGTCCTCTAGGAAAAGTTATGCAAATCATCCTTTAATTTCAATAGCATGGAACATACTCTTTAACAAATGCAATTTAACGCAATAAAGAAGTATAGTTTGTGATATCACTCAAAGAAGTATCCACTAGGCTTGACAATATTTTTATGATTGCAACCTCAAACATCACCTATGTCAACATCAAGACTTTAACCACAAATATTAGCATCACAAATTAAGATAAACTATAAATTGTCAACATATTTGATAGAAGACAAGGATTGTAGAAGACTAGTGCTATGTGCCTTTAATTTTAATTAAAATTTATGCATTTGTAATGATGGTACTATTCCAATACTGAAATTCTTGAAAATATTGTACAAAACATCCTATATAATTTTTTTGCTTTGGCAAGCAACAATCCCTTTATAAAATACATCAAGCATCTACAGTTTTCATTGCATTATTGTGATAAAAAAAGTTGTCTTCAATCTAATAGCAAAATCCTTGTAGTTGAAACCAAATAAAAACCAAATAGTTTCAAACAATACTAATATCTTTGTCTCCAATATTATTGACCTTACAATCCTCTTAGAAAACAATTGCATCCAAACTTTATTCAAAAGAAAAGTTGTTCAAGAAGTGCACCACAATTCAAGACAATTGTTGGAAAAGAGGATATCATCTCAAAAACAACCACCAAGAATATGTGTTGAAAAAGTGGACCTCATTTTAAGAAACCACTCAAGAAAATGAACACTTCAACTAAAAATAAACCTAACTACATCCCCATTATATCATGAAGTACAACAAAATCCAACTACAACACACTCAACCAAAAATTAGGATTCTAAAAACACTAAATAACTCAAAAAGAGGAAATAAAACTTTTGAAAAGACATGTTGCATGTGGGAAAATAATACCTTGTTCATCAATCTCCTCAACTTTCATTGCAAGAGTCTTTATTTTTGGTATTCTTCATAATTTTCTAGCATAAATCTTCTTATGCCATGATCAAATTGGTTGGATAATATTAGTGGATTAATATTCTTCTACATCACATGACTCGTATGTTACATGTTTGTTAGAAGGTTTCTCAATATTCCTTGGTAGCCTATTTGTAGTATTTGAGATGTCTAAAAATAATATTGAGAACTTGCATTGACACTACAATAAAATCATAATGAGTAAATATAATGAAATTTGATTTGAACAACAATCCTTAAATTTGCAAAAGAACTAGAAATACTTGTGTTTTCAAAAGCTCTAGAGAATCAACAACAATAAAACAATCAATATCAATATTAATCATTCAAAATTGCAAAATACTCATAACAACTTGACATTATTAAGAACTCAAAAAAAAAATTTGAAATAGTTCATGACAACAAGAAACTGAAACTACCAAAGTAGTAAACCTTCACAAATTTGTGCAAATCTTCCAAAGTCACCAGTTTTTAAAACTCATATAAAACTACATAGAATTCTTGCACAAGCAACACCCGGGATATCCACAACACTACTAGGGCATACAATATTGATGAAAATCCCATGTACATGTATACATCTAAAGTTCTTAAACCAAAAGACTAAGGTAAGAATTTAGTGATTTTTTTGCCTTAAGTAGTCAAAAAATTGAAGATGAAGGCTAAGTTACTAGGTATATGAAGAAAAATAGTTTTCATTTACAAATTTTGTATACATCTATGATTGTGAGTAACTCAATTAATCCCTGAAGGACCAAGCATCCGTTCAATGTACACAAGAAATCTCGGGTAGGTGCCTACAAAGTCACTTTTGGTTTGATGTTCATGAAATTTAGATACAATGTATAAACATGTACTTCCTTGGTGAAAAACTAATTTTTTTCCAATCAAATGTCTGGATCAAAACTTGTGATGTCCTAAACTTTTGGGGTAGCTTGGGCAATTTGGGAATCTTTTGCAAAAAACTCATCAACTTTTGAAATTTTGCATGTATGTACCTAATAAAATATGGCATACAATTGTCCCCCCGAAAAACAAATTTTAGTCCTCAAATCACATTCTAAGAGGAGTCAAACTTTGTTAGCTATGTGGGGGCAGTTTCAAGAAAAAAACATTTTTTTCTAACTTCAAGTCTTATTATCTTGCAATTTGTGAAGTCAAAATTCTTGAAATTTTTTCCACATATTCTAAATGTTTGTCTCTAATACTCTATAGTTTGGAATTTAAACAAAAAATTCTTCATTGCACAAGGAATTATCAAAAAATGACTAGTGTATTGCCAATTCACTTGACCTTTTTGCAATGCAAGTTGATTTAGAATAAGCTAGACTTCATATTTGCTTCTAAATTTTTTTTATAAGTAAACCTAATATCATATATTTATAAATGGTCAATATCCTCATTTTCATATAGAACAAAAAAATCTATTCCAAAAGGGTCCAAAGTTTGTTGCATGAATTTAAAAAAAGTTTTTCCCTCACTTCAAACATTATTGGTCTAATCTTTCAATCCATGAAGTCAAATGGAATGAAATATCTTCCACATTACGATAAGATACTTTACTTCAGTTTCATACAATTGAAGTTTAAAAAAAAAGTTCAAATTTTTGTTTTTGAATAACATACCTCAAACCCATAGTTTTTGTCCATGTCTTCTTGAAAAAACCCTTGGTCTTTTAGGGGTTAAAAGAAAGACAATTCATTGACTTCAACTTCCCCAAAAAATTCCATCCACAATTGTACTTCAGAGTGTAACAATTTGAGTATTCATCTAGTCCAATCTATTTAAACCATATTTGATCATCCAAGGTCATTTCACCTTTAGACCTTATATAATGGTTTAAACTTGTTCAAGTCTTGTCCATTGCTTCAAGTTTTGTTGGAATCTCATCCATTTTGGGGGTAGCAAGGAAGTCTAAATTTACAAATTATTGGCTTCAGACTAAAGAAGAGGCTTGGAATTGATGCAAGCTTCATATAAAGATTAGGACCTTACTCAAAAGTGAACTTGTGCTACAAAGATGGAACCTTTCATAGAATTTTTTTTATACTCATATCTATTTAGGTGATATTTGGGTGATGCTTGGGTTCTTTTATATTCATGTATTTTTAGGAGATATTAGAATCAATTCATGCGAGAGTCTATAATGATTGCCCAATAAAATTTAATTAATAATATATCCAAAGAATTTTATTATTACTCCAACCATTTTGGAATGAATTAAGTAAATCTTGTCATAAAGTACCATATGTCATCATTTGATTGGTTTCAAGTCACATGTACCTCCTAATACTTCACCTAGAAAATTCAATTTCAGCACTTCCTCTTCAAAGCTCACCCTCAAGTATACATAACATTGTTAAACATTGTTGGGGGGGTCCCTTTTCCTCCCTCCAAAAGCAAGAGCCCTTATTGTGGAACTCACCACCCAACACAAAGATTACAACTTGTGAAAAGCCAAGCACCTGCTCCGTGAAATTCGCTTCACTGGTTCCATTGTACATGATTGTGTAATGAAGTGCCTGAGACAGCTTACCAACCTGTCCCACTATACATAACATCTAATTACCTTTCACAACCAGTTGGAACATCGAATCTTAAACAAAATTCATCCCAAAATTATCTTGGGGGGATTATACCTTCACCTGGGGATGGAGCTAAACTGGGGGATGGAGCTAAACTTGCTTAACAATGTTATATAGTAGCCACCTAGCTAAAATTTACACCTAATAATATCACCACACCTTCACCACACCTTCACTTCACCTTGTCACTAAATTTTCTTTTAGCAATATTTCACTCAAAACCGATACAACTGGTCACCCATGTTCCTGACCTCACACTCTTTCAAATGATGGATTTGTGGCATCATGGGTCTCCTCAACCGCAAGAAAAGCTCCAACTTGCTTGATTCAAATTAAAACCAAAAGCCCACCAACCACAGACCCACGCGGGTGACGCATATCACGTGAGCTTCATTGCACTCGCTTCACTCTGTCCCGTCAACTGCTTCAACTAACTTCGAAGGAGCCCTGTGAACTTCCGTTGAAGCTTATTTAAGGTGCCGACTGTGTAAATGCCGCCTTTCAAACTCTGATTCGCAGTGTCTCTCCGAGTGATTGGTGTCCAAAACGTGACGTTCTTGCATTCATTTTGGTTGCTTTCAGTTCTCATTTCTGTAATTTTTTGGGTCATTGCGGAGCTTCTGTGCTCTTGTTGTTTGTGGATTAATAGCGAGAGAGAATGGCATGTGCTTTCTTTAGCTGGATTTGGTAGGAGCTCTGCCTCACAGATATAATTATTGTTTGCTTTATTGTTAGGCAGTCTGGTGTGGTACCCATGGAGGGTGCGCAGAAGGTTGTGGGGGAGACCCCCCCAGCAAGCACATGGAGAGTGGACGCGCCTGGCGTTTTCTTTTCGCTATTGCTCGCAATTTGGGTTGTGCTAGGTAGATCAAAGAAGGGAACTCAAGCATGTAGCAAGTATTTTCTGCCCTTGCATTTTTTAAAGGAGTCAATCAGTCTTTGAGCCGGGTAGTATGTAGCAACGACGACCTCAGCGATGGCGCCCCTGAATTGCCAGGCAGCCCTTACAAGGACAGATTGACTTCATTGGACCATCGGAGTTGTTCATCGCGGAAGGGCGTTCAACTACCGCTTCCCGTTCGTAGGTTTCCGATTGCTTTTGTTCGTTGCGATGGAGAGGAGGCGGGTTGTTGGGAGGCGGTCCTAGCTTTTCATTGCGTGCGATGAAGAGGGGGGCGGGTGCCGGTTCAATAAACCCTGTGCTTTCCCAGGTGATGGTGGGTGGGGTTGCCGCTGCTATAGGTGTCCCCTCCGAGCCTTTTCTTGTGATGGATCACTGCTGGACTCACACTCGAGGTGGCAGCGGATTTTCTAAACACGTCTGTGTCGCTTGTACATTCCTCTATCATTCTCCTTATCAGGTGAGGCATGTGTCATGGAAAATTACAAAGTAGCGAAAGAATGATATTCTTTGTTTCAATCTATATTTTGTTACTTGTGCTTGCAATGAATCTGGTAGACACAAATGCCAAAACGAATGAGTGCATTCACTCAAGCAGTGCTCTACAATTCTTTAGAGGTTTAATATTGAAGTAGCTGGATACTGCTATGCCTAATTGCAAAGCGTGTGTTTGCAGTGATTGGGTTGATGGTGAAGGAAGCGCAAATTTCAGGATTGCCGAACATGCTGTCCCACGACGTGCTTTTCAACCGGCCATGGCCTGGAGCTTACACTGCATTGGCGATGTCGTGTGGATACTTCGCTTATGATCAATGGGACATGATACGGAAGCATCTGTACAGTGCCAATGCGCCTCACCTGCTTGTGCATCATGCAGTTCTGCTCACTTGTTTCAGTCCCGCTCTTCAGCGCGACTTGTGCATCAACTACTTGATTCTCACTCTCATATGCGAGGTACAAGCGATGATGCCGGAAATCAATAGGGGTGTTTGCAATTTGGAGTCTTGGGACAAAAGTAGTCTGGACGAGTCTGGTGTATTCATGAAAACCAAAGGTCAATGAGATCAAGGCTTGTGGGACCTTTTTTTTCTTACATCAGAAACCCTATTTGTTCGGCTTAGCTATGAGAAACCCTACTTGCTCTGCCTCGTAAGCTTTATGCTTTGTGAAAGTCTTGAAGAGCATTGTGAGGCCGGGATGGGTTGCAGGGTCTTCAAATCTTCAGGGTGTGGAGGAAGAGACCTTATGGTATACTGGGTTTCCTCCAGATCCTCTATGATGCAAACTAGCCGGACTACGAATAATTGAATGACTGAATTGCTTTGCTGCTGCTTGCCTGGATTAAATTTTGCATTTTTGTAAACCCTAAACCTAACTCTTGGATTTGGCTGCACCAGGTCCACTCTATATTTCTGCACTTGCGCAAAGTGAGGAAGCTCTGTTCCACGACGAAATCAAAGAGCACTTGGGGCAGTTTCATCAACTGGACACTGAACTGGATTGCGTTTTTCTTGACCCGTATTTTTTGTCATATTTGGATCACAGCCAAGCTTCTTTGGGATGCTTCCAAGTTTCCTCGTGGGTTTGAATGGCCGCTGGCCTTGACAGGCATGGTGGGTCTGAATGTGTTGAACGTAATGCTGGGGCAAGGGCTTTACAAAGCTTTGATGCGAGAGAGGTCTTCTCTGAAACGACGAGAGTAGGAGTCTCATGTCCAGTTTCATCCGACTTTTCTGTACATTTGAACGCGATTGTCGAAAGAGAATGACGAAGCATTTTCAAGTGCTTTGGAAGCTGCTTCTGCTTGTATTTACATTAGAAGTTGGTATCACCCTTGGAAAGATATTTATTTTTCGACGCAGATTGATGGATTTAAGCATCGTGTGAGTGCATTAAATACTCTTCAGGAGGTTTGCGAACATTTCTGTGCTCAGGTACGGTTTGTTATCCACCAAACAGTTTGCATTGATTCTTGGAAATAGTGACGGATTTAGGTTTTGAGTGACGTTTGTCATTTAGGGTCTACGTCTGAAGGGAGGCACCAAGGGTCTCAGTCTGTAACGATTGTGGGCTGTGTAGTTAGCAGACGGACTGTTGATGCACATGGGTCTCGAAGGCTAGACTTATTCTTGTTCTTCTGAGTGACACTAGGTGTGAGGTTTTAGCAGTGAAGTAGGTCTGATTAATTTTTACGTTTCTAGTGATCCCTTTATTTTAGAGCCTACAACTGACCTGTGCACTTTGTAGTTGAGCATGGCGAGTTGTTTTTTACCAATCAAGATCCTTTTGATGTTTCAGAGTGATGGGGGTAATGAGGCTTTCAGGCAGCATGGTCTCTTCGTGGATTGGCAAGCTTGTGAAACTCGGTTTTTCAGAATCTAAAGGTAGCCAGAAGTCATGATGAACGTTGATGTACTAAACCTTGAGATGCTGACATTTATCTATCAGATTGCTCAAATGTTGGTATTTTTGAGCTGTACCATGTGTGTTTTTGTGGGGAAATTTGTGGAGTTAAGTCTAATAATATTGATATGTATTAGTGATCATATTTCAATCGACAACATTAAAATTGAATACTCCGAATCAGCAGGGGTAACGGTAAACTGCCACAAGGCTGCTTTTCTGGAGGGAAGGAGTTTTACACACTGCTCCAAATCTACATTTTCCCTTCCCCCAAGGGGTTAAAGTAGTCTACTAGTCAACGAATGCTCACTGATTTCCACCTTCCCCAAGTTCCGTGGTGGACATGATTTTGCTTTAGAGTCGATGTCTTGTCCGGTAGTCCCTGTCCTGACAAGCAAAGGTTTGTCGGTATCAAAACACTGAGTACTTTATTTCTTTCTCCCAAATCCTTTGTTAATTCATAGTATCTCATTTTCTTGTGCTCTATCTAGACCAAACGGGAGGAGAGTTTGCATAGATAATAGTTACATGTGTTACTTTTTTACACCTCTTTTCATGTAATCTTTAGTGGAATTCTCTATTTGATTTGTATTGATTGGAAATACTAAAATCCACTATTTAACAACCTTACAGTGCTACTACTCCTATATCCACACATCACAATTCTTGTAGATAGCAAAAAAATGAATTCTGAAGGAATAATGGGGTCAAATCACACTCAAATGTACCACAAAAGGGGTAGAACCCACTAAAATCTACAATGTAACTTCTTTTTAGCTATCCTTTTTTAATGCTAATCCATTAATTTTAGGTAGTTTAGTCTTTTTTGATTCGTATTTCAAGTCAAGTTAAGCCTAATACCGTTTTATTCATCAAAAAATAAAAAATTCATTATTATAGTTCCAATTGAAGTTCAAATGTCAACATGTCAAGGTTTTTAATGATAAAAAAGGATTCTAATTTTTTATGAATAATAATGTGATTGAATCCAAAAAAATCCTGTATAAATAAAATCATATGATAGAGTAAAAAGGGACTATTTTGCTACAATTTGAATACTTCTTCATTTTCTATAATATTCAGAATTAAAAAATTCTGAACGTCCTTTTCAATATAAAAAATAATCCAAATGATGATTGTGTCAAAACAAAATTTTTATACATTATTGACTTTAGGATCCTTATATAAGCTGTTTTTGGAATTGAATGTCTAAATTTTGTATTAGATGAAATCAATAATTTGTCAATAATCAATTAATTAACTGAAAAATTAGACTATTTTAAGTTCAAGATTTAATCACTAAAAATTCTTTTAAATAATTGTATGTTTGAGAAGTATAAAACAATTGGATGAAAATATCCTTTTAAAGTGCTTTAAAGTGCCATATTGTTAAAAAGACACTAAACTTAGCCTTAAAATTGGTGATTTACGTCTTTTTAAGGATTTTTTCCATGAAATTTTGTCTTCAATTTAATTAAGGAAAACATTGCAATACTATCCATCTATAATTTTTTCTTAAAAATGACAACACCAAAGTACTTTAGAGCTTTAAAAGTTAAAAAAAGGACTCGAGACTTGTCCTAGCAAAGTAATCCCACTGGTACCTTTGATTGTGGTTTGACCCAATGGCCCTGTCTAACATATCACTACTCCTTCTAACACTTGTTTTGTTTTATTTTACCTACATAACTTTTGAACTTTTGATCCGCTGCATACCACCGTTAGATATCTCTACGTGTACAGAGATAATAAAGATCGCACGTCTAAATTCCACTCAATCAAACATGAAGATATTATGTGAATAATTTGTCTGTATGTACAGATTGCTCCAAAAGTACACTCCCCAGGGATTCTTGGGGGTTAAAATATTCTAGTAGTCAACGAATGCTCAGTGATTTCCACCAGTCTTCTGCAAGTTCCGTACCAATAGATCATTCAGTGTTTTATTTTTGTGGCGAATTTTAATCACTCTGACAAGTTTGAACCTGCCCCATCCACAACTGAAGACATTTTGCACTCTACTGTCAAATTGAACAAACACGCTTGTTGGCAGATGGACACATTATTCACATCCGCAGTTGCGTCAGAGTCGATTCCTAGTTAGGTAGTCCCTGTCCTGACAAGCAAGGTCTGTCGGTAACAAAACACCGAGTATTTCTTTCTTCCAAATCCTTCGATCATTTCACAAGTTGGCGTTGCGCACACATCGAGCTCATCGTGCAGTCTTGCAGAAGAGCTGATCTATTTTGAGCTATGGGGATGCGCCCGGAGGAGATGGAGAGATGGGGCGTGGCATCCATTTTCAAGGAATCAGGGAGACTGCTGCGCAAGCACTACCGTCTGTTTCTGCCATTCTTCCTCGCCTTCTACCTCCCGATCTCGATTGCTACAGTGTTTAAAACCGTGCTGCTGCCACCATCCTTTACGCCCCCTGTCGTCAAGAGCGCCGTCAACACTGCGCAGGTAACGACAGTCCCCGGCCCCTATCTCTCCCCACTTCGAAATTAGTAGAGAACTCGGGAACTTTTCTATGCTGTAAGAATTCGGGAAACTATTATTGCTTCAGTTCATGAATTCGAAAACTTTTCCATGCTTCAATTTCTTGAAGAGTTCGGGAACTATTCCGTGCTTCAGTTCGAGATTTCGAAAGCGATTTCATGTTCCATTTCTTGAAGAGTTTAGGAACATGTCCATACTTCAACTCTTGAAGAGTTCGAGAGCTTTGTCCATGCTTCAATTCCTGAAGAGATCGGGAACTAGCTTTTCCATGTTTCAGTTCTTGAAGACTTCGGAAACTTGTTTTCCATGCTTCAATTCGAAAATACGCCTTTCTTTTGTAACTGAAACTCTTTGGCTCCCCATTCTGCAGACTACCGACCCAACAGGCGACCAGTCATTCACAAAGATCTTATCTTGGACACTCTTCTTCTTGATTTACGTGTTGGGAACTCTCGGCACAGGCGCGGTCTCCTACATCACAGCCTACCTCTACAACCCCACCGACACCGACGATGACCGCTCCATCATCCCCAAAGTCTTCAAATTCCTCCCCCACGCCTTTCTCCGCATGCTCATAACCCAACTCTGGAAAGTCCTAGCTTACGTCCTCCTCTCCCTCTTCACAATCATCATCGGCGGCATCCTCTGCACCATCATGTTCGTCACCGCTGGCTGGTCGGACCCCAACTTACTCTACTTATTTGCGCTTTTTCTCTTCCTCGCTGGCACCATTTTCCTAGCCATCGTGTTCGCACTAGCGCAAGTGATAGCCGTATTGGAGCCTGGAAACTACGGAATAGAGGCGCTCAAACGGAGTACGAGGTTGGCGAGAATCGGAAGAGCGGGGACGATTGTCGCTGTCACGCTCACTGCGATTTCACTATCAGTGCTGTTGACGGTCCTGACGCAAGGGATTGCGACCAGCGGGATGCCCGTGTGGGCGAAAATTGTTCTCGAAGTAGTCAGCGGGGGGGTAGATTTGGTGTTTCGTGTGTACTTTGGAGTGGTGTCGGTGGTGATGTATTTCGTATACAAAGCGAGGTTTGATGCTGTTGAGAGCGCGGGGATCCCGGTGTTCCAGCGGATTGATTCGACGGAGCATTCGTATGACCCGATTGTGGAAGGGAAGGGTTCGGTTACCTATGTAAGTGGAAGACTCTGCAATTGTTTGCTGTGATTGCTTACTGCTGTATGACGATCTGGAGGTGCTTCAAATTTTGAGTCTGAGGATTAAATTCTGTGCGTTGCTGTTGGTTTTTGTGTGGTTGGTTGAATGTAATGCGCATTAATTGACAATGTTCTGTTGTTGTTGGGCTTAGATCGGCGAACCTTGATGGACCATCAACAGCTTGCGCAAGCTTCGATCTTGATGCTCCTGTTGGGTAGTTCTATGAAACTGGAGTGGTTTAGGGTAATCTTCTAGCTACTTAGAGTAATCAGTTGGTGTGATTCAGAGACAGTTTTCTATGTTATTACTCCCTCCGTCCCCGGTAGTTTATAGAAGTTGAGGTTATTTACAGATGTTGTTAAAGAACAAGATTTCAAAGCATGTTCAAGCTTTGTACAAGGCCTGTTGCTTGCAGTGCTGAAAGTGCATTTGAGCATCCCCAGGGCAGACTCGCCAAGGGGGCGCGCCAGATGCTTGTTTGACGTCTGGTTTTAGTGAGTGGGGCTTCACTGCTCCATCTGCGTCCGACGGCGGATGCGCCAAACGGACGCGCCAAGAGTGGGGTAGTTTTATGAATCAGAAATCGAACTACAAGAATTAATTTTCCATTCATGGACATTTACCTTATGTAGCACTACAAGTATCTACTTCAGAATTCGAACTCCACGGGTAGTAGAGAATCTCTTTATATGCATGAGGGGTGAGTCAACGGTAGAACAATCTATATGGTATATGTAAATTGGAATTACTAGGAGCTAGTTGCACATAGTTAAGTTCAAAAATAGGAATTGTGTTGAAAGTAGAATTTCAGACTTGATTTAGGCATAGTAAAATAACTTTTTCTAAAAGACTTTGAACTAAAAAAAGTTGTTAACTAGACATAATTTTCACCTACAAAAATCCGTTTTAGATTTGGATTCTCCAATAAAGAGTTATGGACAAATTTCAGAGAGGATGTTTGAAAATGTCAGAAAAAATTATTTTCCAATCCCTCTTTGAAATTTGTCTATAACTTTTGATTAGAAGACCGAAATCTAAAACGGATTTTTGTAGGTGAAAATTATGTCTATTTAACAACTTTTCTTAGTTAAAATTTTTTTAGAAAAAATTATTTACTATACCTAAATCAGGTCTAAACTTATACCTCCAGCACAATTCCAACTTTTTACAATGAGGAGTCAAGCTCTTTTCCTCTAATTATCCCGTACCATTTGAGGATTCATGATGGACAATGGGTTTCTCTATAAAATCAACCTCTCGTCCTTCGAAGTCCACCTTCTTCTGTAATCCTTTAAGCCAACCAACATTCCTCATGACCGCAATCTGTCAAATAATATTTGTAATTGATTTGTACACTTGTTTCTGAGGTCCTCGCACTAGCCTGTAGTGCATGGTTGGTGGACCAGTATTTCATTGGCCAATTGGGGTTTCAGTACTTCAAAAAGGAAGTCAAAATGACTCATAGCGAGCCACGCTCTAGTCACTTCATTTGCCCGTGTTCTCTTCAAAATTTGCAATAGATAGTCGTTTTTCCCCATTTGGCAAGCCTGCTGTGCGACACTTTCACGCATTGGAAAAAAGCCACCCATTGTTGCAATACTGTTTCAATAGGTTAACAATATAGTATTGAAAGTGTAGTATTGAAAGTGTATTGTTTCAGTACTTGAAACAATATACTTCTACTAAAAATGCAGTATTCCCATTGAAACTATATTGTTGCATTATTACTTGCAGTAATGCAACAATAGGGGTAGTCACACCTTCTTCACTCCGCACTTGGAGAATGGAGAATGGACTGTGGTGGCTTAAGGTTGGCTTCATGTTGGCCCTCCACGTTAGAATATTCTTAACTAGTTATATCTTTCACACTCCTAGTCTTCACCTCCGGAGGTGAATAATGGGAGTGGTGAAGACTTGTTCATTTAAGTATATTCTCCATCTTGTATTGTAAACTATCTTTATGTTCATCCTACGCTCCACGTCAAATGTTGGTTTCCTATTCTTCCCTCTCATTCTCCAAACAACTTTTGTGGGTGTCACACCTTCTTCACCCATCGGGACTCCCCATTGGCTCCTCCAAATCCTCACGAACTTGTCATTCTCCATTCTCCACCTGCCTAGGGAAGAAAGTGTGACTACCGCTAATATTAGTGGTAGTCATGGCTTGTTTATAGACAAGGTGAACAATGAATATTGAAGATGTGGCAGCTTTGGGTTTGTTGCTCCCCAGTGGAATATTTTTAGCGTGCTATTGAATATTCATGCCCAATCTTCTCCTCCGGAGGTGAATTTTGGGCATGAACATTCATTAGCAAGCTAAGTATATTCCTTTGTGCTCCATGATTCAACCGCTCATTAGCTCATTGGCGCCATGTCACACCTTTTTCACCCATTGTTCATTGTCGACACATCTTTTGGGAGTCACATCTTGTTCACCCACCGCGGCTTCCCATTGGCTCCTCTAAACCTTCACCAACTTCTCAATATCCATTGTTCACTCAACTTGTGAACATGGTGTGACTACCACTATTGAAGCAATGAAGGATACTTTCCTGATGCAGCTTTGGCTCATCTAGTGACCGTGTTGAGCCCCTTGGTGAGTTGCCTTGCGAATGCTCTAATAAGACAACTGAGTCACAATGACATGGTTGTGACATAACTTATGTCTCCTTGTTTAGAAAATAATTACTCCTCCATCTTGTTAGAGATCCAGGAAAGTGCTACTTTACAAACCAACACACAGTTTGGGCAACATACCCATTAACAACTTCCGAAGTCCAATATGCAAATTCCTTTCCATTTGTCAAAAATAAATAAAATGAAAGAAACCAAAAGAGGACCCTAAATATGCCTAATAAAGATATTCTATTAGTCATTATTGGTATTTTTTTTAATTATTTTGGAGAACTAGCTAGTCACTTTTGTCAATATTCATGTGATACTTAGGTGATACTTGATATTGGCTATTGGACTTAAAATACATTAGTAAGTTTGAATTTTTTTTGGTTACTTTGACCAAAAAAAATGAATTTTTTTTGGTTGTATTCAAATGGCAAAAAATTGTGCACGACAAAAATATTGGTCATAAATTTTCATCACCATTAGATGTTTTTTGGGGGCATTGGAAGGTCGTTTTAAGCTTCTTCTCCTTGTTGTGACATAGCCACTGCTAGCCAAAATTAAAAATAAATAAATAAATAATTGTTTAAAAATAATAATAATTAATTATTTTAAAATTTATTTATCATTATTATTTTATATGACAATAGTTCTGCCTTGTCAGATTATTGCTATGATCGAATTTCCACAATCTAGAAACCTGGGGGAAATTACGTCCTTGTTGAGTAGTTGAATCTCATCTAATGTCTTGAGAACAAATCTCAAGCCAAAAATTTGGCATACTAATAAAAATAAGTCAAGTCAAAAAATACAATTTTAATTCCATTCTTTATATATAGGCGCCCATGATAATGATAAAAAAAATTTACTACTTATATAAAAGCAATTTAAAATTTTGAAGGTTGCAATGACCTTAATATTGGAGAATACTTCTAAATCAACGTTGCTAGTATATGAGCCAAGAATGCGAGCTATGAGCATTGAGCCTATAATATAGGTACCCATAATATGGATATTTGTGACATATATATCACACAATCATAGACAATTTCTATAGTATATACACCTATAACATAGTTGTGTAGTATTCTAGACTCATGGGTTCACACTCCTATGCTCACATAATAGCGACCCTTGGACATTAGGGTTGTTATATGAAGTGGGTCAAGGTTATTGTACATGTCTGTCAAGCAGCCCAATTAGATAGGACAAACCACTTAGAATTTTTAGGGCTTCAAATTTTGCAAAATGGAAAATAAATTATTGTAATTTACTTTGAGTGAGTGACATGGCATGGTGGTTGTAGACATAACATTTTATATTGGAATCATGGCTCAAATGGTAGGAATGGTGACCTTAGAGCAAGGAGAAAGCGGTGGGCGCTTAGATGTATGGATTAGTGTTTGGAAAAAAATGTTGGTTAGTTCAATGTTAGCTGGTGGAATTGGAGAAAAAATTGGTTGCAATTTAAAAACATTAGCAAATATCCAATGGAAAAATCTTCTAAGTTTCTATTTTTCGTACAAAATAGAAAAAAATAAATGGACTCAATTCTTCAAAAACCAGTTCAATATGAGAATTGAAGGAAATTAGTCGATAAAACTCAAAAGTTTCTCAAACATTGGTATGGGTTTGGGCGGCAAGGTAATTAGTTAAGGAATAGATGTAGGTGGCCAAGGTGAGAGTTCTAACGAATATTTACTTAATCCCTTAAATTCTTTCATGCTTAAAAAACAACTTCAAAATACTAATCTTCAAAGCAAGGCTAAAATTTTCATTTATATTAATTTTTTAGCAAATTTGACAGCAAAATCTTTTTGTTAATTTGTTAAAGTACACCCTTCTAAAACTTTAGAATAAAAAACCCTAGTGATTGCAAGAACATGATGTTTAGGTTTAAAAAAGAAGTATTTTTATATGGTTAAATTTTTTTCAAATGGTTAGATTTCATCTTTCAAATTTTTTATCAAAAAATGTACAGATGCATAATATGATAAAGAAATAAGTTGGGAATATATATAATAAATTTCAACAAAAAATAATTGATATTCATGCTTGAAAAAATAATAAATAGAAAGAAAGAATGATCGTAGGAAAGACCAAACAATTTTGTTAAAGTTTTGTCCAACTCGTATTTATCCAAGCTATAACTTTTAAACTTTTAATGCTAGCACTGGCAAATGATGATGTGCACATTTGAGATGTCGTGTTGGTCCCTCCACCTAGAAATGTAGAAGGTGACTGCAAGAAAGACCAAACAATTATGGTAGCATTTTGCCAAATTGATTTTTAATAAAGCTATAATTTTTGAATATTAAATCCAAAATCATTTTATATTTAAAATTCAATTTCTCTAATTTGTCACATTTTATTTTTTTGGAGATTCCTATTTCAAATATCAGATTCTTGATTGAAAATTACTCATGGTTAACAATTTGATACAATATTAGAAATGTACTAATGAATGGAATTACAAATGTTAAACCTACAACATCTAACACGCCAAAACCTTTGAATTAAGACCTAATACACCTATCTAGGCAAAGGCTGTAACTGACACATTTATGTCCAATTACACAAACTAGAATGTAATCCCTTAAGGTACATAGTGTGGACTTATTAAGTGACAAACGTATATAAGCCTTAATGATTAAATATTCTGGGACATTTGATCATTTATCTCAAGTGCTAATTAAAAGTTATTAATAAATAGCTAAAAATTCATGACTCAACAATTTGATTTGTTGTATTGATAAATTAATAGGCTTGCTTTACTATTAAGTATACAACCAATACATTTACTTTTCCCCCACACGGGCTAAAGACTTTGTTTTTATTACAAACTTGTCAATTTGGAGACTAAAACTTAATGGCAAGGTTGATTAATTTCATAAGTACATCAAAACCTTCATGCGCTAGATCCAACTTTTAATAGACCGATTGGATAACATGAGATTCTGCACTAGTTCATTAATCACAACCTATGCCCACATTGGACAAGTTTGACTTTGTAGGGAACAAGGATGGACGGTTATTGGACCTGATTCCTATAACCGGATGGATACTAAACTTGCTTATTAAAGCATACCAAACTGATGTTCATTGACACTTGTGACCGCATTTCCAACATGAAACATTGAGCAACAACTGAACTGTGCATTCCAAATGCCCCATGTATTGAGATGGTCACAGTGCAACTCCAATGGCCCCAAACACATTCAAAAAATTCTTTGAGAGCAACATAGTTAGCGTAGCGGCTAAGATTTATATTTTCCAATTCAAGGCTGTAGGTTAGTTGTAGGGTGGCACTTATCTTCCAAGCTACCGAGGTGAACATTGGATTGGCTCTGAGTAGGAAAGAATGCTTCTAGTTTAGGGCAAAATTAGGATTTTTCCTTATCGAGCCTGAGTGGAAGATTGACATGGAGAAATCATTGTATGCGGACACGCTTTGAGACAAAATCGCCCATGCCCCGCTAGTTGTGCAAATGGAAAGAGGCAACATTGACGAAGGAGCGTAATGAGCAAGGGAAGAAATTGAACCCGAGCTGGTTGTTGAAGTGACAAACCTAGGGAAACATGAGGAAAAGGCAACGTTGGGCGAGCACCTACCAGATGGGTATTCATGTAGCTCCACTCATTTTCTTTTATGCAATATTCTACTTGTGGTCAAAGTCAATCAAAAAAAGGTCAGGCGAGAGATGGAGAGATTGCAAAAATATGCTATAATTATTGCAAATTTTATAGGTGGGAAACAATCAGAGGCAATCCTAAAGCAATGGATTGCGGCAATCCAAGCACAAGCTAGGGACTATGTTGGAGTGGGGAGAAATCTAGTCACCTAGGGCATGGCTTCTTCCAGATTCTGACGAGGGCCAAAAATCCCACCCAAAAGGTTCTCACATTTTTTCTCCATCTCTCCAAGTGGAGGACATGCATGTTCCAAGCTTGGACATCAGAGTTCAACGCCAGCAAGCCCAAGAAGGTGAAAGTTCCGACCTAGGTAATCCTAAGAGGTATACCTGGAAAATTCTTGAACGTTGCACAAGATATAGCTACAAATTTGGGCAATTTGATGGAGAGCAATAGGAGGAACCCCTACTTTGTAGACTAGAGGTTCTATGTGGCACTCCGTGCGGGTTGAGGGTGGCAAACACAAATGATAGTTGACAATGCCACTACCAATGAGACGACACCCTCACACCCATTGCAATCGATTACTACAATCTATTCATATGTTGCAAATTTTGCTACTCGATAGGCCACCTAATCCAGAAGCGCCTAGGCATAAAAAGGTATCCAACATCCTCCAGTCCAACGCAAGCGTAGGCGGATGCATGGCCCCAAGGCATTTTGGAAGAAAAAACAAATGTGACAAGGGAGATAGAAAGAATTCACGCAAGCCAATCCATGCCTTCATTACTACCTCTACCGCTATCCTTAGATAGGCATAACCCGACAATTATGCTCAACAACGAAGACTCCCTTAGCAGCGCCGACCCTCCATCAGGCATGGCCGCCCAATATGCAATTCTAGAGGCTCGTCCAATCAAAGTAAAGGAAGGCTGGTAAATCGTAGCAAGGAAAAAAAAAGGGGGCTCTAGCAACTATAGCCCGACAAATACCACTCACAAACGTAGCTCCATCCAATAGTTGATCGACAAAGCCTAAATCTTGCTTGACAAGGGAAGATCTGGGAATCATAGACAGATTCCCCACAATATTCATAGCCCCAATAGAGACATGGGAGGCAAACGCAGAGACACACACTCCATATTAAAAACCAAGCTCCGGGCGGTAGAGCATCCTAATAGGCAAGAGGAAAGGGGTCACTTGGTGATAACAACCAGAGAATTGGAGCCAAGAACGAGTAACGTCCTCCTCGACTACATCTACCAACAACAACTCCCAACAACAACTCAAATCAACACATTCAACCGTTTTTCAGTCAGATGTACATCGATTAGCCCCTTGCTTTCACTTGCCCCTCCTCCAACGCAGGAGGGACCGACCTTGCAAGGTGTTGCCCTAAGCACAAATGTCGACCGTGCCCAGATTAGTAACGCCTCGGTAGTAGGAGTCAAGAATGAAGGCCCTACACCCTCAAGCAGACAACAAGTAGAGCTACGCGACTCAATTCTCAACTCCACCCCAACAGAGGTCATAATCAAACTTAATATGCAGGATCCATATATTCCTCTATTCATCACCACTAAACAATGTATCGACCTAAACGAGATAGTCGCAATCTCTACTTCTGTTGCTTGAACCAACAGTCGTAGGAAAAACTCAAAGATTTATCCGCAAATCAAAAATGTGGCAACCAATGGACAGACTCTCTCACTCATTGAACCTGCCTCCCCATGCACGCCTACAACCATTGCCATCTCACCAGAATATCGCGAAGCATTCTTTGAATTGATGAAGAGAATGCAAAATGACACACGTGCCACCCCCTATACCTGAGGTCTTACGCCCAACCAGTGAAATCAAAGGTATAAGGTTGTGGAGACAACAAAAGGCAATGCTTCCTATTTCTTCTACAAAGAAGAAATACGCCCCCAAAGAAATTTAGAGAGTCATGGATTGAGAAATGTGGCTTTGGCTGACACCAATCTCACCAACATTACGACATGAAAGTTGCACTAATGTTCCAGAAAGTGCAAGGTCTTAATGACCCTGCCAAAGTACGTTCAGTAAGGAACTACTACTACCTATTCCTCAAGGACTTGGACATCCTCTGCTTGCAAAAACACCAATTGAGAGGAAACAAATTGAAGGACCTAGAACATACAATTTGGCCCGACGCCAACTTCCTAGGCAAAGAAGTAGCTACTAGCTTTGGGCACTCCTTTTAAGACCAAGGGGCTAGCACAAGGGGCATTTACATGTGGATCAGATCTTGCATCCCTCAACAGATCATGACACAAAGACAATTCTTATATGGTAGGGCCTAGTGGTTAAGTTTAGAGGGAATTTTAGGAAGGAAACTCTCCATCATACGCTTCAAACAATACAAGGGGGAGAGTATCACTCTGGGAAACTCTCCTGGAAACTATGCCCAAGGACACCAGATGGATGATGTGTGACGACTGGAACTTCGTTGAACGGCAAGAGGACAAAGTCAACCTACATGGTTGCATCATCTTCATATGTGAGACTAGAGTCTTCATCCTATTAAATGACGCACTTGAGGTCAAGGATCATTTTTCTGAGAACTCAGGAAGTAAATATTTTTGGAATAATAGGAGATGTGGCAAGTCATGCTCCCTTGCAAGATTAGATAGATGTTACTACTTTCTGGTGAACTGTGCGGGCCTTCCCTTGATCACAAACTACCAAATCAGAGCTAACTGTGCAATTGCTAACCACATGCCCATTGCTTATACTATACAAATTGCAACCAACGGAGGAGAGCAAATCACCATACAAAATAAACAATTTCCATCTGAATGATGTAGAAGTGAAGGTGGTCATCCCACAAATCTGGACATAGAATGCATGCCTGGACTTCACCGGTAAGCTATGTAAGATAACCACATTCTACAGGCAACATTGCAAGCAGAAGGCCAAGGAGCAAAGGGCATCCAAGGAGGTGTTGCGACACAAACTCTCATCTTCACAAGCCGTCCTTCAAGGCAACCCATACAACCGAGGAGATAAAGAGAAAACAAGTTTCACGGTCGCTCACCTACAAGAATTTAAAAAGTATGTGGAAGAAGGGAAATGAATCCATAGCCAAGCCAAGTGGGTCAAGGTGGGTGACGCTTGCATACACAAATTCTTCAGAGCCGCCAAACCTCATTCCAAAGCCTTCCAAATATCAATGCTGAAGGATGAACATGGGATCTTGAGAACCGACCAGAAAAGTCTAGAGGTCATCTGCACTCACTTCTACTCTAGGCTATATATGGCAGAGGAGCTTACTGGAGAAAGAGAGGAGGATATTACCCTCTCACTTAGACAAACTCACTGAATCAATGAAAGAAGCTCTATCGAAGCCAATCACCTCTGAAGAGCTTTGAAGCTCTAAGAGCCCATAGCAGAGGAAATACCCCTTGGCAAGACGGTGTTATGGCCGAATTACACAAACGATACTGGAATTTGATCAAAGACAACTATCATGAAAAATAACCAAGGTACTGAGGGAGGGAAAATTCTCCACAAGGACCATCGATGGACTCATCACATTCATCCACAAAGGCGGGGAGAAGGATAGACTTATGAATTGGAGACCAATAACCTTACTAATTGTTACATACAAAATATTTACTAAGACATTGCAAATCCGGCTTCAGCCCATTCTGATGGAGGTAATAGATATAAACCAATCAACCTTTTTGCTTCTTAGATTTATACTCGATAATATCATGATTATATATTAAACCATAGCATGGGCAGATCATTTGAAACAGCCCCTGGGTTTTTTCAAACTTGACTTCGCTAAAGCCTTCGACACGGTTGTTAAAGAAGAATAATGACTGAATTGGAAATTATCCTATTAATATAATAATTTCATTCCAAGGGAGACGGTCAAGTAGGAAATCTATGCTAATATGTACTATATATAAAATCAAAATATTTTGACTTAAATTCATTAATCCAACTTGGAATTCCATAGCCAAAAACATAACTACAATGACATTGCACTTATAATACTAAATTCCAACTCGGCTCATGGATCAAACTTCCAAACTTAGCAACTAAAATCAATCAATCAACCAAGCACACACACACACACATATATATACACACACACACACACACATATATATATATATATATATATATATATATATGCCCAAACACCATCACATATGAAAATATATTTTGTATTAACTCCGATTTGGTGACAAATCACCATTACAACTTATAGTTTCACATCACTATTTATCTTAGTTTCTCACAGCTAACATTCATATTCTCTTTGATTTAGAACCCTCCATTCTTATCACTCCATAACTCCAATTAGGATTCAAAATATCTTCATGGCTTCAATTGACAATAGACCACCTTCTGTACTCTCATTTACAACTCCATAATCTCTTTATTAACCCATAAACCTTCCAACTTCCAGCACATTCTCTAACTTAGACACATACATCATTTTCTCCACTCTTAAACAAATTACAGACTTCCTTTTAACACACTCCAATTTGATCACACCCTTGTGTAACTCATAATCTCTACATCTTCCTCTCTTTCCAACTATGACACACACATAACTCATCAGGGTTGCTAAAATATGAGCAGGGAGCAACGAGCGTTGAGTAGTGAGCGACGAGCGATGAGCGTTAAACAGTGATTTTTTTTTTTTTAAATTTGATAAATTTAAAACTTTTCACCATAAGATGCCTATATCCGTGGTTAAGGATAAACATTTATGGCTATAAATGAGTTTAAAGACGATGAATGGAGATGAATGGAGATGAATAAATTTCAATGAATTTTTTGTAGTTCACTTTGATGGATGAAATACGTCTGTTGTTTATTGCATTAGATGATGAATGTATCTTGAATGGGATTAAAAACTTAGTTATTTAAGATACAGATCGATGCTCAAGTACCTTGAATTAAAGGTAGAGAAGTTGCCAAAAGACCTTCCCTATATTAATGTGGGAGTTTATTTAAATTGAAATTGAAATTTTAAAACTTCATAATTATTTTTTTCAAAAGAAAATTTCTATTTTGCAAAAAAATAATTAAAAATTAATAATATAGATGGCTCCTCGGATTCGAGGAGCAATTTTCTATTGCTAAAGGCACCTTTTCCATATTGATTTAGAAAAAATTTAAACTACTATTAAAAAAAATTCGATTATCTTTTTAAAAAAAAATTCAAAACTTTTTTTTTCAAAATTTTTTTCAAAATTATTTTTCAAATTTTTTTTTCAATTTAAAAAAAAAAAAAATTATTATTTTTATTTAGAGCTCCTCGGATTCCGAGGAGCTCTTCCTTGCTAGTGTTAACTACCAAGAGAAGCCTCCTCGATTCCGAAGAGCCCTTTTTGGGTGCCAAGAAAAGTTGTTTGGGCCTTTGGGGGTTATTTAAAGGTTTTAAGTCCTTTGTAAAGGTCCGTTTGCACTAATAGAAGGCTTTTCGGAGCCCAATGAAGGCTCCTCGGATTCCGTGGAGCCTTGAGCTGAATTATTTTACTAATTTAAAAAAAATAAAAATTGAAATTTTTTAATTTTTGTTTTTTTAATTTAATTAAATTATAGTTCAAAGATTCTCTAAATGAATAGAGGGAAGGTGTCTCTAGCAGCAAGAAATTGCTCTTCGGATCCGAGGAGTCATTTGTTGATTGAAAAAAAATTGAATATTTTTTCTTTTGGGAAAACACAAATTTTGACCAAAAAATTAATTATTTAAAAAAAAAATTTCTTATACCAAATTTTTTTTTTTGATTTTTTATCTTTTAAATTACATTTTAAATAACCCCCCAAACTCATAGAAGGAAGGTCCTTTGGCAACAAGAAATGTTTCCTTGGATCCAATGAGCCGTTTGCTACATAATTTTTTTTTCTATTAATTAATTCTCATAGTATTTGAAATTATTTTTCAATTATTTCAAAAAAATGAATGGATGACATGGATGAAATTCATTCGTACATCACTTCAATTGTACCACCTTTCATGTTGTGAGAGAGGTTAGGCTATTATTTTTGGCCCTATCTACAACATTTGAGTGCTAAATAACTACCTTAAATTAAACAAGTTCTAGCAATAAATTGATTTTTTAAAATTTTTATTTTAAAATTTTTTTATTTGGGTAATTTTGACATTACTATTTTTGGATCTGACATCACTATTTATGACTCTGACATATCTATTTTTAGTAAAAAAAGTCTTATTGAGTGTTCAAGTCTAAATGCTCGTTGCTCCCCGCTCACATTCTAGCATCGTTGCATAACTCATCACTCAATCACACCAAGCAATCAACTTCGAATACACAAATAACAAAAATATGTAGCACAAACTCGCTGGGACACAACTAACATTCCATCATACAGTGAAGAAAAATGAGAGAAAAAACAAATCAAATAAGAACCACAAGGGGAAGGAGGACGACCTAACCACTTGCAACTACCAATTAGAAAATTAATTGACAACTGAATACAACTACCACTAGAAGAAACCCATGTTATTTTTTGACATGTCCAATATTTTATAGCGGATTTTTTTGGACATCTATTTTGACATTTAATTATTTTTATATTGTTTATGATACTCACCGGATGTTATTGTTGACATAAAGACAGCTAGATGTCAAAATAGATGTCCAAAAGACCAAAAACATCTGTCATAAAAATACTAGGCATGTCATAAAAACATGGGTTTCTTCTAGTATATACAACATTTATTCCTCCCTTACTACATTCAAATCCCTTCCAACTAGGCTTGACCAACTAGACACAATGCCAACTAGGACTAAAGATTCACTTAATATCCTTTTAACACACCTTAGCCAGGTGGATAGACAAATTGACATCTTCCAAATTGGGCAATTAACCTAGCTATAATCCTCCCTTCTCTAATTAGACATACATAAAAAAGACTCCAACTAGATTAAAGCAACCAAACAAAATGACCCATTTGGATTCAAACTTAATAAATAAACTGTCAAAATTTGGTAAAACACCCAAAAATTTAATCCAAAATTGCAAATTTATAGTTTGACTCAACTTTGTTTATCCTGATGTGACTCTAGATTTTTACGTCATGATGTCTGTCACGTCACGTCATGACGCGTCGTGACACGTCATGATTCCATAAAAATCTTGACAATCCTAACCCTAAATTCTAAATTTCAAAAAAAATAAATATTTTTTTTATAATTTTTTTGACAATCATGGATGGAAAATTTAATGTATTACTGCTACTTAACATGTTAGCGTAATTTATGTTGATCTTCCTAGAGAATTTTAACATATTCCATCAAAATAATAGAATATTCTATCATGACGGACTTTGGGAATTACGTCACGTCAACGTCGCGACATACTGACGTCGTGACATGACGTGACCTAGACAACCATGGTTTGACTAGGCTATCTATAACAGTTGATTGGAATTTCCTTTCTTGCACAATGCTTGCCTTGGTATCCCGCCATCTTTTGTGACGATGACAAAAATGCTATTCCTAGATGCATAAGCTGCAGTTAGTATGAATGGCATCTGCTCTTCCATGCTCTCAATCAAAAGGGGAGTAAAACAGGATTGTCCGCTTGCCCCCTACCTATTCCTAATGGTGGTTGAAGTACTCAATGTGATGATGATGAAGAACATGGATAGAGGCATTGTTAGAGGCATAACTCTCCCGGGAGAATGAAGCAACAACTTTCGGTATAATCTGCGGACAATACCTCCCTCACCCTGCTTGGAGAAGAAATCCTTGTCTGAAATGCCATCGGAGCGATCAAGAGATTCTGTAGAGCCTCAGGTCTTGTCCTAAATTAGACAAAGTCAAGGAAATATTGGAGACACAGCACTGAGAATGGTAGACTTGACTGGACCAATCAACTTCCAATAGTATGGATCAACGCTTCAAAAATTCCAATATTGGAGTACGGCAAAAATCAATGTCACTAGAAGAACAATCATTGTCAACTAGATTTTGTTGGTAGTAATACTATTATTTGCAACAATATGGGGTTGGTCTCAAGCAGAAATACAAAAAGTAACATCAATGATCATGAACTACCTATAGTCAGGCTCCATCCATAGAACTAGATTGAAAGTTTTACAAATTCAGTGCTACAAAAGCATTGAGAATGGAGGCATTAACTTGATCAACTCGCAAGATACCCTCATCGCCCTTATGGTCAAGTGGATAATGAAAGCCTGAGAATTGTACGCCTCCAATCTCCACCACTTGTTGGGCCATAGGCTCAGTCACTTCTAGCCCCATGCCAAAGGAAATTAGACACCTAATTTAGATTTCTTCATGGTTCACTACTTCCAAGGTTAAAGGGCTCCACCATATGGAACAAGGTAGCAAAGTCATGGAGGAAGCTGAACCTTGAAGCCCTCCCTGTCGATCACATGGTCTAGGCATAAGTATCCTTACAACACCCGAACATTGTAAAATGACTTGAAATATTGTCCCAAGGGATTCTAGTATGTTGTCACAACTCACAAACTAAAGTATCTGCATTTTTTTATTTGTTTCCAAAAATCCAAGCAACCTGTCCAATCTCTTACTCTCTTCCAGTTACAAATACTACCCGGAATTCATTCCAGATCCAGCCCTTTCTAGATCTTGGTTGTATCTCTCCAAATTATTGGTTTTCTATTCCTCTGTTTTATCCTCAGAGGGTCCGTTCTTGATCTTTTAGAGGGGTAGGGACTTCACTACTCAGCATCCTCACATTTTCCACTCTTACTAAACAAACAATCAAACAAACAAACAATGTGTTGTAATAGAGAAGGAAAATTAGCACCCTCACAACTTTACGGATAGCCTATCCGAAAAGCAAGTCACTCAAAGACACGTCCAGCTCCCTTCACTACAACATCAGATCAAAGACACCCGGAGCTAATAGAGGATTGTTTTCTAGTTGCTAGATTGATCATGCAATTGGCAGACTTTTCGATGAATGGGGATTTCCCTCTAGCGCTTGCTTGTGTCCGCACAAAACCATGCTTGATTCTGGACTTGCATCTACACCACTCTTGGATTTTGCCAGATTATCGTTCCGGTAATTTAAAGGCACCACACACAAATCCTCATTCATGAGTCTAAACATTGTCACAAACGTATCCTCTCAACTTGATCCAATTGCCTAAAATCCGAATTCCTCCTCTCCCATTCCCTTTTACAACCCAACATTCACATAAACAAACCAACAAATTCTTTGCATAAAGTCAGAATGTTCACTTGGTGGCTCAAATTAAAGAAAAGAATGAAATAAACATTTGAAAATGCGCTTGGATGGAATGGTAGGGCAACAGTCATATCCACCCTTAAAAACCAAAACCAAAAGCCAAAGAGACACCTTAAATTCAAGGCGACTATACAATGACCCTTCGAGATAACCGGAAAGTCACAGGCCAATCCCTAAGAAATTTGGAACTCGGGCCCAGACACAAAAAATCCGTTCCGGAACTAAAATTGAAATCCTGACTAACAAAAAACACCCTATCTACTTCCCCTTTTGTGCCTTCTTCAAACTGCTACCACCCTAACTCACTAGTGCCTTGACAATGGTCTTCACCGGAGTCAACTTGATTACTGCCCAGATTTGAATCTTATATGTAGTAGGTGGAGGCGACTCCTCATCAGTTTTTGTCGTGGATCCGGTCTCAAACTCCTTGTCCTCGAAGTCTTCGATCCATTGTACATTTAGCTGCTTCTCAAGTCTCAACCAGATCCACCATCGTGCTGTCTTGTTTGGACAAAGGCTGTTGCATGTGGGAGAAGTCTTCCGGATGAATCCAAGTTAGATTCGATAAGATCCCAATCCAATCAATGAGATCGCTATGGACCTTCATTCCGGGCATCATGAATGCCCCTATTGCACTTGGTCAAGGTGATAAAGCACTTCGCCGGGCATAAACTTCCAGTTGCACCGGAATGGATTTTGGATTTGGTTCCTTTCTGGTTTGGGTACTGGATTCACACTTGTCAGCGACGTCTGTGATTGACTTGAAGAAAGACCTACATGTGGCCTTAGAAGGGACCTCAAGCCTTTTTCCGGATCAAGGTGTTCTAGCAACTTGCCAATTTCCTTCAATATCGTCTTCATCTAGGCTTGAACATCGACTAAAATTGTCACCACCTTCGATCCGGTTATTTAGCAGCCGATTGTTGAAGAGGTTGGATCTAACCACAAGCTCCGCTAGTTGCTCGACCAACGCTGTAAGGTTCCGGACAAGTTGGAGAGCCTCTGCCTCTTTTTGCCTTACTATCGTAAGTTCCCTTTCCATCCAACTCACTCGGATTCAAAGGTCATCTTGTTCCTTCTCCACATTCTGGATCTGCTCCTCCTTTGCGCGTAGCACCTCAGGACCCAGTCGTCACTTGATTTTGGCCATGAGCTTATCCAACTCCACCTTCACCTCCTCAATAATTTTTATGAGAAGATCCGTCATGTTGTCGTGCAACTGCTTCGCCTACCGCATCCACTGGATTCCGGTATAGAAGAATTCCCAAACTCCTTCACCCTCCAAAACATGGTTGGGCTCTCCACCTTCCGATGCTGGTAATTTTCCTCTCAAAGCCGGATCGATTGTCTTCCTCCGCTTATCCCAACGCTTGACAAGTTCCACTCTCTCCTCCGGATGTTCTTCCTCCTCGAACTCCAGATGATCCGACTCCACTTCATCCGTGAGTCCATACTACAAGATTGTGGCCCCGATGTCATATGCCACTATCTTTTGACCACTCAGAACCTCCTTCTGGTAGTAGAAGTGGAACAAATACAAGCTGATAGGGCTGTGCTTACCCCTCGGCATATGCTTAGCCAATTTGGACACTACACATACGAGCACTCTATCCCAATGTACGAATCTATCCTCCATAGTACCAAAGATGGTGTTGGCCACCGTGACTGTAATCCAGGTAGGCTTTTCCGGATAAAGGAGCGGAATCAAAAATTCCAGCACTCGTCTATGCCTATCGTTCCTACAATCCTAATGGCGTATCTATCGCAAACAATTTTTTTGGTTTCTTCTTGTTTACCTAAAATATGGAACGAAAACTAGCAATTAGGATCCGGATTCAGCTTAGAAACAAGAGAAGACTAAAAATAAACAAGGGTATTAAAGTAATGGAACAACTGGATCTGATCCGGTCCATGTATCAGTATTCAGGAGCGGAATCGTATCCGGAGATGTCAAGAATCGGATTAGGGTTAGACTAGAATGCTGAGAACTGGATCGGAAAAAGTCATGATGACCAGTCTGGGTCCTGAGACTATATAAGGGCTGGACCATTCTAGTTGCGCCCCTTTTCCAAACTCCGTTTGGCAAGACGATTTCTCTGCACTCTTTGTTTTCTGCTCCGCATTTTGGTTTTCTATGAGTGTGAATGTGCAAAAGATCGAAGTGCATTAGAGTGTGCTGCAGGGTTAGATTTCCGTGCGTGCGCCAGCCTATGTGATTTTTCGATTGAGATCGGAGAGAGAAAATGAGATCGGGACGTGCGGCTAGGAGCAGGTGAGGTAGTATCAGAAAGGATCCGGCCAGGAGTAGTTTGTGTCCATGCCGTTGCTCCGCAAGCATATATCGGGGTCGTCTACTTCCTCCGCAACCGCAGTTAAGCTCCGGAAGGTGATTCCAATCATCCCTTCCGAAGAGCAGGAAAAGAATCATCTCATGGTAGATCTCGCCGCGATGGGATGCCTAGGGTTGATAGATAAACCTTAGGGATTTAGAGAGGAGCGAATGGTTTGAGAATTGTTAGGGAAGTTGTCAAATCAATTTGACAACACCATCTGAGGTTTTCCGAGTGAATGGACGGAAGAGATGTGGAGAGTGGTGTCGTGCTGCAGATGCAGATACTATATAAAAATATATATTTACGTTCTTTAGATGAGTTTGATATTTATAAAATAGTGAGGGGAAAAGACATCATTGGGAATGGCTTCAAGGTGACGCTTCTCATTATTGTGATAGATAAAATATAGAAAGAAGAGTTCATTTGTGAGCTTCATTGTACTTGATGTTATTATTCTTGAGTTTTCATTTAAGTCATACTATGTCGAACTAGAGGGGGGGTTTTGAGTCTCAAGATGAAGAATCTCAACCGGAGTGTAAATTTGAGTTTCCTTTATCGCAATTGTCAGACCAACTTCAACTGTCGTTGGGTTTGCCATTGCCACATGGGCGTCCACAAGATGAAGCTGGACCATTTTGACCACCAAAGCAACCTCGTGTGGAGAAACAATGGCACATGAATCTTCAACATGACGCTCGGACATTGGTGTTCTTGTTGCAGGTTGGATGCGTTGAGCCCGATAGTCGTGAAGTGACATTTGAAGGTTGTTTTGAAGGTTTAAACATCAATCAGTATTATTGCATGGTCAAGCCTATCGAGGAAGTTGTGGTCATCAATAATGATTGGAAGGACCAGTTAATCCTTTAATTAAGGCGGATCATATCGATTATGTTGCTGCTACCATTAGACGCATTCTCAAGTTCTTGCAGATGGAGTGATATTTCGATTGGAGCTCTATTTTTTAACCTCTATTAGACATATGTTAGTTTTTAGTTCTTTATTCTATACTTAAAGTATGTTTTATAAATTAAATTTGTGTTTATGAAGTTGTACAAGGAAAATATTGAAATAATTATCTTCTAAATATTTTGAGGTGAATTATCTTCTAACTAGAGATTTGAAATTAGTCTATTGGTCAAAATTCACAACCAATGGAGATTAAGGGAGTCACATGGTCAAGGCATGGGATGAAATCCACTTGACTTATATGGTTTAGATAGAAGATAAGGTGGAGGAAATGGGGGAACACTATTCATCTTCTCTCTCGTTGTTGTTGATAAGGCCCAAATGTTTGAGGAACTATAGGGTGTTGAATATTATGAGGTTTGAAATGAAATTTGGAGGAATTATATATCATGGTGTTGTGCTTCCAAAAAGTTCTTTCATGCTTGAATTGAAGTTGTGAATTGAAATTTGTGCTAGTTTGAGTGGAGAAAGGTCTGTTGCCTCCCACAATAAGGGACAGAGACTTCGACCGACCATAGAAGATGGACAGTTCTTTAGTTTGAAATAAAAATTTAAGAGTTTGAAGTAAATATTGTTAGCCTTTCTAACAAGCTATCATTTGTTCTATTTGGAGTATTTATGAAAGAGTTGTGTATGTTGAAGTGAAGAAGGATCTGCTACCCTCAATTTTAAAGGCCGAAACTTCGGGTGGCCATAGATAATGGAAAGTGTTAGAATGACTTGAAATTTGGAGGAAAAATAGAAATTTGGAGGAAAAATAGAAATTTGGAGGAAAAATAGAAATTTGGAGGAAAAATAGAAATTTGTGTAAGCTTTCCAAAAAGCTATCATTCATTTCATTTGGAATTGTGAAGCATCGACGGCACTCAGTTGAAGTTCAGTCAAGGAGTTGGAGTTGAAGGAAGAGTTGGAGTTGGAAACAAAGACTTGTGTATTGTGGCTTATAGCTTGTCTTTTCTTGTAAACTTTGTTGTTGCGGGCGGCATGGGTGAAACCATTGCTTAGCCTCTTTTGTGTTGTGGATACAACAAAGTGGGGTTGATCACCTACATGGTTGTACTTTTTTATTGTTTCCATTGGTGAGGCATAATTGTTAGTCACTGTGGATTTGAAAATTTAGGATCCAATCCCTCAGATGGTTCAGTTTGTGGTTTGGCCATCCCGTTTTACATGTCCGAAGACCATGGTTTCTTATTACCTACTTTAACCTTGAAACCCAATTAGAACCACTACAAGATAGGCCAACGGGGAGCAGTTTGAAGATTCGACGATCGAGTTTAAAGATTCAACAATCAAGTTTGAAGAACCTACACGACTACAAAAATTTTACTTCCTAAGTCATTTCTTGTTGTAGCCAGAATCCCTGTGATTTCCCGAGACAAAACGCTCTCAACACAACAACGGTTTATAGTTTCTGGTTAGGGGGTCAGAGGATGGCCAATCAAAAAGACGAGTTCATCTGGTGTAAGTTCCGGGGAGCAGTGAACCTGAAGGATGAATACGCGGTCGAAGATTGTGTAGACGATCGACACCGGAACCTCCTCCAGTTTCTCATTCCAATCTTCCACCTGGAAAAACCGACAAGGGTGACAATATTCCTCGGCAACACCATTTTCGGTGCCCTAAGCGGAGACCAAAAAGCAGACTGGGCCTGGATTCTGTTCGATCTGGTATCCCAGCTTACTACCATGATCGGAAGGAATAGGCCCACACCTTTGTGTCCCTACCTCTTCCACCTTTATCAGTAATACAACCAACTCCTCACGGATACGGAAGAGAAGGAATGGAGGGCTCAAGAAGTTCTCCTAAAGTACGGAGAATAAAAAACGGATGATGAAGTTGAGGAAGGATCCAGATCCGAACAAGAGACGGAAGAAGAAGAAGAGGAAGATCTTGAGAGGCCGACGAATAAGCGGCAAAAGACGACACTTTCTCACGGAAGAGGAACGCCTCATAGAGACAAGTCTACTCCAGAGAAGAGACCAGAAATTGAGAAGTCGGTCTCCGAGAAAACGGATCCCGATGATCCGTTCGAACAGTTGATTGGAATCCTCTGCAACATACGAGGGAATTGGAAGGTCTAGAAAAGGACCCTCTCAAGATCGGGAAGCTGGTGGATGCGTCCTCGAAGAGCGAGCTACCAGCGAAAGTGGTGGATTGCATCACCAATCCGGCCGAGATTTGGAAGCAGGAAGCAGAGATTCACCGACTTCAGGAGGAAGTCGACATGTTGAAGGCGAAGATTTTCACCTTCAAGAACAACGTGGCCGCCACTTGAGAAATGGCGGAATAGACGCAAAAGGTAGTAACAGCGGTGAAAGCTTCTTTTAGAGAAATTGGAACCGCTGCCATCAAAGCAAAGTTGTTTGATGAGAGAGTATTGGAAGAGAAGAAACTATCCGGTTCCCGGATGGTTTGGATCTTGACTGACTTCTCCGAACAAGTGGAAGCATCAATGGCCAAAGCACGGGAGGGAGCAAACAAGATGGAGGAGTGCAGCCAGAAGTTGATCGAATCCATGAGAATCCATTTGTCAGATATCTCAATGCCGGAGTCATTTCCGGATGGGACTAATCCGAGGGAAGGTAAAGATCAGACTCCCCAGTCAAAGAAGAATCAACCTTTCCAAACTACACCAATTGATTTGGATTCATCACCCGGATCCAATCTCCCGAATCCTATAGCCGGGGAGCGGAACAAGAACTTGGATGATGTCTTCGATCAATTGGAACCGGAGCCTAAGTCCTATGCTGGTGCGTTGGATTGCATTGTAGGTAGGATATTTTTGTAAGTGTAGGATAGGACGGGAACGGATCCGGACTTGTAATTCGATCCGGTAGTATTAGAAAGGACTGGAAACTTGATCCAGAAAATGGTTGACTTTCACAAGCACTTTTGCCTTTTTGTATTTTTGGAAGTTTTACAATTGTATATAAGCTAGTCTCTGTGATGGAATTTGGGAGTCTTCACTTTGCAATTTTCTTGTGTTTTCTATTTGCTCTCTTGTTGTGTGTCTCTCCCAAGTGTATGGCAGGGTTGTATGGTGAGAAGTTAAAAAGGCGCGAGCGGATTTGTGAAGGATTTCTCCCTTTGGCGTTTCAGTTTTGATTCTAAGTATATTAGAGCAGGTAGAAAAGAGTTGGAAGTGAATTTCAATTCCTCAGTACATCTAGAGTTTCAGATTTCAGATGAAAAAGTTGTTGTTAGGCTAGGCGGATAGGAAGGGATTCCTTAGTTGCGCTAGAATTCCCGGGTAGAAAATCCAGTTTTGTATCCGATCTCCTGTGAGGTCTCACTGCCTTAGTGGTAAACAAAAAAACTTTGGTTGATATTGGAATGGACAGATGCACTCGTAATCGCCTAGCTTTGTACGGATAGGAAGTGGCGCCAAGGTCGTTGTAGTATTGAGAGGATCGTACGGGGGGTCTTTGTGTTACCTACAATCCGGATCGCTATCTAGGCTGTTGTGAAGGACCAAACCGGATCCGGGATAGTTTAGGAGATTAGAGATTAGGATAGTAGGTCTTCAGCCACTATAAGTTACGAAAGGTGTGGTGGGCCTACCACTCTCAAAAGCAAGCGGCAACCCTTCTGATGGCTAAACAGAGGTAAAACCAAACCAGATAGGAGTGAAGATACTTATAGGCCATCCTGAGCGGATTGGTCTAGACGGATACCAAGATCGGAAGTGGTAAGATCCTAGGGTTGTGTTGGATTTGAATACCGGATAACTAGTTGGAATCGGAAGGTGGGAGAAATCCAACCTATAGTTTTCTTGGTGTTTTTATGTTTCCGGATTTAGAAAAAGGACCAAAAAGTAGGATTTGAATACTGACTAGATTTAATTGCTTAATAAGGCTAGATACTTCACAGAATCTTGTGGGTTCGATCTTTAGAGTCACTTAATTATACTCTAGGGCAATTTTTGTGAGTATAATGGAAAATTTACCTACCTTGTGCTGCAACAATATCCCTCCTTTACATTGGCCGGACTCCAGAACTTTCCGCTTGCGTACTTATCCGTCCGAGAGGCTAATCCAGATCCGCTTTTCCTAAACGAATACACCTCCGTCCAAACATCTTTGGTCCAATCTTCGGGTCAACCTCTCACTATCAACTTGTACTGATTCGGAACTCCTAAGATGAGCTCCTGAGTCCTTAATCATCTCCTCACTCTTGAGGTTCCACTAATAGAAAAACAGTGACCAAATCAACAAAACATCAATATAGAAGTGTTGATTTTGATATTGCATCGTCCATTTGAACAATTTTTTGTTGATTTTGGTAAAAACTGTCGAAATCAACAAATGTTTTTGTTGATTTGGATATTGCAACTCCAAATCAACGAAAAAATCAATACTTTTTTGTTAATTTTCACTTTCAAGAATCTCATGTAATTTTTTGATTTGAAAAAAGTTTAAATCACCATGGTTAGTATTCTTTAAATAATGTGATTTAAAAAAACTAACTAAATCATTCACAATTCGGTATTTTTCAAAGTCAGCAGACTTCATAGGCCATTTAAGAATAGTAAATAATTTTTTTTTTAAAGATTTTGAACTAAGAAAAGTTTCTAAATCAGATTATCTTTCATCTCCAAAATACCGTTTGCAATTTCAAGTCTCTAATCAAAAGTTATGAATAAATTTCAGAGAGGGATTGAATTGAACTTTAAAAACTTTAAAGACGATTTTGTCCTAGTAAATGAACATTTTTCAAAATATTTGAACTAAGAAAAGTTGTAAAATCAAGCCAACTTTCACCTCCAAAAAACCTGTTTGAGATTTCAAGCCTTCAATCAAACATTACAGACAAAAGTCAGAAAGATGTGGAAATGGACATTTTCTGTGACATTATCAAACATACTCTCTGGTTTTTGTCCATAACTTTTGATAGAAGGCTTAAAATCTCAAACGGATTTTTGGAGGTGAAATTTGGTTTGATTTTACAAATTTTCTTAGCTCATAGTTTTTTAAGAAAAGTTCATTTACTAGGCCAAAATCGCCTCCAAAGTCTGCTGGTTTTCAAAACTAATGGAAAAAAAATGAAAAAACTATAGGGAAAAAATTTTACATAAGTCACAGTCATGTAAATTTGTATGTGATGCATTGGTAAGGGTCCTTGCGCCTCAACTATGAGGTCCAAGAATCAAACCTTGGTGGTGGCAAATGCCACGTGGCAATTGAATTGCTTGCTATGTGGTAGTTTTAATTATTTTTATAAATAATAATAATAATAATAATAATATTTAAAAAATAAAATGGGATCAAATCAACAAACAAATCAACACTTTTGTGTTGAATTTTTGTTAATTTGATCATTGTTTCTTCTAGTAGTATTCTACAGCCTTCGTATTAGCCCAACGCACCCTATACGCATCAGATCCTCATCTAACTGCTTCCGGGTAGTAGGATTGGAAGGGATAGCGGGATAGACCATCCAAGCCGCAACCGTATGCTTCTGGAGTTTTGGATCACTGCCCTCTGCCATTGGATACCAACACAAATCCTATTTCAATGCAAACAACACCGACCTCACCTTTCTCTCCCTAGCACAAACTCTAACTCACCATTCTTTCAATCAATTATACGCACGCAGAGTCCTATAAAACAGAGAGGGAGAAAAAAGAGTGGCAGAGGGCTTATATAATCAACGAGCGGCCGACAGTTCTCAGTCTCTCAGAGGAGAGCGGGTAGGAATCCGTTCCCATAACGGTATTCTAGTTCCCTAGACCTGAATTTTAGGCTGTAGGTTCCATCCACCTGGTACATTTCCAGATTTTGGATCCGTCTTTCTTGTGGTGACGTAACATCTGCAATAGCTCTAAAAATTCAAAAACTGACTATTCTAAAGTAATTCATAATTGAACCAAATTCTCTATGCTTTATCAAAAAGTCAATTTTTTTTTACTCTATTCTAATCCTATTCTAATCTATTTCTATAGGTTTTGAGTTTTCGTACTCCTACACTTCCCATTCCACCAACCCCCCTGGAAGAGCTTGATTCTAAATTGCTATGGTAGTCTCTATTTGCCTAAACAATCAGTCTAAGCTTCTCAAGGAAGAAGGCCGCACAACTCCACAACAAGGGAGTCGAGAGAATCAGGGATGCAAAAACATGTCACAAGCTTCAATCATTTAATGAAGCCTCCGCTACATACGGGTTCAACCAAGAAGAAGCTCCCGCCTAGCAAGCAACAATCTAGCTAGTGGAAGCAAGATGGGGCGACCTCATCAAGAGCCCTTTCCCAAGAATAGTAGAGGACGAATGGATTGGATGGCTCCACAATGACCATGACCTCTCCCCAGAGCTGTGGCCCAAGTTCCTCTCGGTTTCACGATCCAAATTGGCCCATCCAAAGTCACTTGGTCATTTCCAACAGAGATACTAAGGTACAAAGTTCTTCCCCAATCCCAAATCTTGAAAGTAAGTTAAAATGTCAACTACATTGGAATCAATGTCAAGGATTTAATCCACAGGGTGAGAATCATAGTAGTAAGAAGAGGCCCAAAGAAGCTGCAGATCTTATTCTACTACGGACGCCTTGACCAAATCAAATGGAACCCCCACAAATTTGTGTAGAATATGGAACAAGCACAAGTCCCATTTATGGAATATAGTGCCAAACTAGACAGGCAACGAATGATGAAAAGGCATCACATTCCAAAGCCAACCATTTCTAAGTGGGAAGGAGCACTACTTGGAGACTTTTCCTTGAAATGGCACACACTGTGGACAAGAGAAAGATCAAGGAAAGAGGCTGGGCTCTGTCGGCACTAGATTACCCACCCTTGGTAATGAAGCGAATACCGACCAGGTTCTATGCTTTTATCCACTTTTTTAATATATGGGGGTATTGTGAGCGCGGTCCATTGTGCCTTCCAAGCAATGGATCTTTTTTGCTAATGTTTCCTAAGTGTTGTGGATGGGCAGCAAAAATAATTAGAAATGCATGTGGTAACTCACAGGCTAACTGCAATGATCAGGGGTGATAGTGAAATTCTAACTCCCTAACTATCTATCCTATGTCTAGGGTTGACTGGGTAGTTGGCGCCATTTCTAACGTCCCTAACTACGTGAAAGGGGAACCCTTATGTTTCTTCCATGAACCCCTAAGACTATCTTTGTGTTTTGACACTCCACCTGGAAGTTCTATTTCTAAAGACTAATCCTAAAGCCCAACTTTTACTCTAATTTCCAAAATATAACTCTAGATTTCTACTCCTTATAGTCCTTAGTACTAACTCTAAATTTTAACTTCCAAATTTGACTCTATGTTTTGACCTTTACTCTCGTATTTTTACTCCTAAATTAACTCTAGAATTTATCCTCCAAATCTAGCTCTAACTTTTGACTTTTAATTCTAAATTTTGACTTTCTAACCTAACTCTAAATTTTGACTTCCAAGTTTCACCCTAACTTTTAATTTCTAACTTCCAAATTTAACTCCTATTTTTACTCTAAATATTCTTCCTTGAATTGACTTTAAATTCTACTTCCTAAGTTTTACTCTAAAATCTTTACTTTTAATTCCTACTTTCTAATTGGATTTTTGGCTTCTAATTAACTCTAAACTTTTACTCTTAACCTACCTTAAGATTTGACTTGAGAATTTGACTCCTAGATTACACTCCCAAATTAACTCTAATCGTTTTACACTTTTACTCACTAGAAGAAAACCGTGTCTGTGCTGATTCACGAATTTAGACATTGGGATGTTCAATATGATGTCAAGTGATGTCAACGTAGAGATCAAATTACATACGCCAAAGGCATGTTCAGATGGACATCAAAAAAGACGCCAGACATCGCCATGTCCATCGACGTGATGTCAAATTTCAGCCAAGTTTGCAGGCGACGAGAAGAAGCCATGTGGCTACCACGAAGTTGCCACGTGAATGCCATGCGGGCGACATAGGCCATGTAGGACTACAGTCTCATCCGGGCCGCGGATGAAAAATTTCTGATGTAGCAAGTCGATGTGGCAGGTCATAGGGGGACCAGGGTTGTCTATCCGGACGTGACGTGGGCTTTTCACGTCCGGATGTCATGACGCGTCCATCCTGACGCGTCCTGACGCGTCACAGCCCGTCGCCGATACTGACGAGACCATCCGGAGCGCGGATGAAGTTTGTCCATTCTGCGACGGTGTCGGGCCGTCTCCTGGACGGTGACTCCGTCGCCAAATGGACATCCGTCTCTTGGATGGAGAGCCCGTCTGTGGACGAAGAGGCCGTCCACTGGACGATAAGCCGTCCCCTGGACGGAGAGTGGGTCGCTGGACGGTAAGCCGTCCTCTGGACGGAGAGTCCATCGCTGGACAGTAAGCCGTCCCCTGGACGGAGAGCCCATCTCTGGACGGAATTCTCGTCTCCAGAACGGTAATCCGTCCCTTGGACGGCCTCTCCGTCCTCTGGACGGAAAACCGTCCCGTCCCCTAGACCGGAATATCATAGGACGGGACAGTCGCCCCTTGGACGGTTTCGTTGGCAAGGCTGCGGGTTTAGGGTCCACCCCATCAGCCGTCACTCCGTCTAGCTGGGTTTAGGGTTTAGGATTTTAGGGAGGGCTTCAAGGTGTATATTAAGGACTTCTGCCTATTCAAGATTACTTTCCCTTGCTGATTTTGCCTTTCATGACTTGGTTGGAGTACAACCATTGTGGTAGAGCAAAGTCCAAGAAGAGTGTGTTGTGGTGGCACTTGTTGTGAGAGCAACAAGTGTTGTTTCCACATCACATTTCAAACAGAATACTAATCTTTTTTTTGGTGCAGGGGCAGGTAAAGGAGGACAGATAAGAGCAATGGGTGGAGCAAGATCACAGTGGGAACCTTGGTACACACTACGGCCAGATGGAAAAGTTGTTTGCAAGTTTTGCGAAGCTTTGCTAAGCTATCGAAAGGATCGGTTGCTTTTCCATTTGGAATATAGACGAAATGACACCCTCCTTGGAGTGAGAGCGTGCACTAAAGTCAATGCAGCCGTGAAGGTAATGTTTTTTAATTGTGGAGGACATATACCTACGGACACTTCGCATGGAACTGGACGCGACGTGGAAGTGACATCACCATCAACGATACTACCAAGTGTAGTACGTGGTGAGCAACAACATGATGCTTCAATCTCGACAAACGATGGAGGAGAAAACATTGGGGGGCAAAGCTCTCAAGTACGATCATCGGAGGCGCCCAACCCTAGTTTGACCCACAGTCGATCGATGAGGCAACTGTCTCTACAAGAAGGACTGAACGCATCAAACAAGCAAGTACTTGATAAGAAGTGGGCTAAGTTTTTCTACGAAGCCAATATACCATTCAATGTAGTGAGGCATCTTGCTTTTCTGGATGCAGTGAAATTAACATCGGAATCAAGAGTTGGCTACAAACCTCCAGCGTACCATGCACTTCGTACAAAGCTCATAAAATCTACAAAAGACGAAGTGGCAGCAATTGTAGCAGAGAAGACGAGGGCACCAATCCACAAATATGGCGTTACAATATGCTCTGATGGATGGGACAACGTTACACATCGACCATTGATGAATGTCATGTTGGCATGTACAAGTGGAGAGGTTTTTCTTGGATCGATAGACACAACAGGTGAATGCAAAGATGCTACTTACGTGGCTAATTGCATGGGTGATTACATTGACGAGGTAGGGGCACAGAACGTGGTACAAGTTTGTACAGACAATGCAGCAAACATATTGGCCGCTGGCGCTCTGTTACTTTGTAGATTTCCACACATATATTTTCAAGGGTGTTCAGCACATGCACTTGACCTTCTACTTGAAGATTGGAAAAAACAAGATTGGATTACAAGTATGGTCAAGAAAGCCAAGTCAATTGTGAAATACATTCGAACGCATCACATGCCACTTGCAATCTTTCGACAACATTCTCCTAATCACGTTTTGAAAAATTCCGTTCAAACACGCTTTGCTATCATGTTCCTCATGATCGAACGTTTGGTGGAGGTGAGGGAAGCGATAGAATCGACAGTCCACGATCCGCAGTGGAATGAGTACACGCGGAGATTGGCATCCAATCAAAAGCAAAGAAAAGCTAACGATGTGCGACGATATGTGCGAACGGATGAATTTTGGAGGAAATGTTTGAACTTTGTGCACATAGTGGAGCCCGTGTTGATTGCTCTTCGAGAGTTTGATGGCAAGCACCCGTGCTTAGACAAGGCATGGCTTGTAATGAAAAAGGTGGAAAAGCATGTTTTATCTTTGGAGGATCCACCATTTTCATTAGAGCGTAGATATGCAATTTCCGCCACCGATGATTTCTACAAGCGCTGGGACATGCTCAGGACAGATTTGCATTACGCTGGGGCTCTATTGAATCCCTTTTTACTTGACGAAGTCATGCTAATGGATGATAATGAGGCAAGAGAAGCCATACTGAGAGTTTTGCGCAAATTGGCTGTTGGAGATCAAGCATTTGCTTCAGCTTTGTCTGAGTACCAAGCATTTAGAGATCGGCGAGGCATTTTCGGTGGACTTCCTGATGTAAACGCCTTGAATTTGCAACCTCACGAATGGTGGGACCTTCTCGGAGCCGGTGCTCGTACACTTGCACCGATTGCCAGAAAGATCCTCGCGCAAGTGTGTTTTGCATCATCCTGTGAATGCAATTGGAGCATGTATTCGTTTGTCCACAACAAATCACGTAATAGATTGACATCAGAGCGAGCTGAGGAATTGGTTTACATTTATACCAATTCCAAGACTCTTAGAGAAAGGACTGCAGCAAATCCGACAAGGTGGTATACTGAAAATATGATGTCAGAGGATTCCATGACAGATGAATCTGATGGTCTAGACCGTGGTTCGGTTCTCTCTGATCCCAATGATGACGATTCAGATGATAGTTCCAATGACGACAATGAGCCACCGTTTGATAGATTTCGTGGGGCGGGAGGAGTGCGTCCTCTAATTGATGCATCCATATTTGACTTTGAAGAGGGTGATAACAACGACAATGACTACGAGGGACATCAAGGAAGTCCACCACGAATGCCACAAATGTGGAATGCTGGGCCAAGTGGGGGCAATACAAACGAGGACGTTGTGGCACCGAGACCACTAAGTCCAGACCCTATGGATGTACAAGTTGATGCCACAATAGAAAGAGATGGTGTTCACGTTCAAAGAGGACATGAAGAAGACGTAGTAGTACCACCGTCACTGCCCATGAGGACCACCCGCAGTGAAGGGCCCCCTCAAGCTGAAGAAGCACATATGGCCCCTCCAAATCGAGTCTCGGTTGCACAAAGGCAAATGCCAATATTGAAAAATCTACAAATCCAAAGTTCATCAAGGCCGTCTAATTCCGACGGCCGTCCACATGAACCAACTTCGTTGATAGGTACACGATTGGCTGGTATGGTATCACAGCGTGTGACTAGAAATATGACTTCATTGCGGCCACCTGTACATGCCAATAATCGAGGGAAGCGTCCACAACTACAAGGTACTACTAGTGAACGTGTAAGTAGTAGAACGCGTAGAAGGCTGAGGAGGGAAGAAGCGGCTTCACAACCATTTTCAAGAGAAGTTCAAACAGGAGGACCCAATATAGATGGCATTATGGACGCAATGGGCCAACGACCTTTTCGGACGTTGTCTTCTATAGCTCAACCACAACGAAACCGCAATTCCGAGGCTTCTAGCGAAAGTGGTAGTGCAACATCCAATGATGATGGTGAATCCATCGGTGGTACTATAGGTGAAGATGGTGAGGTTCCAGGAGATAGTGATTACAGGGGGCCGATGCCTCGACAAGGTCCACTCGAAGAAATGGGTGGTAGTGAACCAATAGTACAAGAAGCAAATGCAAATACTTCTATGCGCATTTTTAGGCATGGAAGACGTTGAATGTTTTTGAAAAGACAATAGGGTCTTCATGTTTTCAAATGCAATGGTTTTAGCGGCTCAATACCTTGCATATTGAAATCAGCATTAATATGAAATATGACTTTTGTTCCTTTCATTCTCATAGAACTGTCTTTTCTCTTGCATTTGCCTCAACATACGGAAAAAATGTTTTTTATAACATCTAACCGTAAGATCTTATACTTCACATGTTTTTTATCATGTGGTAAAAATTTCATGAAGTTTGACCGAATAGATTGAAAGATATTAGCATTCAAACTTGGAAAAACTAGTTTTCTGAATGCTAGCTTTGCAATTTCAGATTAACTTTCACTGAGTGTAATTTATGGAAAATTGGGCCTTCGGGGCACTATTGTTTTTGAATTATTTTTTTGAATATTCAAGAATCGAGGTCAAAATTTGAAAGAATTATTGCAATTGGAAACTATGTTTGCAATCCAAATAACACAGTGTGGTGTTTTTTTCATGTATGTTTTCTTTTTTTCAAATTTCATTAAAATTAAAATTATAAAACTATAATTTGTGTTCATTCATTCATTTATGGCCCCAGTTTCAGATTATTCTCATACATATTATAATTGATAAAATTTGATTTCCACGTTTAGCTTTATAAAATCACAATAAAATCAATTTTCCATTGAATTTTCTGGAAAAAAAAAGCATAAATAGAAAATGAATTCTTACGTATGTTGAAAAATATTAAAATATTATGCTGATTTTCAATAAAAATATAAATTTGGTTTGATAGTCAAATTTGACTTCAAGCTTTTCTTTGTGGTTGTTTACTAGTTTTGGGCATAAAAAATTAAATAACCAATTGAAAATTTTTCTGACTAGAAATCTCTATTGATATTTGTACCTCTTGTAAAAAACTAAAAATTAAGAATCTCTTGAATTGTTTTTTCTATTTTTACTTATTTATGGCATGAAGTGCAACAAAAATGTTGACAATTACAATTTTGCACAAAACTAATTGAAATTTCTTGTAGTGATATACAATTCAAAGTTTTTAGTACTAAAGATATAAGATGTGTGTTTACACGCAATTTAAATGATAATGTTAGGAAAGACAAGAAATTTTTTACAACTCAATGTTTAGGTAAAATACGTTTATAACTTTATATAAACCAAAATGAGTACAAAATGCATTGAAGCCACAAAGTGTGCTACATTGCTATGGATGTCCTCAAGCCCATACTATAATAACCGCATGTACTAAGCAAACACTAATTTTGCAACTACATGGTAATACACTATTATCTAATCTTCATTGCGCGCCTGCTCTTCTTGAAGGTCTTGTTCTTTGCGGGCCTCGCGGTAGCAATCCATGGGTGGTGTCCAAAACGTTGGAGCACCACTTAGACGTTGCACGACTCCAGTCACCGAGCGTCGTTGTAGTGGCTCCGCCTTGCACAATTCACCCAACATGGTTTGAAACGTACCAAATGCCGTAAGGTCCGGAATCATATCTACATTTCCGCGATCTTTTTTCCATACCTTCATAGCCAATTTCCCTATGGAGTATCCGTCCGTGTGTATACTAACACACGGTGGCTTAACCCTGCGAGTAGGAGATGATGAAGTTCCTGTCTCTCCAATCAAGTACATCAACTCAGGAGCCACCTACCAACGTTGCGCTTGGGTTGCCTGAAACTTCCTTGGACAATTGAATTGGTAAAGAGAAGGGGTTTCTTCGTTGATGCGGCTACCCATTCCCCAATCATATAGACCAATCCACACGGTTCTTCCATCATCATTCGGAAAATGAAGCATAATGTTCTCCGGTGTGATGTCGTTGTGCAATACAGAGCACTGTTGCACTGCATCCACAATGCAAATCATCGCCCACGCAAGTTCAGTGCGCTTGCGTCTATATGCCATGAGTCGTTTGGCTTCTTGCATTGATTGGGGAGTTGCATGGTAAGCCAACTCCCCAATTTCATCTGGATCTCGGTTCTTCTCGTCAAGGGTAAACATGGCGCCGAGAGTACCGCCATTCCACCATTGCGAATAACACTCCATGGTCATGTCATTTATAGCAAAGAATTTGATGACCCCTGGATGCTCGCACGGACATACCAATGCCTCGATGGACAACGTCTCCCTAGACTTCTTCAATTCATCCACGCACAAGGCTGATTTCCCAGCTAATTCCATATTCTCGGGAATATGTTTTGAATTTTGAACACATACTTTGCGCACCCTCCCATGCCCCCCTTGTTTGCTATGGCCAAACAAAGGAACCACCACCACTCCTCTTTCAAAGAAAACCACTCCTCCTGCAGCTTGTTGACCAAAGGCCAAGTTCTGACTTCGTTGAAACCACAGAGCGGAACGGATGTTGCTTGAAGACAATCCACGCACTACATCGTGCCACCAATACACCTTCTTGTGCAACAAACTCAATGCTTGTTGTCTGGGCACTACACTCTTCTCAAAGCCTTTTATTTTTTCCGCAACTTGGGCAAGGTTGAAGATACACGTTTGCACTTGTGACTCCAACCAATGATCGAAGCATTCTTTCGTGCGGTCTTCATGCCACTCATCCGCGTTCATTGTTGTCCAGAACATGTGGTGGAACTTTTGTTTAATTTTATCCACTCCCTGTAATCCGCATGAGACGTATTTTGAGTTCAACTGCAAAATCGAATATTGATCAAAAAATTCCAACGCCACTTCATGCAATTTTCGCGTTGCACCCTTGCTTGGCCACTTCTCTGGATTTGTAGCCTTGTGCCTCCTTCGTTGTTTTTTCTTCCCCTTCAAAGACTCTCCACCCCCCACAGCAGCTACAGACCCTTCTGCAGCTACGGCCTCTGAAACAGGCTCTGGTGATTCCGCATCCGGGTCCATAACCGGTGCATCTCCAACACCTGTCCACCAATCATCAACCTTTCTCTTCGAGAAATCGCGACCAGCCATCGTGACAGTAACAAGTAACAAATAATCAAAATCAAAGAAATTAGGAATTCGTCTTCCACAAAGTGAAAAACCGCCCCCCTTATTCCTCAAAACAACCTCTACCCAGCACCCGCGCTCGCAAGCAAGGACTACAACCAATCCAAGACAAGAGAGCACTGTCAGAGCAGGAGAGACTGTGGCGAAAGTACCCTAAAAATAGTCTTATATACCCATTTCACGTGGCCGGGGTGAACTGACCCCCTCGCTCGGCCCTCCGGGCCGACCCTGTTTTCCGCGCCATTCCTTTTTTGCAAATTCTGAATTCATAAAGACCCCTAATTAGTTCAATCACATCAAATAATAACCCTGGATCGGCCGAAAATAGAGGGCTTTTTTTTACATGCACCCCTAGTAAGGCCGAGCGAGGGGGTCAATTCACCCCAATCATTCACGTCGACGGACAGGCCGTCGAGAGGACGGACAGAGCGTCCAGGGCCGTCCAAGGCGTCCAGAGGACGGGAAGGCCGTCCAGAGGAACAAACTGTCCAGGGGCCAAGCCGTCCAGCCCGCGGATTGGCCGTCGAGAGGACGGGAAGGCCGTCCAGAGGGGGAGACCGTCCAGCCCGCGGACTGGCCGTCGAGAGGACGGGAAGGGCGTCCAGGGGGGGAGACCGTCCAGGGGCCAAGCCGTCCAGGGGACGAAAAGGCCGTCCAGAGGTGGAGATCGTCCAGCCCGCGGACTGGCCGTCGGGAAGACGGGAAGGCCGTCCACGGGGGGAGACCGTCCAGCCTGCGATTTTAGGCTTGAGGACGGGAAGGCTGTCCAGCCCGCGAACTGGCCGTCGAGAGGACGAGAAGACTTTTGAGAGACGGGAAGGCCGTCGAGAGGGCGGGAAGGTCGTCGAGCGGGCCATTCAAAACAGTGCTGGCCGAGTGTAATTCATTTCTAATCCTTGTTCGGAGAATTTTTCATTTATGTGGTTTGGCACTCTCGGACTTGTCAGGACAGGTGTCCTCCCTCTCAATCGGGCATTAGACTATGGTGGCGGGTAGTTTAAGAGTGTTAACTTAATGTTCACACTTGTTTCAATTAGAGGACAAATAAATACCAGAGATGACATTCAAATGCTCAAAAAACAAGGTTTAATGCTCATTTAGAATGGAATTATATTTTGTTGCACGTAAATAATGGAAAAAACATAGAAAAAACCATAGAAGGTCAAATTGAAAACTTCTTAATGTTAGTCCTAGAATGTTCTATTTGGATGTTCATGTTAATATTTGATTCATTCTAATTGCATCCATTTTCACGAAAGTTGTTGGCATTGGGCAATGTTTTTTTTACAAAAATCCCAGAATCTCGCAATCCCTTAAAATAATTTATATTCTGTAGGGCTCAAATTCGAATTCAAATGAATTTTATCAATTATAACTTGAACAATTTCACCTTTGGAATTATTGTATTTTGATTCCATCCTTCCCTGCATGTAAGTGCACCTGACAATTTAGTATTTTGTTGAATTTTAAACCCTGTCTACCCTAATATACTAAACTCAAAGTCTCAAACGTACAAACATTCAATAACTTACTAAGCCCGGATCAAATATACAAAGACCAAGACAAAAACCACCCTCTAAATGCTCTAGTTAAAGGTAGTAAGATTAAAACTCTGAAATGGTTAATTATGAAATAAGTGAAAGACCTCCTAAACAACATATGTCATATGCATATCATTGATTAATGTAAAACATTGTTTTGGCTTTCCATTCATACATTACAGAAAAAGAATTTAGCCCTATACATCTAAACTTAAGAATGTTTTACCTTCTAAAGATATTGTTATGCCGTTTTTTGGTGTCTTCAATATGTTTTATAAAACTTTGATTTTAAATCATTAATCTATTTTTTTCCAATTCAAACTTCAAAGACTACATCTCGATCAAGTTTTGCACTTATAATGCCAACTAAAAAAAGGAAGAACATTTTTCGTGGTTTCCGGTCCATGCTAAGTTTTGAAGTAAATCTTATAGGCCAATACCCTAAATCCCAAACCCTAAACCCTAAACCCTCTTCACTGTTGCAATTTTAAGAGTATTTGATGTTCAAGTTTATGTAACTATAGCAAATAAGAGTGGATTGGTGTAATAAAATTGAAATGCAACATTGAGTACATGAACTTGACATTTTTGTGGTCTCTATATTTTTTTTATGGCTTCTAAATTATAAAGCAACTAACGGTGAATTATTATAGTTTTTCATATGGATTGTTTATTAATTGTTTATGTAGTACCGTATGTTAACCACTAAACTGACTAAAGTCCCAAGGCCTCTTTTGCATCCTATATCTGAAATAAATTGCCATTTCTATAGTAAAGAATGTAAAAAAAAAAATGAATGTGTTTAGGACTTTAGGCCTTTAAGGTGCACATCTACTTGTAGTATGTAAGATCTCATACTAGAGTACTAGAGTAGTGTTCAATTGACCGGAAGAAATTTCACAAACTTTGCCTATATAGAATTGTAGATTGCAAGATATTTACAATAAACTTCAACCTCTGAACGCCCAACGACATCATTTAGTGCCAATTTGATGGCAATTCAATCACTTCAATGAGATGGAAAGATTGTGGAAGCGTTCAATTCGTTTTTCGGGGACCTTCCATGTTGAGTTACAAAGTGTATCCAAATGATTTTGTAGTCTTTCCGATATTTGCCTCCGCGTAATTTAGAGATTAGGAAAAAAAAAAAAAAAAAAAAATGATACTTTAATGTATCTTGGGAAGTTGTTGCTCCTTAGTCTAAATCTGAAATTTATCCCCCAAATTGATATTTTCTGAGTTTGAGTCTAACTATCAAGCAAAAGTTCATTTTCTCTAGTTCCTATTTTATGTAAAATCCCCCAACACGACCCTAAAAATGAAATTTCATTATTGCGATTTGCACTTCAAATGTGTTTTTAATGTCTACTACATTTAGTACATTCTAAATAAATCATGAAATGGAAATTAAGTTTATGCTATGATGGATTCTAATGTCATTATCCTTGTGATATAAGATAAACCTGCCTATGACAGGCAGAATGACTGATTTGTTGTATTGCCTTTAGCAAAAATAATCAAATTTTTTCCGTACAAAGACACATGTGAAAAATGAAGAACGCAATTGGAATTTTATTTTTTGGATTAATTGTGATTTTTTTTTTAATTTTTGAAGTGTACTGTCCAGTAAGCCCAAAAGAGTTTGTAGACTACCCCAAATCAGCAGAAAATTGTTTCCATGATGGTCATCTTCCCACTTAAAACAGTCATAACATTTTCTAAGATGGCTACAAGACTTTCTAACATGGACATGACATGAAGAAATAAAAAAACTGTTTTTTACTAAAAATAAAAAATCAATTTTCAAAAAAATAAAAATAAAATTTTTAAAGGGCCGTCCAGGACGTTCGGCAGGCCGTCGAGAGGATGGGCGGGCCATTCCTGACCAGAGACAGGCCGTCCCAGACCACGAACAGGCCGTCGAGAGGATGGGCGGGCCGTTCCCGACCAGCGACAAGCCGTCGAAGAGACGGGCACCCCGTCCTTTTGGACGTCCTTTCCGTCCAAGAGACGGGTAGGCCATCCAGAGGACGGGTATCCCATCGAGGAGACGGGTTTGCCGTCCACGAGACGGGTTTGCCGTCGAGGAGACGGGTATGCTGTCGAGGAGACGGGTATGCCGTCCAGGAGACGGGTATGCCGTCCAGGAGATGGGTATGCCGTCCAGGAGACGGGTATTCCGTCGAGGGGACGGGCAATCCGTCGACGGAACGGGCAGGCCGTCGAGGGGACGGGCAGACCGTCGAGAGGACGGAAAATCCGTCCGTCCAAGTCTCGGGCGGCGGTGTAATTATTTCCCAAACCTGTCGACGGCGCCCCGAACCCGTTGACGGCGTCCCAACCCTCTGTCGGACCTCTGTGGACGTATTGGCCGTCCATTCTAGGGCTGTCCCACGCCCTGGACGATCTGGATTCGGGGGGGGACGGGCTGATGTTATGTTAATTACCCTGCCTAATCGGGTCGGTAATTGGGGGGTATAAGTAAATTTTTTTGGACAGTTTACGTGCTTCCTCTTTTGAATTGCACTGTCCGAGCTTGAGAAAGCTTCGTTCTGCAATTTGAGGGGAAGTGTTATACATTTGACATTGTTTTGCCACATTTCAGTTGCCTTCACGCAACAGAAGGCAAAGCAAATTGTCATTGTATTCGCATACAGTATCGTGTGTGTCATTTTACAGGTATCAAGAATGGACGTAGAGGATGTAGCAGGAGGTTCGGGACCTGGAGGTGACCCCCAGGAGGTTTGGTACCTGCAGGTGAACCCCCAGGTAGAAGGAAGAGAGGAAACAGAGCAACTTTGGATTGGGGCACACTTAATGCCGAAGAGGTTATGGCAAAGCCTAGGTGGTTGGAGGCAGATGGCCCATGGACAAGAGTGATATGTCGTCAATATATAGATTGAGCCCACATCAACCGCCATTGGCCACATGACCGGTACGAGGTGCACGTGAAATCTGGCATGGTAAATATTGACCAGTGCCAACATCTGCACTTCAAGAAGAGGATGATTGAAGTATCATTGGCACTTTGGGGGGCAAGATCCAAAAAAGACGGGACACTTTCATTGTGCCAAATGGCATATGCGGAGGTTTTTCTTGGCAAGGATGTGGACTGGAGCAGCTTTTTGGGCAAATCGCGGAATAATACATTTCCAAATCGAACTCGCCACATTGCACCAAATCCTGCTGTGCCGTTGGACAATGTACCAAATCTTGCCGTGCCATTGGATGATGTCCAAAATGTGCAAATGGACGTGGTTCCACTGGCGGAGCATCCAGGGACGGAGTTGATGGAGGTAGAAGTTGGTCAGGGCAGCGGTCCAGATGTAAACCAACAAGCTGTGATTGGTGGAGTGCAAGCTGACGATGAAGAAGTAATTCGCTTGCGCCAATTAGTACAAACACTGCAAGCACAAAAAGAAGAAATACGACGACAACATGCTACAGTGTTGGAAGTTCATCATGCAAGGATGCGGGCCGTTCAAGATGAAAATGTGCGCCTCATCGCACGTGAAGCCGAGCTCGTAGAGCGTAAAAGGCGGGTCAGCACAGACTGAGTTCCACCACTCGATCTTGTAGTGGAACGTGCTACATACAGTGCAGATGAAGACATACCAGGCCCGAGCAATACATTTGAGTTTGTGCTGCAATCACGATCCACTTTTCCAAGTTCAGAAAGTGCCACATTGGATATTATGCGTGCACGTGCTGAGCGAGTTGAAGCAGAGCTTAGAAGTACTTGCACAAACATGGAAGAATTAACAAACGCCATGCGTGCTTTGGAACTTCGTGCCAACAACGCCGAGGCAGAGGTGGCGGTGGTTACTGCAGCTCGAACAACCTTGGAGCAGACCATGACCACATTGAGTGTTGAAAATATGCAGTTGGTTCAAATTCCTCAGACGGAGCAGAGGCTGCTTCAAATGTGCAACATGAAGTTGACATGCATCTTAGCGCTAAAAGAGGCTGAGCAAATGCAACGTGAAGTGAGGAGAGTGGTTGCAGAATTCAATGATGGCGGTCAACGTTATTTTGGCTTGACCTTGTGGCCTCGGGTGGTAGAAATGTTCACCGATGATTTGCCAGCGTATAGGGAGAATTCAAGCATTGATTGGAATGCCCATCCAGACTTGGAATTCCAATATAATATCGATCGCCAACGGTACGGGCCACCCAACAACGATGGCATTACCCCACTAGTGTGGCCTTCCGTTCCAGATTTTGTAAAAGATGGAACAACATGTATAATGTGCCAACAACCGTTTGGCCCCGAGGGTGGATGGAATCTTGGTACATGTGGCCATCTATACCACCCCGTGTGTCTTATTCCACACATGGTCACCAGAAAGAGATGTGCGCAATGCAGGGCTCCATTTCATGCACAACTGTACAAAACGTTTGGCCTTGAAGACCACATGCCTCAACATTACGAGTACAATGAAGAAAATTTACCGGGCCCCGGTAATAGAGTACATTGGGGGTCCGACATGACATGGCTTTGGAAGTGGGGCCACCACAACCGACACCTCCCGGCAGGAACGGTGGCTGACATACCATGGACGAGTGACAACCAAGTGACAGAGGTGATCAGGAGGGTGTTTGGAGACAATGATCCAGGGCGTCGACTATATTTTGGTCAGATTGCCGGTGGACATTGGGACCCAGAATGCTTAGAAATGCCCAGAATGTTTTATACACGCACCACATCCACAACACATCATGTTTAACTCTCAAGGCCAGCCAGTCGGATTTGAGGGGGAATTGAGCTATGAGGAAGAAATGGCGTACACTGAAGAAAATACCTTCCATGAGCCAGCCCTCGTGAATGACATTTTTTCCCACTTACATGATAGATACGATATAGAAGCACTTCAGCTTCTGAGGACTTTCGAATCGCAAGAAGAATTGCAACGATTTTTGAGAAATAGCATAGCACGCGGCGTTGTAATCGAAGATGTAGACTAGATTGTGTACAACTAGATAGATGTATAGAATAAAATATTGGAAGTTGTACAAAGCGAACGTATGTAATTATGTAAAGCCTTTATTAGTTTACCATGTACTTCAACGGATTTATAAAATATGTACATTTATTGTTTTCTTTCCACCTCGTGTATTGTTGCTTCGCCTTTGTCAATTTTTGTAATCTATTGGAACTTTTTGTAATAGTATAGAAGAAGCTTGTATGCTTAGATGGTAGGTAAAAGAGTGTTCTATTTTATTTTTGGTGAAGCCCTAAAGTTTGAAGTCCATTTTTTGGCCCAAACCACCCTAAACCACCACTTTTGCTATGTTCACCTATGAATTAAATTTTCCAATTTATTTTTTGAATCGAACCAAAGGATCTTGTTCTACACTTGTCTTAGATGATGTGATAAAAAATTTGTGATGTTTGACCGTATGGATTGAAAGTTATTAGCATTCGAAGTGAAAGAAACAAATTTATTTTAAGAAGTCGCTAGGATTGCCCGCTCCACAAAAAATCCATAACTTTTCCATTCCTAATCCAAATGGGATGAATGAAAGCCTCCCATTTAAAAGAAAATATAATCCAACTGGAAAAAAAATATACAAATTTGTATTTCATTTTTTTGTGGATTTTTTTGTCTACCCGGAGTCTTGGACCGCCCGGTGTCCCGATCTCCCCTGTTTGAGGTTATTGTGGCATACCCTTTGCTCCTAGGCACCGATTGGAATAGAAATTGTATTATGAATAAACTCATAAGTTTATCTATCATTCCATGTTATCATTCTTATGAAAAAGTTTTCAAAAGTTTCAGTAAAAAATGAGATCATAGGAGCCTATCGAAAATCCATTTTGTCCCTTGCAGAAAGGACAATGAGAGTATGTTACTTTAGGGGCTAAGAAATAAAAACAATGGAAATTCTTTACCAAAGCAAGAAATAAGTAACAAATTATTTGATTGCTTCATATTTGATGAAATCTCCTTTAAGTCTTTAAAATTAAACCAAAAAATAATTCACGTTTTGTAACTTTTGTTCTATTAGTTTTAATGTTTTTTTAGTTGGACTATTGATTGACTACTCCCTCATGTTTATTTTTAAATCCAAAGTTTACAAATTAAAGTATTGAACATTTTCCATTTTTTCTCAAATGGCATTATGGAAATCAAATGATCAAAGTTTAATATCTTGCAATTGCTAACTTGATAAGGTCACACTACATGAAATTTATTTGAAAATCAACTGAAATAAATGACTTTATGAATGGCGATCCTATACTTGAAAGTCTTAAATTGAATAGATTCTAATTTTTTTTTTTTCATTTCATTTCAAAGTGAACATGGAGAAATGCCAACTTGGATTTTTTTTGGCAATAATTAGCATAGGGCCTACATGGCTACATGGATTAATATTTTTGAATTTCTTGCCATATAGTCAGTGTAAAATCAATTTAGCAACTTCTCTAATTCAAAATTCAATAACAAACTTTAATCCCTAGAATCCTAGATGCCCAAGGCATGTTTTGAGCTTCTACAAATTTGCTCTAAATTGAACAAAATGTTAACATTTTGATTAGGTGACTAGGCATATCAATTAAAAAAAAATTGTAACCATATAAATTCAAACAAGACATATTAGGGGCTCATAGGTTGCTAAAACACAACAATATCACTTATAGAGTAAAAGATTATAATGTTTGAACATGAGGGTGTTAAAACTACAAAAATGATGTGAAGTCTTCCAATCCTCTTTTCAGTTTTCACAAGTAAAATTAAAAAAAATTTAGACCACAAAAATATGAGGTTAAATTGCCGAACATGTATAACCCCAAACAATTTATGGCTTTTAAAAATATACTCCATATTTTTTTTTAAATTAAAAAAAAAATTTGAATGTGATTTTTTCTCCAAGATCTTGTATTTTCGAGGCACATTTCCAAAAGCTCTCAATGCTACAAGAAGTCAAGATTGCAATGGGTACCCTTGCACAAAGTCTTGAAACGAAAAATCACTATCATTTATTTTTAAGAATAGACTATTGATGCTATAACTAGACTTCAAGAAGAACTTACTAAAAATAGCAACTTGGATACTACTAAAAATAGCAACTTGGATACTACTAAAAATAGCAACTTGGTTAGGTTTTATTTAACTTCAAAGTTTTGCCAACACCAGATTTGGGTGCTTCAGGCATTTAAGCCAAAAATCCAATCCCACCCGTCCAGTCTATTTTTCCGTCCACAGAACCGTCTAGTTACCCGTCCAGATGCCCGTCCACCTGCCCGTCCACTTACCCGTCCAGATGCCCGTCCACCCGCCCGTCCAATTACCCGTCCACTTACCCGTCCAGATGCCTGTCCACCCGCCCGTCCACTTACCCGTCCAGATGCCCGTCCACCCGCCCGTCCACTTACCCGTCCAGATGCCCGTCCACCCGCCCGTCCAGTTACCCGTCCAGATGCCCGTCCACCCGCCCGTCCAGTTTTCCATCCACATACCCGTCCATCCCGCCCGTCCAGATACCCGTCCACACAACCGCCCCCCCTCTCGTCCACATGCTTGTCCAGATGCCCGTCCACCCTCCCGTCCACCCGCTCGTCCACATGGTCGTCTAGTTTTCCGTCCAGATATCCGTCCATCCCGCCCGTCCAGATACCCATCCATCACGCTCGTTCCGTGTCCGTCGATGGAAGCTCGCCGCCCGTCGGCGAAGAACGTCCATCCATTTCCGTAGTTTTCATCCTCTGTCAACGGTTCTCGTCCAGATTTCATCCTGACGGATGCCGGGGTTGAATCCTGACGTCCGTCCGGACATGTTGACGGACGGACAGGACGTGACGGGGACAACCCTGAGGGGGACGTGGCGGGACGGTGGGCTGACATGGAATTTTGGATAGGTTTTCTGCAGGTGTTTACAAACCATTTATAACATCTTCAGGGTAACATAGGATGTTGGTCTTGACGTCTACACATACATTAGCAAGTCCGTATGGATGTCCACTCTAATATCTCTGTGTAACATTAGGCATTCATTTCTAGCATGTGTTGTTGTCGATTTCGTAAATTCGGCAGTAGTGAATGTGGGCGCTAACATCACAGCGTCACATTGACGACATCGTATGTCACACTGAGAACAAGAATGTTATGCATTTGACGTCGTCGGTGGACATATTGACGTCTTCACATGGCAAAATTCTGTTCAATGCTCGTGTACCAGTAGGCGTGCCCGTGTTCGACACAGCGATAAATGCAGAGGGTCTTCATGTGCACTCAGACGTCACGTGCTTGGTGCGCGTTGTCGATATTATAAACTTCTGTGGTTTTTCTCTTCAACTGTGATGGTATGGACATCCTACGTTTTACGTGATGTCATGCATGAAGTAGACTCAGGTCATTGTTGACGTCTGGTTTGACACAGTGACAGGCATGCGGTATTTAACGATCGACAAACTCATGACAATGGCTGCGTCTTCAACAAGAGAGGGACTTCAATGCAAGGACAGACATTTCAATTATGAAGTGTGACTGAAGTTTAAAAGCCTGAGTTGGACCCAGTTCCAATTCATGAAGTCTGCACTAGGAAACCGGTACTAACAGAGTTCCAAATCCCCCTTATGTTAATAACGGCAAGACAACTAAGTGGAATAGAAACACTGTATTCAAAGAATCCAAAGCATTACAACATCAAGACTGCGAGGGCTTTCTGCTACAATTGATGTACTAGCTACAAGGGTGCACCAACAGAGTGTAAATCCTAAACATGCACTAGCACTTGACCTTCTCCATTGACCCCTGTGATGAACACCTGCAAGCCAGCTGGGATGTGCACTGCAGCGTCAAGCGCTGAGCACCGCGTCCCGAACAATGTCCGATGAAATCCAAATGTTGTCCTGCAAGACATCATGCGGTTCTGAATGTCTGCGGTTTAGGAAGCCTACGGTCAAGCACAAAATATAACATAAACAAATTCAAGCATATGGCCAAAGTAAGAACATCACCTCCCGGCTTCATTTCTTTCGAGGTGCTTCCCTTTTCTTCGTTTGATTTGCAGGCTTCGAAGGGCTGCCTTTTCCACCCTTCGCTGTTGTTTGGGCTCGTGTAGGAGCAACAAACTTGGTCGGCGGGGGTGCTTGTGCGCTTCTAGTCAGAGCGCGGGTGGGGCGTGTCGTCGAGGTAGAAGATCGGAGCTGCCCACCCTGCAATCCCCAAATAAGACTACTTCCACAATAGGACATGATGGTCACAATAGCATGCTCTCTCATCAACAATCTACCATCAAAATGTCACCCATAACATGAATTCAGGGCAAGCGTGCAACCCAATTTTGCTTACAAGCCACGCATGCATGAAGTGGATAGAACTTGCTTGGACGTGTCCTCCGACACACATAGAAGAGGCTGTGCAGGTGCTGCGACTTCTGCCATAGGTAGCGTATAAGGGTCTTCTGAACTTCCCCCCGGCTGAGCTGCGTCATGCGGTGCACTTTGGACTACCGGACTCGGCGTAGGTGTTTCGGTGTCCTCAGTAACGTCTGCTTGGATGTCCTCGGTGCAGTTCTTGTAAACACCATTGTCTGCAGCGACGTCAGAGATGTTGTCGACAAGGTAGTCAACGTCGGCCTCAGCGCTGTCAATGGTGTCTTCGCCGGCATCAAGTGCCTGAGCCGCATTGGTATCAACGTCTTCCACAGTATCCGCTGCTGCGTCCTTTGCGGGCTGCATGTCTTCCTCAATGCCGTGCGTTGTGTCGGCGACCACAACTACAGCACCATTAGCTAAAGGTACAGGAATCGCTGGCGGCGGGGACTTCTGCTGAAGAGAACAAACCAGCGCGGACACCATGTCTTCCAATTTAGCAAGACGTCCTCCAAGCTCGGAAGTTGTTGCACGGAACTCCTCCAAGTCCAGCCCGTAGTCCGAGTGGGGCTTATTGGTCTCCGACTGACGGCGGGCATACTCTTTGGCCGTTGCTTCCGCAATTTTGGGCTCGAACGGAATGCGTTTGAGCTTCAGGGTCTGCAGCCAAGAAGTTAGAAAAAATGAGTTATGGATGATGGACCCTGCATTCAAAGAGGTGGTCACCGGTAGACTGACTTTGACGCATGATGTCTTACTAGACGTCCTAACAGACATGAGCTAAGCATGCACAGACATCCTTGGTAACACAGAGATGTCCACAACTTCATTGACATGCGATAGATTAGGAGATCTAATTCGCACCAATTCAGCTATCATGGTCTTCTCGATGGCCCGCATCTGAGCTTCTTTACTACCCCTCGACAAAGAAATGGCACGCATCTTCGCGGACTTGGCCTTTGCTTTCTCCGTTTTGCTTCTCGCTACAAGAATGGACCAAACTTCGGCATCCACATCGGAAGGCTTAGGTTGTCCTCCGTTAATTAGCTTGACCAATGCATGGCGCATGTTGATTAGTTGCTTTGTCACGAGCTTGGAAAACCAAGTTGCATTGATCTCAGTTTGCTCGCCTCCGACCTCCCAATCTGCACAAACAACCAATATAGCCACGCCTCACAAATTTCAATAGTGAAACTAATAGCTGAAATGAGGAAGCCTACAAACTGAAATTAGGAGGACTGCAATTTGCTTACGAAGACACTGCTGTAAAATTCATGTACACAATACCCATGAAGACAAGTGTGGTTTGCACCTGCATACACACGATCAAAGAAGCATTGTTTTGCTTCCATGGGTTGGTCAGCCCAGCCATACGCGGAATTCAAGCCCCTCGTAAAGGCCTTCACATCGTCTTCCAAGTAATCAGCATCCTTTCCATACGGTTCACCACGTCTATCCACCATGATGAGCTGCTTCCGTCGGCAGGCCTTCCCCTTGCTTACCACGTGCTTCTCAGTTTTCCGAACCAGGGTCGGCTCCATCTCGAGAACGACGGTGTCCTCCCCGTCCGAATTAGGGGCATCCGGCTCTGAGTTCGCACTTCACAAGGCACAAGCCCAATCCACAGAAAGTCAGCAGCGTGGGGTGTTTTCAATGACGTGCGACGTCTGCTTAGACGTCCACAAAGACGTATCCCCTGTCTACTATGATGTCTGCATAGACATCCCAAGATGCATAAACTGACCCAATTGACGGAGAGTGTGTTAAGAAGAGATGTCAATGTGGACACGCAACATGTGCTCCGTGATGTCCGTAAGGACATCAACTTCAGTTACAAATTCACAAGCCAAACAACTATATAAAGCAAGGAATAGACGTGAGGTAGAACCTGCGTTCGGAATCGGTGGAGCCCTCTGTTGACACCAACTCCTCCTCCTCTTCTTCAACCTCTTCGCGTGCCGGGCGACTGCGGCGCTTCCTGGGTGGTGGAGTCACGGCTACAGCCTTCACTTTATTGCCTCGACGACCCTGCACATGCCGATCGTCGTTGACACGCTTTGAGCGCACCTCGTCCGAGGCCCGCATTCGCTTTACAGCTTCAGAGGGAGAATCTTCACGAGACACACGCGCTCGCTGCCGAGGTTCCAAGGCCCATTTCATAGGCAGTTTCTTTCGATTCCCAGACATCTTCACAGGTGCTGAAGGTGATCGCCCTAACTCTTCCCCTGCGACCTGCATCACCAGAACGCCAAGATTTAGATGCCAAGGACTTCAATCACAAGTTCCTCTTCAAGAGAAGGAAACAATCTCATAAGCGAAAAATATGTTGACGACACTGAAGGCGTCCTGAACTACACATGAGTGTGCATATCATTCATAACGACTTCTAACTCTTTATCATATCAATGTCCGACGAGACATTCCGATGTCCGTGAAGACACAGTGTCTGACTCCAATGCCAGGCAGTTCGGGGCGCAATGTCCCCTGCGCAGACGTTGCACAAAACATGTAAGTGCGGTGGAATACGTATGCAATAAACACAAACACGTCCAATCGAACATCACGGAGTACCCGGTGCAAGGTTCTAATAAAACAAAACATTCTCCCGTCACAACCCTCGACACAACAAAGTTGAGAGTAATAGTAAGGACTCAGAGGCCATTTCGTGCTTCCATTTCCTATCTCAGTTCGTTTACCACAACAAGTTGCGGAATAAGAAGCGGAAGGGTGACTTCTTCCGACATCAATGGCGTGTGAGTCGCTCAGACTACTGCTGCAGCAAAGATACAGAAGATGAAGGCATCGTCACGGTTACGGTTGGTAGGATGGTCACTTTGCAGAACTCCTTTGCGGGCGTGACGTCTCGTACTGCACGCTGATGTCCAAATGGACATCACGTCGTACGTGAGGACTAGAATTCAGCCCGTATGATGCAACCCGTTACAAGACAAACAATCCTACTACGCACCACTGCACTAATGAGAGAGACCGCGAAGACCCTGCATCCACAAATACAACTACAACGTCGAGGAAGACGTCCAAAAATTGGAACGTCAGGAAGCGCCGCTGGAAAGACGGTTGCTTCTCTGACTGCGTGCTTCCCCTATACAAAAACCGCGCACCTGGGTGAAAGCAGTCCTCACCTGCTGCCGATGTTGCTTGAGGCGCCGTAGTGGCCACCGCAAACCCTCCGCCTGCCAATGCAGCAAAGCCCACCCAGCACAACAATAGCAACAAATAATCGTTCAAGAAACATGCGATTGGGGACCGCAATTACACGAAGTCACTAGTAGAAAATCTGAAATTTTTGTTGTTTTGGTCGCGTTGATGATCAACAATTTTTTGCTGATTTTTGTCAAAATCAGCAGAAAATTGTTGATCATCAATGCGACCAAAACAACAAAAATTTCAGATTTTCTACTAGTGAGTGGACATATTGAAGGACACTACAGCAAAGGGGTGAGGGCAAGCAGCTCCACAGACAACGCCCAAGGAGGGTGGCGACTGAAAAAACCAACGCCGTGTGTTCTTGTTGACACCCACAGCAAGGGCGGCACTTCCTGGACGGATGCGATTGGATGAAGACTCGACGTCTCCGTCGCCGCCTACCTACGATGAAGGAAATTTATTGGCTCAACAACCATTGCAATTACTTGCAAAAATTCAAAGAAACAGATCTTGCCAAGGCAACGTCGGCAGCAATGGCAAGCACCCTCTTCGTGAGAACAGTCCTGGAAGGCTAGAGGGCGCCCTACGACGACCCTCCGAAGGAAGTGTGTGAATCGTGCAGACCCCCAAAATCAAAATCCCTCCCACTGTGACGGCGAGCACCCTCTTCGCAACAAGGCACACCTGCAGGGCTACAAGGCGCCCCACGATGACCCTGTCAAGGCTCATTGGAGACGCGCGGCGGGCCGAAAATCAAAATCCAGCCCATTGTGAAGATTCCTTACGCATTGGAGGCAAACATTGGCAGGCAGGGGGCCGAAAATCAAAATCCCGCCCACTGAAGATTCCAGTCGCATTGGAGGCAAACACTATAGGCAGGGGCCGCATGGTCACGGAGACGGGAAAACCCTAGCGGGATGCCTCTACGCTCTTTGTGCTGTCCTCCGTTGCAGGGAAGGGGCGACCACGAGCTCGGGAAACTGGAGTGCGAGGAAGACGGAAAGAAATTGAACGTCTGCACAGGGGAGGTGCGTCCTACTGCCTCTTCCCTAACCTTGTTGGACTTGCCCTCTTGCACCTCACGTTCGGCAATTGGCGCCATCACTCCATCGATGCCTTGTTGCTGCTCGTTGCTGCGCAGACTTTGAGTACGGACGCGCGCTTCATCCACTCCGTCCATGGAGGAGGCAGCAACAATGCCATCTATGAAATTCTCGAATAGGCTTGTGGCTGCACGGTGGCTTTCAGAATTCTCGTTTGCTTGTCCCATTGCCTCTGTTGCAACAAGCGGAACACTATTCACTTGTTGCACGACTGAACGAAGTAGCATTTCCAAAAGGTTACAAAGAATGAAAGTGCTGACATTTTCATAGCGAAAGCCCCGCAGAGGACAAACGCATGCGAGTGTTAGGGTTTCAGGAAGATGAGTAATCAAGAGCACTCTACGCCCGCTGTCCTTGTTCTCTGTGGAAAGTGCAGCCAGAAAAAAATTCCACAACAAAGGCTCTCAGATGTCTCCCAAGACATTCGTTCGGACATAGTGATGTTCTTGTAAACATCGTCACGTCCAGAAAATATGTCCTTTACAATAACTTCTGACTTTGCAAACGTTAGCAGAAGCATCGTCGTATACCTCTCGCCTCTACGTCTAATACAAACCAGCCTGTTCTGATGCCTGCAGTGGCTTGAAAGCTTTGTACACAAACGTTACATCAGACATACGTTTGAGTCCGGCCACGTGTCCACTAATTTAAAAAAATATATGGAAGACTAAGTGGACTTCATGTTTTGCTACTACTGTTTTCCACGCAAGTTGGAGTCATTATAACTCTTGTTAGGATCCAATAGTAGGACCTAGAAGCAGGATTTGGAGGACCCCAAAATAATGGGTCTATGTCAGGCACTGTCGTTCATTTTGGAATAATTCCCCCGTCCGAATCTAGGACACCCCTTTCTGCTTCTATTTTAATTTCAGTACCCTTAGTTCAGCTTCAGTGCAATTTCTCCTGTTTCCAAAAGTGCGCATGTTATGCGATACAATTAGGAGCTCATGTTTCTCGCGATTCACGTCATCCACAAGGACGTTCTCATTGTAAGTTTGATCTATGAAGAAGATGTCATTCAACTGTTTGAATTATTGAATTTTGCATGGGGAAAAATCTCTACAAAGGACTCATTGCGTATCTTGCCCATGATGCAGGCTTTCTATGGGAGCTGCTAATTGCACTCAATTCCACGGGAGGTAAGCAATGATTCAGTCAGTTCAATGGTGAATCCCACGGTACATCAAAGTCGGTGGTGACGTCAAGGAAGTAAAATGTGTTGTTTGTTCCAACATTCTGTTCTCCGCGTGGACATCTTGTTGTCCAAAAGGATGTACGAAGTGACAGTGTGATAGACGCGAGGAACATAAATGTTAGTCACTACACAGAATTAGCCTTCAAATTCTATCCACCGTCATCAGTAATGCAGAAATTTCACTCTAAGTCCATAGAGGAGGGCAGTTACCTGGGTTCATGTGCAGAAGTTCTAATGATTGGAACGTGGAGATGCATTACTAGGAAAGTCTACATTTGCAAACCTTGCATTATTCATCTTTGTGGAGTTGTAGAGCATCCAATGCTAATAGACATAACGTGCTATGTTTCAGGGCCAATACGTGAAGAGAAGGGCATGTCATATACTGGTTGGAGAACATGTACTACTTCTAATATACGGGGCGTTGAACATTTCCATGGCTTCCACATCACAGAATGGAGGGGCCCGAATCCGCAGGGACGCAGATGGACGCGTACTTCGCCACATACCACTTGGGGACCTCATCCTACAGAGGGAGCTCCGGGTAGCAACGGAGTTGCAAATACGTCGCTTTCCATGTCCTTGTGAAAGATGCCATGGATGGGGACGACGCACCATTCCTGTCATCAGGAAGCACCATGCCCAGTTTGGTAGAGACAAATTTCTTACAAAGTCTATGATAGGTGGGGATCCTCCAGATGGATATCCTGCTGATGGCATGTGGGTGGAAGATGAACCTTTCCACGATGACGTTTGGTTAGACGCTAACACCAACGCCTTATACCGAGCCGCTGTTGCTGACGGTGTTGCCTTGGAACCTGCAAAATCCGGTTGCTGACGCAGATGGCACGCAGGATGTTGACGACGCTCCGATGGATGCACAACATGATGTCCGGAGGCAAGTCATGGAGGTATTAGACCGCGGCGACATACTGCATGCAGAGACCATGGCGGATCTGACTGCCTTGGACAATGAAGACGTCAACATTGAGACCGATTCTGTTGAGGACATGCAACATTTGTATCAGCACGCGACAACACCATTATATGAGGGAGCATCCTCAAGTATTTTGTCTGCCACAATCATTATCATGAACATGTGCATAGTTTTCCGGGTGAGCAACAAGTTTACGAACGAGCTGTTTCAGTATTTGTCATCTGACTTGCTTCCAAAGGCGAACAAGTTGCCGCCTAGTCATTACGAGGCCAGGAAAATGATTAGGCAACTTGGGTTAGAATACAACAGTATCCACGCTTGTCCAAGTGGATGTATGTTGTATGAAGAGGGTTATGCGGACTTGAGGTCTTGTCCCATATGTGGGAAGTCACGATGGCTGGAGGGAAGCAATTCCATACCAGCAAAGGTCATACGGCATTTCCCGCTCATACCTAGGGTGCGACGCATGTTCCGGTCTTCGGAGCTAGCTCAGATGCTAACCGGATGGACAAAGCACATCAGCAATGACGGCATCATACGCTTGGTGGTGCACAGCCCTACATGGAAGCATGTCAACAGCAACGCTGTTTTTGACAACTTTGGTGCTGATAACAGGAACCTACGTCTAGCACTAGCATTGGATGGTGTAAATCCTTTCAAATTGAGCAACACGAATTGGTCTACATGGCCTGTGCTCATTTTGGTTTATAATATTGAGCCGTAGTTTGTAACAAAGAAGTTCTTCGTGTTATTGACTCTGTTGATTTCCGGGAAGCAGTCTCCAACTTCGAAGAACATCAATGTGTTTCTACGACCACTGCTGCGTGAGTTGCATGCGCTATGGGAGGGTGTGGTAGCGCATGACTTCTCCCAACCAGAAGGCTCTCGACAATTCCGAGTGCGAGGGTTGCTTTTGTGGACTATTTCTGACTTCCCTGCATACGGTCTCATCTCAGGTCTGTGTTGCAAGGGGTACAAGGGGTGTCCTTGCTGTGGCCCTGCCACAGAAGCTAGAATGGCAAAGACGGGCGACGTCCGTGCAAATTGGACCGCGAGAGGGTCCAAAATTGTATACGGTGGGATACGCAGGTACTTGAATCGGCACCACCCATATCGCCGAAATTGTCGATTCAATGGGCAAACAGACCAGCTCCCATGACCGGGCAAGATGTCATTTGTTACGCAGCTTGGCGGCAATCGTATTTGGAATTGGGTGGAAAGGAAGATGCTAAGGATGATCCCGTGCATGTCACCGGGGTGAAACAACTGAGTGCTCTATACGAACTATCATATTGGCAGGTCAGTAGCATTACATGTACCATTTCTGGCCTGCAAAAGGATCACATCATTTTGTTTCTTGATTTTCTGCTGTCTACACAGACATCTAAGTGTAATGTGCATTGACAATATGGACGTCACGTCTCCGTTGAACTTATTGAGAATGACATTTCCATCAACATGACCTTGTATTTGCAAACGTTTCTGTTATACCAGAACGTAACACTCAGTACGTCTATTCACGTAGCCATTGATAGTGAAACTCTGTGATGTGCGTGTATGTGGACGTACATGGCACACTTTTCATAGTACTCATGTCTGTGATGCAGTTCCTATTGGAACTCCACATACTGGACGTGATGCACTGCGATAAGAATTTGTGCGAAAACATAGTGAAGACGTTGTTGGCTGTGAATGATAACCCTGGAAGCCGCGTTGATACACAAGACCTCGGAATTCGTGAGGAGCAATGGCTGCAAGATCCACGACGTCGACAAGATGATTACTATATGCCGCACGCACCATACGTCATGACAACAACGGAACGCAACAAGTTCATGGATATAGTGTCCAATATACGCACTCCAACAAACTATGTGGGTCCCATTTCCAAACGCTTTAAGGACAGTAAATTGCAATACATGAAGACCCACGACTACCACGTTCTCATGCAACAAGTAAGTCACCTCATCCAGCATGGTTTATTAATTCCAAATAAGTAGGAGCACCTGTTGTTGCACACAAATGCACTGAATTCCCTCAATTGTGGTGCGTCCTGTGTCCATTTGAAGAGCGTCAAAATGTCTTTGCGGACGGCTATGTGTCTGGAACTGAAAACACGCTATGTTTTCATGGACATTGTAATGGGGTCTACGACGTTTTTCAAGACAGATGATGTCTTTATCAGATGTCTAGCAGAGAATATACAAGTATTACGTCAGCATAGACTCTGTAAATTCTACCTTCAGTGTCAAGACTCAGAAGTACGTTGCTGTAGAATCAGAATCCATCCAACTCATAACTGACTTACGTATCTGTTGATTTCATCTCAGATTTTGCCGGTGGCAGTTCGGAACATTCTGGACGAGGGTAGTTGCTAGAAACACCTGCCGTTTTTTGGCCAAAATGGCTGTAGTACTGTAGTACTATGACCTTTTGCAATAAAAATTTTAAAAATAAAATAAAATATGGATAATTTGTAAAGCATTCAAAAAAGTATACATGTGAAAATTGAAGTCTAGAAAAAATTATCTCTAAAAGTTATGCACAAAAAAAGAGTCCTAGGAAAATAGAAGAAAATAGATACATTTGAGTTTATTTTTAGAAAATAGTAAAATAATTCAAATAATTCAAAAAAAAATAGACATTTTTCTTTACTTGTAGGTTCTTCTTTTTCACTATTTTTTATTTTTGGAAAATAAAAATTGTGTTCTTTGCACATGTACATAGGTAGTGCACTTTGAGCACATGTGGAAGGTGGATACTTTATTATTTTTAGAAAATCTCTTCATAGTCTTGTGTAACTTTAGTATAACTCTTTGTCTCCCAATTTTCACTTTCAAATTCGTCTTTTTGGATGGGAAATAGGACTCAAAACCCCTAAAATGGCCAAGGTAGACATCCAATCGGGGGCAGTTTAAAAATAGTAAAGAAATTTTGAAAAATTGGAAAAAATATCTTGAACTTCTAAATCTTTTATGTGTACCTTCACTTCAAATTTCACAGAAAACAGACATACGATGCAAAAGTTACAGCCAAAATCCACTTGTCCAAGAGCAAGGGGACAAGAAATAGGACAAGTGTTTCTTGCAATCACCCACGAAGAAGTGCGTTTGGCAATTATAAAAATGAGCAGAGTCTTCCAGAGATTATGTGAGAAGGACATAAGGGAGGCTGACAAGGACAACCTCATGCAGGACGTCATCATGGCAACATGCTTAATTGAGAAAGAGTTCCCCACGACGTTTTTGAATATCATGACACATCTGCCGGTGCACCTTGTAGAACAACTGTTTGTTTGTGGTCCTATGCATTGTAGGTGGATGTATCCCATAGAGCGGTATATGAAGACTTTAAAGGACTACGTCTGGACGTATGCACGTCCGGAAGGAAGCATAGCAGAGGGATACAGAAATGAAGAGACATTGGGCTTCTGCACAGAGTACATGAGAGAGTATGAAGGGACAGCAGAACGCGTCTGGGATCCAGACGAAGACCCAGTCATGAATGACGAGGTGATATGGTGTAGGGCACCTCAGCAACGTCGAATGTCGGACGAAGTGCGTTCACATGCTCATGCATTTGTCATCGACAATGCCCCGTGTTTAGAAGCTTGGCGGCAGTGAGTCATCCGATGACCTGAATAATGCCTTCGAAGACATGAAGTGTATGTCTGTGCATGTACATCTGTTGCAAAGTACATGCCCTTGCTGCTTTGACATACATGAGGAAGATAGAGCTCCTGGACCCTAGCACGCACGTGAGCTATAGTCTGCTGCAGAAGTTCTACATTTTTTTGGTGAGAAGCCCATCTTTTTTCTCCTTGTGGTGCAGGGAGTACATTGCAGCAAAGAGCCAAAGGTGGGAGGCACGCAAAGCTTTTTGTCGACAGTCGAGGCGCTCTCATCCACGTCAGCTCGTTAGGTACCCCCCCGAATTGAGCGACATAGCCCCTTTTGCAGAGTGGTTGACTATTGTCGTCAAGGAAGCGGAACGTATCGGACGTGTAGTGGAAGATGACGTCATGCAGTACTCCCAACCTCCCAAACGTCATGCAACATGTCATTGTCAGATGTATAGTCATGGTATGCACTTTCGCGTCCGCAGCTCTGAACAGGGGCTTGTCACACGCGACTCAGGTGTGGTATCAAGCTTCACCCGTCAACTTTGTTGGGGTCTTCACAACGGGAGGCCAGTGGAAGCCACGCAAGACTATGTGGGGTACATAGAGGAAATATTGATTCTGGACTATCGAAACCATTGCGTTACAGTGCTTTTGTGTGATTGGGTGAGTGGGACACGTGGTGCTTGATTTCCAAGCATTGAACGCGATAGATATGGCTTCAACTTGGCAAACTTCAATCACTTAGACGGGAAGGTACACGCCGATTCATTTGCCTTTCCCTTGCACTGCCAACAAGTATTCTTCTCCGATGATCCACATCGACGTGGATGGAAGGTGGTATACCGAACAGATGTCCGTGGGAAACAAAGAGTGGTAGGTGCAGCACAGAACACACCAGACATAGTTCAGTTGCATAACGACAACAACTACGCAGGCCTGCATCCACAAGTGCGAGAGATGGACCCTCGTTGGCATCTCATAGAGAACGATACGGACTACAGAGCCGTGCTAGGCGACATAGCTGGTTCAGACGATGAATTCTAGCATGCGCATGCTTGCTAGAAGTGGCCACGGACATCCTTGCGGCCGGTAGGATGTTAGTAACGGGGTTCTTCATTGTCAATGTCAATGTCTGATGCTCGAAGCAACATTGTCTTGTAAGTTGAGGACAACGACACTCATGACTAATGATGTCCACGGACATGCTTCTCACGTCATAGATGTGAACAAGGTTTCTTGCATGAAGTATAAATTGCCCTAGTAGATGACAATGCATACATGGAGGGTCCATGCCGCTTTTGCATGTCTCTTAACCACATGATGATATGAAGCACTGGAAGGCATTCCGTACGCTGTGAGGAATTCATGACACCTATAGAGTGTATGAAGTAGCGAATTACTTATTTGAACACAAACTTCAAAGATGTGACAACATAGAGGTTTATAGGGAAGGAAATCACACTTAGTTCAAGAGGATTGCAATCAAATGTATTAGTACCCTCGAACTCGCGTTCGTCAGGTGCAACATCCACAGAAATATATCCAAAAATATTAACTTTGTTTGACAGATATAGAAATGTCAAAATGACCAGACAAATATCATAGTAGACATTGGATGTCAATTTACAAACATCAGGTGTTCTGTCCAAGGCATCAGAGAAAACACTGTTTTCTTCTATCTCGCAAAAGTGTTATAGGAAAAAAAAGAATGTGAAAAAGAAGTGTCCTAAATCCTAAATGAAAATGTCTTTTAAAAACAAATGTTGTGCAAAAAAGAAGGTTGTTTTCACCTAAAACCTTTGGGATCTGTATTTCCAAAAAATTGCGATGAAGAAATACCCTTGAAGATGTAAACCTGTGTGTAATAATATAAAAAAAAAAAGATGAAACAAAAGTACCCTTTTAACACATACCAAAGTTCCTTCATGAAAAAAATAGGGTGAGAAAAAAAAAATGTGATAAAATAACGCCTTGAAGATGTAAACCAATGAATGTTAATAAATAAAAGTGAGAAAAGAAATTCATGTATCACCAAAATCAAAATTAAAAAGAAAAAAAAATTGGAGTGTGAAAACGAAAAATCTGAAATTCACCTAACCCATTGGGATCTTAAAATGAAAAATTTGCCAAAGAATTACATTGAAGATGTAAACCAAATTAAGGGTTTTAGCAGGAAGAGAAGGTGAAGGCAAAATTCACGGATGACGTAAACCACAGCTTTTCATTTTTTATTCTTCCAATGTCAAAAAGAAACCTAATTTTCACCTAACCCATTCAAATATTTACAGAAGAAAATGTAAAAAAAAAAGATCGTTTAAGATGTAAAGCAAATTGTCTACGTAGGAAAAACGTGAAAAAGAAATGTACTTCTCACCTTTGAGAAAGTGTCTTTCTCAAAGTTTGTTGGACAATGTCATGGCGCAATAACGTGTACATCAAAGAACATGAAGCGTGCATCTTGTTGGAAGTTGTAAACAAATAAGGTAGCAAACTTCAAAAAAGGCCATCAAGAGCTAGCTCCATCAGTTCCAGGTATTTTAAATGTAGGACACGCAAAGGAAAAACCTGATAGATGATGACAGAGTAGCAAGTACAAGTTCTATATGATACGTGATCATAGATCTCTTACAAGAGAACAAGAGAAATATTTTGCAGAAGACTACATTCACAAAAGAAACCTAAACCTTGGAGAAGAACTTGTAGAAGTACACTTCGAAAGGGTGCTTACACCCATGCGGTGCACAGTTGTAGTGGAATAGAAACAGGTCAAGAGTTTGAATGAATGTAGTACCATGCGGATTTCAATCTTATTCATTGGGGACTATAGGAATTACCCAGTGAACTCTTCCAAAGCACACCGATTAGCAAACTTTTCAAAGAATACTCAAATGTTTTGCCGTCTGAGTTGTCATCAAGTACAACTTCCGTATGTCACGCTGGACATCCATGGAACTCTTAGATGTCCAAATAGACAACACAATCTCACATTGCATGTCTCTTTGGACACTCAACAAAACATAATGACGTCTTATTGGACGTCATCAGAGGAAATTGCGTTTTATGGCGACGCTGACATGGCATAGCTGACGAGGCACATCGCATCAGCATTTCCCGCTGGTTTTCAACATGACGTACACGTCACCTGCCACGTTATCCATATTTTTCTGGCGCCCTGCCCGGACGCTGCCCTTCTCAATTTTTTCTACTTCGGGCAGCAGTTTCCAATATTGCAAATCTGATTTACAAAATTGGAGCAGCTGACATAGCAGTTCCTGAGATTCCGGACGTCCACTCAAACATTCTTGACGTTGGTCATCATGTCCGCAGAAACAAAGACGTCTGCAATAATACGCCACGCATTTTCGCAAAATTCTCGGATGTCTAACGCGACATCAATGAAATTCTACCCCAAATTGTCCATGTTTGTACTTGGACATGTAGATGTCCAAGTAAACATTCAAACATCACAGTAGACATCCGATGTTCGACAACAGACATCAGGTGTTCTTGCTGAGACATAAAAAAAACACGGTTTTCTTCTAGTGACTTTCCAAAATTAACTCTAGATTTTTAACTTAAAGTTTAATTTTTATCATTAATACTTTAATTTGACTCTAATTTTTAACTGCTAATTAATTCCTAGTTTAAATCCTAGATTCTCTTTCTACTCTAAATCCCTAATTTCCGTCTATGGTTCCTTTGGGATGAAATTTTAATTCAATTCCCCCATTTCCCCCTACTACTTAACTTATCCTAATACGGGCGATTTGAAGCCAAATCCTAAGTGTAATATGTTTTCGAAAACCTCTATCCCTAATCTAAATTTTTCTGAGTCTAAACTCTTACTTTGCACTAATCACGTCTTGCTAATCGTGCTTAAAAGGCTGATTAAGGAAATCAACACTAATTAGGAAAAAAGCACCAAAGTTTAATTCAAAAACTCACCTTTTTACTGTCGGTTTCGGAAATTACTTCGTCCACGTCCATGTATACATTCTCATGCTCTATGGTAACCTTTTGTTTTGTTTTATTTTTTTGCAAGCTCACCGCTTAATTTAAGAAAATGTTACACCCTTGCAATCTAACTTCCCTCTTTCCCTTCTTCCTTCTTTTTCTTTCTTCCTTTTTTCTTCTACACTAGTACTATTCCACCTAAGCTTTCATGGATGACTTACAACTAAAGACTCAAACTTCAAAGAGGTTTTAATGTCCCTCTTATCCTCTTACACAATTTTGCCTTTGTGTCATCCTAATCCTTCTCTCAACGGTCACCACAAATTCCCCAGATTTCTCCCTAAAGCCTACCTAGCCTAAGCCTAAGCCACTATTTATCGTCTCTCACCTTCTCTTGCCTATTTCTTCTCCTCCTTCTAATTCCCTTCCATCATTCTGTGCAAGTTGGTGGTAGTGTGTGCAAGGTATCGATGGCGTCCTTTTTTTCTCCCTTTTCCTCTTTCTCTAGTCTAGCCTACTCCTTCCTACTCTATGCTAAATTAGTTTTTTTGTCTTGCTTGTTTTATTTAGAGAAAAAATCAAAAAAAAAAAGGAAAAAAAATAAGATGAGCTTTTCTCCTTCTTCTCCTGGCCAAAAGCCTGTCTAGAGAGTCAGCCGCCAATTCCTGTCCGGGGAGTTGGGGAGTCGAAAAGTCCAGGGTCCGTCCAGGGAGTCACGGAAAGTCAGGGGAGTCCAGGGTCTGCCGAGGTCGGGGAGTTCAGGTCCGTCAGGGCTTGTCCGGGGAGTCCAGAGTCTGTCCAGAGGTCGGGGAGTCCGAGTCTGGCTGGGAGTCGAAGAGTCCAAGGTCTGCCCAGAGGTCGGAGGTCCAACCAGGGGTTGGGTACTGGAAAATTCTCTAAGAATACTACACTATTATGATGAGATGACACTAAGACTAAATACCGGGGGGGTGCCTAAAGGATACTGGACTAAGAGCCACTAATGCTATGGAGTGGAAGCTTTGACACTAGGCTATGAGAGTCTTGGATATTTGGAAACTAACAAGGATATCCACACATGGATATTTGAGAACTAACGCAGCCCCTTCCTTGATGACCTTACAAAACAAGCTAAACTTTTCTAAGGGTAAGATCAAAGCTTCGTCGTCTTGTGGGGCCTCTATAAAACACACTAAACTTTTCTAAAGGTAAGATCAAAGCTTTGTCGTAAAGGAGGCAGGGGGCCCCCAAGTCCCCAACCGTAAAGAATCTGTGACATTGGTTGACCGTGGTCTGGCTAATTCCACTAGCCACGACCGGAATGACCAAGGAACCACACACTCTCTCTCTCAAGCACTAGTGGCCCCCCAAAGCGGCATCGCCAAGGTACGGTGGGGGGTACCCTTAGGGTTAGAACAACCTCTCCTTGCACTACAAGAGAAAGGGGTGTTTTAAGTAGTGTCCTAGACATCACGTCTGTTAAGTAATGTCCTTTAAATAAAATTTTAAGTAAAATCTCTTCCTCTTGCTTGGTCAACCATGAGGGACTGTCAAGCCTCTCGTTGTGTTGCACCTTAGTGGTTGTCATCTTCTTCTTTGGCCCTTCGGTGTCCAACTGATGTTGCTTTCGTCCGTCTGGTCTTTGAGTCAGTTCTTGTCCTCACCATGCCTCTTGTTGTTGGGGCTTGTTTTTTTTCTTCTCTTTGGTAATGAAATTCCGTTTCATTTATCTCAAAAAAAACAAAAATTTTGAACAACAAGATGAGTGACTGTAGTTAAACTTTTTTATTTTGCTTCGCATTTCAGCTATGTGTGTTTTTAGAAGGCAAAAAAATATATTGTTGTTAAATTGACTTTAGTTCTGCGGCTAAGCATTGGTCACTGGTTAGGAGTAAGGATTTTTTGTGTGGACTACTAGACATAACATGGCGTCAGCTTAGGCTACCAACAACTAGGTTCAGGAGAGTGTTACTGTAATTTCCTTACATTGTGGATTTTTGTGCTTGTAAATGTTTATTTTGCCTCTTCTGAAAGCTATAACAAGTGATGTGGTCTGTAGACACCAGGTGCACCTCACTAATATGACATTGGGTTGTTGTGATTCTTAAGATGGGCATAGGTGAAGACCACATCTTCTTGGAACAATTAAATGTTTTGGCAAAAACTCGGAGGGATCACTTCGAGCATCCATTAGAAACCACATGCAAACTAAACTTTGGACCCCCTGTATACTTTTTGAATTTAAAATAAAAAATATATAAAATATAACAAATATATATATGAATTAATTTTTTTACTTTGAAAGTTTATATTTTGAATTATTAATATTTTTATTTGTTAATAATAATTAGTTACAAAAAATTTGAAGTAAAAAAATATACTACAGAACTGAAAAATAACTTTCACACCCCTATATTATATAAGAAAAAATTGTCTAAAAAATGAATAAAAATTTCCTAAAAATAACTCTCTATTGAAAGCTCATTTTGAATTGAATATTGATTCAATGGTCATCTAAATGTGTTCTCTATAATTATTTGACTTGAAAAACATATCATTTTAGTTCATTTTCAACCTCTTTTAGAAATCATTTCATATTTTATTTGAATTGAAAATTTTGGCAATATAAACTGTGAACCACTATATTGATTCACTTTTTAGATTGTAGAAAATGTAAACGTTATGTATTAAATTCCAAGTCCGGAAGTGTTAGTACTCCGAATTAAGCCATAATCACAATTTAGGGAGTTTTCTATGAGATAGGAATAGAAACTTTAGGAATTTAGGGTGAAAATCTAGAAATGCAATTAGGAGAAAGTAATGGGAAAAATCTAAGGAAAAAAATAAGAATTTAAAACTAAAAAGACTTTAAGCAAGATTTGGTAAAGTAACCAAATTAGGCAAATGAGAAAAATGTTTAGAAAATGAAAACAAAATCCTACAAATGAAAAATGATATTAGAAAAATCAAAAAGAATTATCAAGTATAAAAAATAGAAAAATGAAAACTAAAAAATAGAAAGTACAAAAATATAAAATGAAAATGAAAACCAAAATACTACAAGTAGAAAATGAAGCTAAAAGTAAAATGAAAACCACAAAAAATAATAAGTATGAAAAAACACAAAACTAGTGAATTTAAAGCTACTACTAGAATGCTAGAATAGTATTAGAAACACTAAAATTGGAAAAAATACAGTAATTTAGGGGGGGTGCACTAAATTGGCACAGTCTACACCAAAGTAGCGTAGTTTTCACTAATTTAGCGCATTTTACAGTACATTAGCGATTTTTAACAGTAAACTAGTGTGGGATGAAGGTATTTAGGAAAATTAGTTGTTAGGGTGTTGGATATTAGGCAAAATTAGGGTTCCAAGCTCTCTCTCTCTCTCTCTTTCAACTTTTGTGTGCATGTGTTTTGGGAGCTTGATGGAAAATGGGTGTGAAAAATGAACAAGAGTGTTAGGAGATTAGAAAAATAACTTAAGATCAATGTTAGAACCAATTTGTCGAAGTAGGTCCACTTGTTTGGTGAAGAATGAGTGAAGAAAAATGAGTTTAGTTAGGACAGATGGGAAATTGGATTGGAAAAGGGAAAAGAATTAGGATTTTTTGAAATTGGAAGAGAACCTCCAACTTTGACGAGCGATTGCGGAGGATTGGCAAGGCGGATGGAGCTGAAATTTGGAGGGGTGGTGCGCCTTGAAGTCAGCTTTCTATAAACACTAGGCTCGTTTCATTTGGAGCAAGGAAGAAGAAATGATGGCCGTTTTTGTGGAAGGAGGTCAGCTGCCACCTTCAAGTGGAACCGCCAACTTCGACAAGCGATATCAGGCGATTGGCAAGGCGAATGGAGCTGAAATTTAGAAAGGTGGTGCGCCTTGAAGCCAGCTTTCCATCAAGATTGGCTCATTTCATTTGGAGCAAGGGAAAAGAAACGGTGGCCAATTTTGTGGAGGGAGGTCAGCTGCCCTTGGCAGTGACGATTTTTCTTCATTTTTTTTCTTTTGAAATTCTTATTTTGGTTGGGGCCATGCTATATTTCAAATGTAATAATGATTACACCATGATTTTGTTGTGCCATGGATGAATAAAGGTGCAATTGTGTTGTTAGAGACCTATGGTGGATTTGAGGGATTTGATGAGTAGGAAATGATGCATGAATGCGGGTCTCATTTTTAAGGTTTAAAAGCAAAGTGCGGAAGCGTTACCCAGTTTGGATTAAAATTAGGGTTACAAAGTGTGAGTGATAAAAAAGGAGTAATACTTAAATTGCCTAAAAAGAGTGAGTAAATGAATTAGTGTTGAACTTAGGAAATCCAAGGAGAATGCAAGGTCAATACATAGTGAATCTAGATATTGCATGGATGAGTGGTATGTTGTTATTTTCATTTGAGGCCCAATTTGGACCATTTTGAAGTTTGAACTCTAAATTGCCCGATTGAATTAGATTTTTGCATAGAAAGTTACCTCAATCTATTTAGTCTATAATTGAGTAAATTTGGAGGTTAAGACTCTTAAATTGATAATTTTATGTGAATTGCCCCCAATTTGTCTTAGGGCTTTTAGGATAATTTTGAGCATTTAAAATGGGAGTCCGTTGCTTGGAAGGCAATATAGGTCTAGAGTCCCATACACTCCCCCTCGGCCAACTCTAGGGGTGGTTTTCCTTCACGCAGGAAAATCATTCACATAAACCTATAGTCATTATTAAACAATGCTCAAAATTTTAGGTTGGAATTATAGTTTTTAGAAACCACTTGTTCGCATGTGATTTGTTGTAGTAGAACTAAGTGCACCCCCTAAGGCCAAAAAACACCTCTTACAAACAGTTTTTTTATGTTTATGATCTAAATGCTATAGAAATTTTGACATACTTTATGGAAATTTGAGTTTATACATATGGATACCTTGTTAATCCATATATCTAAGGAAAATATTGTATGGGAATGAGTTGGTACCTAAAACTATAAGTTACATATCTCAAAGTTAAAAATATGGTATTTTGACTATTTTCTGTATATTCTATCCTACTCCTTTTATTACATCTCTCAAGGAAAAAAATAGAGTATTGTGTCATTCATTTAGTGTCATACTCCTATCATTACATGTCTCCAAAAAAAAATAGAGTACTATTTTATATCCTACTTCCACTATTTGTCTTAAGGAAAAAAATAGAGCACGGTTTTAAAACCTAGTGCTAAAAATTAATTATCTCTAGGCATTACTCTACTTAGACATCTATGGATATTATAGCCTTAGCCATATTAATGGCTCTAAGTAAGGATGTGGGTAGATTTTTTTTAAAATTTAAATGCTCCTCAATTTCTCTTATGACAAGTAGCAGGGAACAAATACCTTGACAAACTAATTGTCCATTACAAAGTTATGACAACAAAGAAGTCTTGTCAAAATACAAACTAACATGTACTCATGTGGACAAAATACTAAAATATTTCATTAGGGATGGAGTTTAAATGACAGGAAATAGATAGAATCATGCCCTCCAATAGGAATATTCCACATACGGGATTTCTTTCAGTACTAGGGAGTACCCAAATTTAATATACTAGAGCTAATATTTTGGTGGTCTATTCCTACAATAGTGGATCATATTCCATATGAAGGGCATCAAAAAATATGTTATTTTATGTCCTCTAAATTTGTGCAAATAGGCCAAAATAGGGGCTTCAAGGCACGCACTTTTATAAACATTGAAGATGGTTTAAAGTTTGTTTTCTTGGTGAAATATCATCACCACCAAGTCCTCACAAATGGGAAATTTTTAGTTTTAAAAAAAAAATTATTATTGATATATCAAAAATCAAACCATTGAAATACAATTTTCATTGCCATAATATGATCAATGTTTCATGGTCCTCCACCTCTAAGTTTTCAGATTGAAGCTCGGTGATTACGCTTCCATGTATATGATAACTTACAATCTTTTGTGCCGCTTTGCAACAAGATTCTCTGCATTTGAATCTATTGACAAGCCCGATTGGTTTTAAGAATAACAAACGCTGGTGTTGACAAGGTGTTCTTGGGAGTGTATATTTCTAGATATGAGAATATTTCCTCATTGGGTTGCCGTGCTCAAAATCCTCTAATCCCCCAGCTTAGATGTCTACTTCCTTTGTAGTAGTGCTACTACCTCCATGACGTTGTACTCCATATTGACTATTGATGTCATGACAAGGGGTCAAAAGAAGTCTATTACAAACAATAGTTTGAAAAACGTTCTCCAATGTCACCAAATCGTTCCCCACAAAGTTCAGTCCTTTTTTAAAATGCCTTTTAGTTAGATTTGGTGTTCCACTAGGTGAGGTGTACATGTGTAGAGCACTGCATATTTGTGCCTCATCCATGACTAGCAACTTTGTTTGTATGTGTAGAAACAATATAAATTTTGGCACGAGGAGGTGGGAGGTGTCCTAATGAGCACTAGTTGGAAAACACCATTACCAACACTTGGAGTATCAAAATGCCTTATACAACCACTACAAGATTTTCATGGTATAAATGATTGCAAAGAATGACTCTAAAGCAGTCATTCCGGACAAAAATGACTCATAAATGACTTGAGGCCCTAAAGTCACAGTGGACAAGTTATTCTTTAAATGACTACAATTTTATTATCACAATCCATTTTGGCCTTGGATGAAGAAAGGATGAGAGGATCTATATAGCTAATGAGGTAGACAAATTTTTTTTTGGGAAAGATCGGGCAGCTACCTATTTTTAAACAAATTTTTGCTGACATGGACATCTATGTCATCCAATTATGCATTCATTCTACAATTGCAATACAGTCCAAGCCATGCTGAAGTGGGCATCCACATCATAGTCATGTATTAATCATTATGTATTCATATAGAAATTGTGATGGAGTCTTTGCATCATCAAGATAGACTCATACGTGACAAATCATTCTATAATCATTTTGAAGTAACATAGAGGGTTTGGATGACAATTGCACAGAAAATAACCATTCTACAATCACATATAAGTACATTCAAAGTTCCATGGCAAAAGACCATACTCAATACACCATACATCATGTTAGGCATATGTGTCCAACATCTTCTAGGGCAATTACTTTGTGAGTATGATGAGATGGTCACCAAAGCATTTTATATAAGTGGGATAGGAGGAGGCTAGACAAACCATGTGGGATATGTCAAATACAAAGATTATGTTACAAGTAATACTTTAGACCTCATTAAGGCATATTCAAAAAATTATAAACTAGTAAAAGTTGGAAAATCAATGTTTCTTTCATCTCCAAAAATCCGTTTTAGATTTTGAGCCTCAAATCAAAACTTGTAGACAAATTTGCTAAAAGAATTGCCTTATGTTATGAGTCCTAAGCCCTGCGATGAAGCACACCAATGTGTGCTGTTAAATGTTGCAAGTATGCAAGATTTGCAAGTATGAGCACTTGTTTCTTTGTGACCTCTATTTTTGATGTATCGTTGTACATAAAGAGTTTAAGAACTGCTTATATTATAGTGTTTAGGACAATTGTGTTCAAGTCTAGTTGTGTAGTGCATAAGATGTATAGAAGTCATATTTCAGTCGTTCTCAGAGTAAATTATTGTAACGTGACTTTAAGGTCATTGAATCAGAGTCATTCTAAAGTCACACTACTAGATTACACCCCACCTTGATTGTATCCGTTGTGATTGATAAATGTTTGTTTACTTTGATATTGGTGTGTTTAGCATGAGGGTTTAGTCTCATTGGAGTTATTTGTAGGCACATGAAGTAGACGACCAAAGAACATGCAAATCCCCGCACACCTACATTTGTATATTGGATTCAAAGCACTATGCAAAAAAAATAGAGTTGGATTTTACAAACCCAAAAGACATGGACTGCTTTCTCCTCAATAAGAAGCCATCACAAAGAGCCAAGTAGTATATACGCATCATTCCGTCACTAATGCAGTACATATGCATCACTTACTTGAACGTGTTTCATGTAGTCATTGGCAATCATTGTGTAGTGGCACAAGGCCACAATTTATACATACTAACCGGGTGTTTTTTTGGTGTATGGTGCCTTGATTTAGCTTACGTATAATTAATTTTCTAGTTGCAACGCAGTACAATATGGTTGCTCCAAAAGGCCTCCTTGTAGTCATTGATGACAACACTCACTTGTCTTGTTGCCACTACAATTGCATTCTAATATTGAGCACAAGCAAGCCCTATCCAAGCGGGTAGAGGGCTACACAGTAGAAATCTTAGACATGTTTAGTTGCCTTCTGTGAGTGATGTGATAGTCATGTTGTTGTCACGTTCCTTGGGCCCCCGCTTGCAAGGTTTGACTTTGTGCTATTAGAATTTGACTTTGAAAGTCATCTTAGAGTAGGCATAGTCACGGCCCAATCAAGCTTGAATTAGCTAACATGAATGTCTTCAAAGTCTTTTCCACGTCAATAGCTAGAAAATCCATTCCTATGTCGTCTTGTTTCCCTGCCAGTCATTTCGTAGTCTCTCCGAAGTGAAGACCAATTACATTTTATGATAGCCAAGTTGTCTTTTGTGACTAAGGCCTCCACGTTGGATACCCCAAATTTTCCCTCAAAAATGTTGACAACACTGTGAATATAAAGTTGAGGATGAAACTCATAGTTCATTCCCTCTTCATCTCGCAGTCACAACTACAACTGCGGAATGACTCAAATGTTGTGGACATTTTAGGATTGGTGCAATTACGGAAGTATCAGTCATTTTTAAGTCAAACGGGACACCAAGTCATCTTGGCCAATCGCAAAAGTAGTCCATTTTTTTGTAGTGCATTGACACTTATTTAATTTGTTATAGGTAAGGGGGCAAAAATGTCAAATTTTAAAGTATTTGATCCTCAAAAATAAACAAAAAATGGAATTAGAACATAAAAACAAATATATTTTTCAAATTTACTATATTTGTAAAAATTCACAAAAAAAAAAATATTTTTTCATCTTATCTCCATTTGTCAGAATTTATAAAATATATAAAGGTGCTAAACTAATAGAAACCTTAGTGCAACAAGAAAACATTTGTAAGAAAATATATAGCTAAATTTGGCATCATGAATATTCACCTCATAAAAAAAAATGTTTCAAATGGACCCACAAGAGTACATCTATCAAACATTGAAATAATTTTTTCCAATGTATTATTAATAGGGTGTTGGTTGTGGTCCAAAATTTAGCAAATTCATTGAGTTATTTATAAGCTTTGCACACTTACAAATTTAGTTATTAACCACATGGATGTAATATTACGGTTGCTAGCATATGAACCTAGGATCTTGAGTCGATAAGCCTTTGAGCCTAGGCTCCTATATTATAAGCACCTTCCATAGTTATAGGATATTTATATTATAGGTGTCTATGTTATAGATACCTATGTTATAAGCACCTTACATGGTTATAGATTACTTATATTATAGATACATATGTTATAGGCACCTTCAATAGCTGCAAAGTACTTACTTATACGTAGGCTCAAGGCTTGTAGGCTTGTATTTCTAGGCTCACATGCTAGAATCATTGGATGTAATATGGACTAATTTGAATGCTCAATTAAAAAAATGTAAATATGAATATTCGTACAATTGCAAGTCATTCAAAACTAAGAAAAGAATTCAAAGGATAGATGACAAATTTTAGTGGAGGAAAACTAAGAATTGATTGGTGACATCAATGAAGCATGATAAATAGCCCTAGATCTAAAAAAACTAAAAACAAGAAACTAGAGGCTATTGCTTTTCACACTACTAGTGATGGCCAATGTAATATTTTGGAAATTTGATAGTTTTAGGATAGAATTAGAACATACTACTTTCAGTGGTGAGATTGTTCTAGCAAGCATACTAAACATTGTTGGATTTAATTTTTTAATTGTGAAAATTGAGCTTAAAATAAATACAACACAATACATTATTTTTCAAAAAGTTTTCTATGATTGGCCTACAAAAGTAGAAGCTCCGTCACTTTAACATTATTAATCCAAATGGAATGAATCAAAGCTCCTCATCTAAACAAAAATTTAATCTACAGGAAATCAAATTTTTTAAATGTTATATTAAAATTTTGTGGGTATTTTTTTTGCCAAGTGACTTAAAAATTCTAAAAATTTGAGATCAACGAAACTTACCTAAACTTTCATTTGTTCCTAGAAGACACAAGGGGACTTTATGGTTTTGAGTATTTATTAAAACCTACACCTTCATAATAATTAGCTACAAACCAACCAAAAAACATAACTTGTTTTGTATGTGTTTTGAAGGCTATCTGATAGGTCTAATATAACTTATGGTCTCTACTGCAAATAATCTTCATAATTTTCTCAACAAGTTTCAAAACTCTACTCCATCATAAAGATGTCAAATTTTTGTGCACTCTTATTATTGGAACTTTTGTGTTTAATAACAATCCCCTCTATTTATTCAAGCCAATGTATTTTTTGCTAGTACATTATTATGAACAATTTTTTATATTGAACTAGACATTTAAAAAGAAGTTTATTCTGAAATTCTACAAGGTTGTACTTGGAACATCTTAGAAGATACTTCATCACCTCCTGAAAATATTAATCGAGCCTAATTTGTAATGATTAACTAGGTTTAGCAAATGTCAGACCAAACAATGATGATATATATATTTTTTAATTTCCATTTATACAAGAATCTATTAAGATAAATTATACGAAACTTGAATCACTTTTAATATCAACTAATACATTGATAAAGTCACATAAAATTGCCATTAAATAAACTTTAGAATTCATCGTCATCATTGTTGCAATGAAGCTCAAACTATTTCCTATGAGTAGGTCTTGAAACAACATTTTCTATCATAAAGAGAGTTTTATATGAAAATTAGCAAAATCTATGGTTAATGAATTTTAGATGTCACAAATGAAAGTCAAACTAACATAAGTGACTCTTCTTTTCTTGTCAATATGTGATTGGACACAAAATCTTTACCAATACCAATATGCCAAGACTATTTTCCTACCTCTCTCTACATATTTCTAACATCCAAGAGTTTTTTAAAACTCACCCTTTAATTCTAGAATTGCAAAACATACTTTGTAAACTATTAATCAACATTTTAACAACAATATCATAACAAATGCAATTTCAATAGTAGTGTCCTCTAAAAGAAGTTATGCAAATCATCCTTTAATTTCAATAGCATGGAACATACTCTTTAATAAATGCAATTTAACGCAATAAAGAAGTATAGTTTGTGATATCACTCAAAGAAGTATCTGCTAGGCTTGACAATATTTTTATGATTGCAACCTCAAACATCACCTATATCAGCATCAAGACTTTTATAACAAATATTAGCATCACAAATTATAATAACCTATATACCTTTAGCATATTTAGTAGAATATAAGGATTGTGGAAGACTAATGCTATGTGCCTTTAATTTTAATTAAAATTTATGCATTTGTAATGATGGTAATAAAAATTGTAACATGAGGCTTTAGAACAAAACTTATGCCTAATTGCTAATATTAAAATTCTTGAAAATGTTGAATAAAACATCATGTATAACTTTTTTACTTTGACAAGCAACAATCCCTTCATGAAGTAGATCAAACATCTACAATTTTCACTGCATTATTGTGATAAATAAGTTGTTTCCAATCTGATAGCAAAATCCTTGTAGTTGAAACCAAATAAAAATAAAATAGTTTCAAACAATACTAATATTATTGTCTTTAATGTTGACCTCACTATCTACTGAAAAGAGGCGTACATGGTGTTTTTTGCCCCTCCACCTCTAGGATTGATGACGACTGTTGATGCTTTCTGGGATATGAGAAAGGGGTCCTCTTACTGTTGATAAGGCCTAACTACCCCTAGACCGCCGATCATGTGCTAAAAATCTTCCACCATTGATCTGCGCTGAGTTGATAAACCTATATCGTTTGGACTCAAACTAAAATCCCAACTCCAGTTTTGTTTTGTTTTTTAAATCCTAATTGTGGTTTTTATTTATTTATTTAAATTCCAATTCCAATCCCCCTAGCTTTGATTATCAATCAACCAACCCAGATTAACAACCCACCCCTTAAGTAATTTTCAGATGCAATCCACCCCAGCATTGTGTATCACTATGCACTCAAAAGAGGCAGTAACTGCCTACTCTATACAATCCTCTTAAAAAAAGATTGTATCCAAATTTCATTCAAAAGGATAAGTTGTTCAAGAAGTGCACCACAATTTAAGAACAATTTTTGGAAAAGTGGATATCATCTCAAGAACAACCACCCAAAAATATGTGCTTAAAAGTGGACCTCATTTCTAAAAATCACCTAAGAAATGAACACTCAACCAAAAAAATCCTAACTACATCCTCATTACATCATGAAATACAACAAAATCCAACTAGAGTACACAAAACCAAAAAATAGGATTCTAAAAACAACAAATAACTCAGAAAGAGGAAAAAAACACTTTTGAAAAGACATGCTACATGTGGTAAAATAATACCTTATTCATCAATCTCCTCAACTTTTATCGCAAGAATCTTCATTTTGGGTATTCTTCATAATTCTCTAACATAAATCTTCTTATGCCAAGATCAAATTGGTTGGATAATATTGGTGGATTAAAGTTCTTTTACATCATACAACTCACATGTTATATGTTTTTTAGAAGGTTCTTCAATACTTCTTAGTAGCCTATTCGCAGTATTTGAGATGTCTAAAAATGATATTGATAACTTGCATTGACACTACAATAAAATCATAATGAATTAAATATAATTAATTTGGTTTGAACAACAATCCTAAATTCTACCAAAGACAACAATTACTTGTGTTTGCAAAAGAGAGAATCAACAACAATAAAACAATCAATATCAATATTAATCATTCAAAATTGCAAAATACTTGAAACAACTTGATACTATTAAAAATTCGAAAGAAAAAACATTTGAAATAGTTTCTAAAAAGAAAGAGTGCATGACAACAAGAAACTAAAAATACCAAAGTAGTAAATCTTCACAAATTTGTGCAAATCTTCTCAAGTCACTAGTTTTTAAGGCTCAGATAAAATTGTATAGAATTCTTGCACAAGCAACATTCAAGATATCTACAACACTGCTAGGGCATACAACGTTGATGAAAATCCCATGTACATGTATACATCTAAAGTTCTTAAACCAAAAGACTAAGGTGAAAAGTAAGTGAATTTTTTGTCTGTAGTAGTCAAAAAATTGAAGATGAAGGCTAGGTATATGAAAAAAAGTACGTTTCATCTACAAATTTTGTGTACATTTGTGATTGTGAGTAACTCAATTAACTTATAAAGGACCAAGTGGCCATTCAACATATGCAAGAAATCTTGGATAGGTGCCTATAAAGTCACTTTTGGTCGGATGTTCATGAAATTTGGATACAATGTATAAACATGTACTTCCTTAGAAGAAAAACTATTTTTTTTTTTCAATTGGGTGCCTTGATCAAAAGTTATGCTATCCTAAACTCTTGAAGCAGCTCGGGCAATTTGGGAATCTTTTGCAAAAAGACTCATTAACTATTGAAATTTGCCATATATATACCTGATAAAATTTGGCATACAATTGTACGTCCTCCAAAACGAATTTTAGTCCTCAAATCACATTCTAAAAGAAGGGAAACTTTGTTAGCTATATTGGGGTGGTTTTAAGATTTAAAAAAACAAACACTTCAAGTCCTATTATCTTGCAATTTGTAAAGTCAAAATTATTGAAAATTTTCCACATATTTTAACCCCTAAAGTCCCATTGTCCCCTTGGAGGATAAAATGGATTTCGAGCAAGCTCCTACAGTCTCAATATTTTTTGAAATTTTCTGAATTTTTGGTGGAGACAGAAAAACACACTAGATTTTCAAGAATATAATATTTATTTCAGTCAGAGCCCAGGAGCAAAAGTTATGGTACAAAAAGCTTTTTTTTAGTTTGGCAGGCAAAAAAAAGTTTTAAAAAATTTGTATTTTTACTTTAAATTTAAAAAAATTGTTTTGTATAGATTGTATTTTTATCTACATGGAAAGCTTTGGTTATTTCCATTTCGATTTGTTATGCAAAAGTTACGGACAATCTTATTTTTTAGGCAATTAGAACATCTTTTTGGAAAAATAACTTGTAGGATTCATTTCTAAATTCAATTTTCACTTTAGAAAATAAAAAATTCTATAAGATTAAGGCTTCTTGTTGGAACAATTTCAGTGTTGTGATTAGTGTGTTTCAATTCCATCTTAGAGCTATTAACAATTAAGATTTTCCTTCAATCTTGAATCTACTTCTACTTAACAATTTTTTAATGAGTAAAAATTAAGTGTTATTTTTTAGAATTTTTTTTCCTACACTCTCAACTCAGTTCTTCATCATATGAAATTAGAAATTCAAAACCAATAGAGCAAAAATTTGAAGTTAAGAAGGTTCAAAGCCAAAAAATGTAGTTGCAAAATGTGCAAAACAACTTGTTTCCTTCACTTTAAATGTAAATATCTTGCAATCTATAGGGTGAAAGTTTTTTAATTTTCTTCCGCACATTTGTACACTAGTCTAGTACAAGATCTATGGTTAAATATGCAAAAAAAATTCAATTTTTTTGCTTTTTGCTATAGAAATGGCAATTTTGAGTGTTTTTTGATGGAAAAAGGCCTTGGGACTTTAGGGATTAAATGTTTGTTCCTAACAATTCACTGTTTGGATTTTAAATAAAAACTTCTTCATTGCAAAAGAAATTATCAAAAAATGACTAGTGTATTGCCAATTCACTTGACCTCCTTGGGTTGCAAGTGATTTAAAATAAATTAGACTTCATATTTGCTTCTAAATTTTTTTATAAGTGAACCTAATATCATATACTTATGAATGGTCAAAATCCTCATTTTTACAGAGAGCAAACATTTTACTCCAAAAAGGTCTGAAGTCTGTTGACCCTATTTTGCAGGAATTTAAAAAAAAAATCTCACTTCAAATATTATAATCTTTCTATCCATGTGGTCAAATGGACTAAAATTTTTCCCTCAATTTGGTAAGATACTTTACTTCAGTTTTTTTCCAATTGAAGTTTCCAAATAAAGTTTCAATTTTTATTTTTGAATAACATACTAAAAACCCATAATTTTTTACCATGTCTCTCTCAAAAGAACTTGGGTCTTTTAGGGGTTAAAAATGAAAGCCAATTCATTGATTTAAAACTTTCTCCAAAAAATTCATCCACAATTGTGCTTCAAAGTTTAACAACTTGATTATTCATCCAATTCAATCTATTTAAACCATATTTGATCATCCAATGTCATTCACCTTTAGACCTTATATATTGGCTTAATCTTGTTCAAGTCTTATCCATTGCTTCAAATCTTGGTGAAATCTCATCCATTCCTTGGATAGCAAGAAAGGCTAAATTTACAAATGATTGGCTCTAGACTAAAGAAGGGCTTTTGCATTGATACAAGCTTCATATAAATATTAAGACCTTATTCAAAAAATAAACTTGTGCTACAAAGATATAGCTTGTCATAGAATTTTTTTTTGATACTTATGTCTTTTAAGGTGATATTTGGGTGATACTTGGGTTTTTTTATACTCATGTATTTTTTGGTGATATTAGGATCAATTCATGCTAGAGTCTATAATGATTGCCTGACAAAATTTGTCATTTATCCATATATCCAAAGAATTTTATTATTATTCCAACCATTTCAAAATGAATTAAGTAAATCCTGTCATAAAGTGCCATATGTCATCATTTGATTGGTTTCAAGTCACATGTACTGTACCTCCTAATACTTTGACTTGGAAAATTCAATTTCAGCACTTCCTCCTCAAAACTCACCCCCTCAGGCATAGTAGCCACCTAGCTAGAATTTGCACCTCATAATATCACTACACCGTGTCACTAAATTTTTTTAAGGAATACTTCACTCAAGACTGATCAAACTGGTCACCCATGTACAGTCTTTCAAATAATGGATTTGGATACTTCAGCACAGTTGTGGCCTTGTGGGCCTCCTCAACCTCAAGAAAAGCTCCAACTTGCTTGATTCAAATTAAAACCAAACCACAGACCCACGCCTTTGCAGCGATTCCAACGCGGGGGACGCATATCACGTGAGCTTCACTGCACTCGCTTCACTCTCTCCCGGCAACTGCTTCAACTAAGTTCTCAGGACTAAGGTAAGTGGCTCATAAAGCGACCCTTTAAGGGCTGTTGGGTCTTTTTGATGTGTTTCAAATGCTCAAAAATATTTTTCCTTATTTTTCACCTGAAGAAAAATTGATGCAGAATCTAACACAAGTGGTTTCATAATTTTTGGAGTATTTATGAATTACTTATGAATTTTCAAAGAATTCTGCCATAGCCAACTATTTGTGATCCTAGGTCCTACAAAACCCACACACATGCAGTCTGAAAAAAGATATGTCTTGACCCAAAACAAGCACTGTCGCATGCAAAAAGTAATACACAAGGTTCCTAAATGCGACCCTTACTAAAATTAAACAGACCCTACATTCTTTTAACATTTGTAAGAAGGCAATTGGACAATCAATTCTCATTTAGAAAAATTAAGTGAACACACACTGGCTTTAAAATGGACCCTCCCTAGCTCGTAATCCATCCATTGGCAAAGTTTAAAGCAGTAAATGACAAGTCTTAATTATGCTCACATTGTTGACAGTCCACTTAATGTCCGTTTTAGAACCACCACTTAATTTGTTTTGGAACCACCTACATGACTGTTTCAAGAAGCGGATCGCTTTATGAACCACTTACAATACTATCTCCTGTCGCATTGCAGTTACGTACTTTGCAGGTGTGCAGAATTTTTCAACTTCTTTTGCGAAATTTCAAAAGTTCGACGGAGCCCTGTGAACTTCCGTTGAAGCTTATTTACGGTACCGACTGTGTAAATGCCGCCTTTCAAACTGTGATTCGCAGTGCCTCTTCAAGTGATTGGTGTCCAAGCCGTGGCGTTCTTGCATTCATTTTGGTTGCTTTTAGTTCTCATTTCTGTAATTTTTTTGGTCATTGCGGAGCTTCTGTGCTCTTGTTGTTTGTGGATTAATGGCGAGGGAGAATGGTGTGTGCTTTCTTTAGCTAGATTTGGTAGAAGCTCTGCATGTCTCACAGATATACTTATGGTTTGATTTATCGTTAGGCAGTCTGGTTTGGTACCCATGGAGGGTGTGCAGAAGGTTGTGGGGGAGACCAAACCCAAACCCCCAGCAAGCACATGGAGTGCGGACGCGCCTGGCGTTTTCTTTACGCTATTGCTTGCAATCTGGGTTAAGTTGTGCTGGTGGCAGTACAGATCAAAGCAGGGGATTCACGGCTGTGGCAAGTATTTGCTGCCCTTGCATTTTTTGAAGGAGTCAATCAGTCTCTGAGCCTTTTCTTGCGATGGAGACCTGAGATCACTGCTGGACTCACACCTGAGGTGGCAGCGGATTTTCTGAATACATCCGTGTCGCTTGTACATTCCTCTATCATCTCCTTCTCAGGTGAGGTATGCGACATGGAAAATTATAAAGCAGCGAAAGAATGTTACTCTTTGTTTCAATCTACATTTTGTTACTTGTGCTTGCAATGAATCTGGTAGTGACAGAACGAATGAGTGCATTCACTGAAGTATTTGTGAAGTAGCTGGATATTGTTGTGCCTAATTGCAAGCGTGTGTTTGCAGTGATTGGATTGATGGTGAAGGAAGCGCAAATTTCAGGATTGACGAACATGCTGTCCCACGACGTGCTTTTCAACCGGCCATAGCCTGGAGCTTATACTGCATTGGCGATGTCGTGTGGATACTTCGCTTATGATCAATGGGACATGATACGGAAGCATATGTAGAGTAAGGTCTACTTCATTTACGAATTTTCAGTCAGTTTTCACTAGAAAGTTCATCTACTTTAGGAAGCTCTAGCATGCTAAAAAATGAACTTATTTTGAAACTGCAAATTGCTTTGATTTTGCAATGAAGTGAACTTCAACTTCATGACAAGTGAAAAATGAATAATTTAAAATCATATACTATCAATCATAACATAGAGAACCTTTGGAAAGATAGTCAATTTTTTTTTGCATTGGGGTCAAGAACAAGCAAGAAATCATACAAGAAAGTCAAGTGGTATGGAAATAAGTATCTTTGAAGCAATTGTGAGGGTCCATTTCTAACATGTATCATTAAATACAAGTTCTAATTTTCAGAAATGGTGGCAACACTAGATGGTAGATAGTGTAGAGAAAACATCAAACTCTTTGTATGATTTTCAATTACATATGTGTGTTTGTAACAATGATTAAGTATACTTCAGTGTAATTCAAACGCAATTTGAAATTTGAAATTCCGTTTATTTTTGAGTGCACACGGCAGCCTCCCAAAGTTCTCCTAATTTCAGCAGGAAGGGTGTTTGCAATTTGGAGTATTGGGACAAACGTAGTCTGGACGACTGGTGTATTTATGAAAACCAAAGGTCAATGAGATCAAGGGTTGTGGGACCTCTTTTTTCGTAATTTCCTACATCAGAAACCCTATTTGCTCGGCTTAGCTATGAGAAGCCCTACTTGCTCTGCCTCGTAGGCTTTGTGCTTTGTGAATGTCTTGAAGAGCATTGTGAGGCCGGGATGGGTTGCAGGGTCTTCAAATCATCAGGGTCTGGAGGAAGAGACCTTATGGTATACTGGGTTTCCTCCAGACCCTTTATGATGCAAACTAGCCAGACTACGAATAATTGAATGACTGAATTGCTTTGCTGCTGCTTGTCTGAGTTAAACTTTGCACTTTTGTAAACCCTGAACCTAATTCTTGGATTTGGCTGCACCAGGTCCATACTATATTTCTGCACTTGCGCAAAGTGAGGAAGCTCTGTTCCACGACGAAATCAAAGAGCACTTGGGGCAGTTTCATCAACTGGACACTGAACTGGATTGTGTTTTTCTTGACCCGTATTTTTCGTCATGTTTGGATCCCAGTCAAGCTTCTTTGGGATGCTTCCAAGTTTCGTCATGGGTTTGAATGGCCGCTGGCCCTGACAGGCATGGTGGGTCTGAATGTGTTGAACGTAATGCTGGGGCAAGGGCTTTAGAAAGCTTTGATGCGAGAGAGGTCTTCTCTGAAACGACGAGAGTAGGAGTCTCAAGTCCGGTTTCATCCGACTTTTCTGTACATTCGAATGCGATTTTCGAAAGAGAATGACGAAGCATTTTCAAGTGCTTTGGAAACTGCTTTAGCATGGATTTACATTAGAAGTTGGTATCACCCTTGGAAGGAAAAAATCTTGTTTCTGACGCAGATTGATGGATTTAAGCATCGTGTGAGTGAATTGAATACTCTTCAGGAGCTTTACGAACATTTCTGTGCTCAGGTACGGTTTTTTATCCACCAAACAATTTGCATTGATTCTTGGAAATAGTGACGGAATTAGGTTCACCATTTTATTATTTTGAGTGACGTAGAGTCTACATCTGAAGGGAGGCACCGAGGATAACGATTGTTAGCTGTGTGCATGTAGTAGACCTTCCCAACGGACACTTGATGCACGTTGGTCTCAAAGGCTAGACTTACTCTTGTTTTTCTGAGTGACACTCAGAATGATTCTAGGGGTGATGTTTTAGCAGTGAAGTAGGTCTGATTAATTTTCACGTTTCTAGTGATACCTTTATTTTAGAGCCTACAACTGACCTGTGTACCTCGTAGTTGAGCATGGCGAGTTATTTTTTATCAATCAAGATCCTTTTGATGTTTTAGAGTGATGGGGGTAATGAGGCTTTCAGGCAGCATGGTCTCTTCGTGGATTGGCAAGCTTGTGAAACTCGGTTTCTCAGAATCTAAAGGTAGCCAGAAGTTATGCTGAACGTTGATGTGCTAAACCTTCAGATACTGACATTTATCTAAATTGCTCATTGGTGGGTAAATTTGAGTTGGACCATATGTGTTTTGTGGGGGGAAATTTTTGGAGTGAAGTATAATAAAAATATGTATTAGTGATCATATTTCAATCGACAACATTAAAACTGAATACTCCGAATTAGTAGAAATAACAGTGAACTGCCACAAGGCTGCATTTCTGGAGGGAAGGAGTTTAACACACTGCTCCAAATCTACATTTTCCCTTCTCCCAAGGGGTTAAAATAGTCTACTAGTCAACGAATGCTCACTGATTTCCACCTTCTCCAAGTTTCGTGATGGACATGTTTTTGCTTTACAGTCGATGTCTTGTCCGGTAGTCCCTGTCCTCCCAAGCAAAGGTTCGTCGGTAACAAAACACTGAGTACTTTATTTCTTTCTCCCAAATCCTTTGTTAATTAATAGTATCTCATTTTCTTGTGCTCTATCTAGACCAAATGGGAGGAGAGTTTGCATGGACAATATTACATGTGTTACTTCTATACACCTCTTTTCATGTAATCTTTAGTGCAATCTTCTATTTGATTTGTATTGATTGAAAATATTAAAACCACCATATGAAAATCTTAGAATGCTACTACTTTGATATCCACACATCACAATTCTAGTAGACAGCAAAAAATGAATTCTTAAGGAATAATGGCCCTGTCTAACATATCACTATTCCTTTCTAACACTTGTTTTATTTTATTTTACCTACTTTTGAACTTTTGAACTTTTGATCCATTGCATACCACCGTTAGATCTCTCTACGTGTACAGTACAGAGATAATAAAGATCGCACGTCTAAATTCCACTCAATCGAAAATGAAAATATTATGTCAATAATTTGTCTGTATGTACAGATTGCTCCAAAAGTACATTCCCAGGGATTCTTGGGGCCCAGTAGTCAACGAATGCTCACTGATTTCCATCAGCCTTCTGCAAGTTCCGTACCAATAGATCATTCAGTGTTTTTATTTTTGTGGCGAATTTTAATCACTCTGACAAGTTTGAACCTGCCCCATCCACAACTGAAGACATTTTGCACTCTACTGTCAAATTGAACAAACACGCTTGTTGGCAGATGGGTCACACATTATTCACATCCGCAGTTGCGTCAGAGTCGATTCCTAGTTAGGTAGTCCCTGCCTGTCCTCACAAGCAAGGTCTGTCGGTAACAAAACACCGAGTATTTCTTTCTTCCAAATCCTTCGATCATTTCACAAGTTGGCGTTGCGCACACATCGAGCTCATCGTGCAGTCTGGCAGAAGAGCTGATCAACTTTGAGCTCAGGGGATGCGCACGGAGGAGATGGAGAAATGGGGCACGACATCCATTTTCAAGGAATCAGCGAGATTGCTGCGCAAGCACTGCCGTCTGTTTCTGCCATTCTTCCTCGCCTTCTACCTCACGATCTCGATCGCCGCAGTGTTGCAAATCCTGTTACTATCCTCTAAGCCGCTTCCTGACGCCGCCGTCGTCGAGGGCGCAGTCAACCCTGCTCAGGTACCGACAGTCCCCCTCTCTCTTCCCACTTCGAAACTAGTAGAGGTATAAGAGAATTTGGGAACTTTCTATTCCCCAATTCAAGATTTCGAAAACATTTCCATGCTTAATATTCAAGAATTCGAGAACTTTTCCATGCTCCAAGGATTTGGGAACCTGTTAATGCTTCAATTCAAGAGTTCAGGAACTTTTTTAAGCTTCAATTCAATGAATTCGGAAACTTTTCCATGCTTCAATTCTTGAACAGTTCAGGAACTTCAAATCCTTAAGAGTTCGATAATTTTGTCCATGCTTCAATTCTTGAAGAGATCGGGAACTAGCTTTTCCATGTTTCAGATCCGTTCTTGAAGAGTCAGAGAACTTTTCTACGCTTCAATTCCTGAAGACTTCGGCCGGGAACTTTTCCATGTTTCAGTTCTTGAAGAGTTTGGGAACTTGTTTTCCATGCTTCAAATCGAAAATACGCCTCTCTTTTGTAACTGACACTCTTTGACTCTCCATTCTGCAGACTACGAGCCCAACAGGCGACCAGTCATTCACAAAGATCTTATTATGGACACTCTTCTTCTTGATTTACGTATTGGGAACTCTCGGCACAGGCGCGGTCTCCTACATCACAGCCTACCTCTATAACCCCACCGACACCGACGATGACCGCTCCATCATCCCCAAAGTCTTCAAATTCCTCCCCCACGCCTTTCTCCGCATCTTCATAACCCAACTCTGGACAGTCCTAGCTTCCGTCCTAGCTTCCGTCCTCCTCTCCCTCTTCACAATCATCATCGGCGGCATCCTCTACACCATCATGTTCGTCATCGCTGGCTGGTCGGACCCCAACTTACTCTCCTTATTTGCACTTTTTCTCTTCCTCGCTGGCAAGATTTCCTCGCCATCGTGTTCACACTGGTGGAAGTGATAGCTGTATTGGAGCCTGGAAACTACGGAAGAGAGGCGCTCAAACGGAGTACGAGGTTGGCGAGAATCGGAAGAGCGGGGACGATTGTCGCTGTCGCGCTCACTGTGACTTCACTATCAGCGCTGTTGACTTTCCTGACGCAAGGGATTGAGACCAGCGGGATGCCCGTGTGGGCGAAAATTGTTCTCGGAGTAGTCATCAAAGGGGTAGATTTGGTGTTTCGTACGTACCTTGGAGTGGTGTCGGTGGTGATGTATTTCGTATATAAAGCGAGGTTTGATGCTGCTGGAAGCGCGGGAATCCCGGTGTTCCAGCGGATTGACTCAGCGGAGCATTCATATGACCCGATTGTGGAGGGGAAGGGTTCGGGTACCTATGTAAGTGGAAGATCCTGCAACTGTTTGCTGTGATTGCTTACTGCTGTATGACGATCTGGAGGTGCTTCAGACTTTGAGTCTGAGGATTGAATTCTGTGCGTTGCTGTTGTTTTTTGTGTGGTTGGTTGAATCGAGTGATGGAATGGGCATTGACAATGTTCTGTTGTTGCTGGGCTTAGATCGGCGAACCTTGATGGACCTTCAACAGCTTGCGCAAGCTTCGATCTTGATGCTCCTGTTGGGTAGTTCTATGAAGCTGGAGTGGTTTAGGGTAATCTTCTAGCTAATTAGAGTAATCAGTTGGTGTGATTCGCAGACAGTTTTCTATGTTATTAGTCCCTCCGTCCCCAAACGATTGTCCATTTTGAATGTCATGTTCTTTTAACCCTTAAACGTCGGACTGGTCACCGTGGGGAAAAGTCGGGCTGTGAACAGTGCAACATGCGGCGACTGACCGAGGGAGAAGGCATTGTTCATGCCAATGAATAACTTAATGCATGGAAATTGCAGAAGACGGGCAGCGTGGCGAGTAGTGGGCACGGATTTCCAGGCCCCCGTAGTTGTCGCCACGTTTGTCTTCTCCCAGTGACCGTTGAGATATCTTCTGGGTAGCACTTCAAGCCCCATTAGGGTTTGGACCTTCTCCGTTGAGCGTGGCGCCTTTCCATTTTTCTGGTTGCACTTGCAATTGCAGTAGGATTTGGGCCTTCTTCGTTGAACGCGGCGTTTGCACGTTCAGTGCAGCTCCGTCTATGTTGAACGTCCAATGTGGCGCCTGCACATCGGCAATGGGCGTGGTCAGTTTCACTGAGGTTAATTTCATTGAGATCAGTTTATTCACTTGTTTCGTTCAGATCAATTTGCTCGTCAGTTTGATCTTGGAGTTTCTGTAAATGTTATTACATATGTATCAATAGGGCCACTTGTTGAGTTGTTGTCACTTTTATTGAATTAGGAAGGGAGATGTATGGCAAGGACGCTTGCCGACATAATTTGTTAGTGCCTTCACTTGAAGAACCAGCAATGCAGATCAACAGTTCAAGCTGTAGAATGGTCCTACGTTCGAAAAAGTTTCTGACTCACACCAAGCCCCTCAGCTTGCTTTTTCCATGCATTATTGAAATGCATTTCAAAGAACAGGTTCTGCCGTCGTGGAGGTTGATTTCAATGCAAATGTGGAGGAGAAGATGAACTCCTCAATTTGTTATTGTTTGTTCCAGCCAGTTAATCCACAGAATGTCTTGGCTTCTTGTGTAACCTACTCTGTATCTGAAATGAGTCCCAACTAGGCCCACAATATCTGCAGATGTGGTGAACTTCTGTAATTGAATGTTCAGTGGTTCGATAGTTTCTGTTTTGAGATCGCTTGTATATATCCTTCGTGAAGTTTTAATACTTTGGCATGCTGTTCTACAAAGGACTCATCTTGTGTAGTAGTCTGTTATCATGTCGTAGTAGCTGTTCTGTGCTACATTTGCATGGAATTTGAGATCACAGCGATTGCTGACATTTTCTATTTCGTATGGACAGGAAAGTGCTAGTGAAATGACCTTTGTCACTCGTTTCTTTCAAAGTGTTCGGACACAGAGCTAGTCAATTGACAATACTTTATGATAGTTGAAGTTGGATTACAAATTGAGGCATTGGAAAGGAAGATTTGTAAAGTAAGGAAACATACCTTTATCTTTTCATTCCTGTTTTGAAGTGGTTCTTCCTCGATGAATCCATTGTTGTCAATGATTCCTTCATATCGGAAATGCTGTCTGCACTGTTCGGTGACTTCCAACTGTGTGTTGCAAACTGTTGCTACAGGTCCTTGTACCAAGCAGGGCGGGGTGAGGAAGAGGTAGACATATTGCTACAATCTTTGTCCTAAGCATGTTGGTAGAAATGACAGGAACAACAACGTTTGATGTGGGAGACAGGCGGCAATAGCGTGTCCAAGTTTGTGTACTCAAGCAGATTAGCAGGGCTTATTAGTTCATGAAGATGACTTCAAATTTATTGAAACTAATGAGACTCTTTGCTATTCCAAGTCTAGTGGCCTCTGAATGCAGCTGTGAACAGTAGTCGAGTTGCCAACTGCCAGCTTGAGGTGTTGTAGACACGTGAATTGCCCGCTACAGTGCAGGGACAAATTGCCCACACAATATAAAATGCTTCTAAAAAATTTCATAAGCCATTAGTCCATGCTGCCCTCACAGAAACTGTTAGTAGGGCAGCATGGGGCCTAACATTGTCTTCATAGAATCTGGCTTCCCTAAAAATAAGAATGCATTGACAGAATCTGCTTCTGGCTTTCCATCCTTGAGCACGTCTCCACGCTCACTATCCCAAAAAAAGTGGATGAAAATTGGCTTTTTCACATTCAGCAGATGATTTTTTAGTCATCCATCGGACGCCAAACGTCCGCATCGACGTTTAAGGGTTAAGGTTGTTTTGAGTAGGCCAAAATATACTTCCTTGTAGTTATCTTTATTTAGGTTGCAATGAACACATGCAATGTTCTTCATTGATTCTAGTGATATAAAATTTGGAACCTTTCTTAATTATGTTTTTCACAATATGGTCAATGGAATTGGCTCAAAAAATATCAACAAAATTGTAGACAATCATTTCAGAACGGAGGGAGTACTGGTTACGGGGTTGTCTTGTCATGGAGTTTCTCTCCTACAGTAGCCATTGAGGGTTGTACAGACTACAAGAACTGCCTCAAATCACCTATTTATTCACGATATATGGTCAACTTTACACTTCACTAAGGTAGTTTATAGAAGTTGAGGTTATTTACAAATAATGTTAAAAAACAAAATGTCAATGCATGTTCAAGCTTTGTACAAGGCCTGTTGTTTGCAGTGCTGAAAGTGCATTATTGGACACCGGCTTTTTTCCCTCCCGATTGAACAAAGGGCAGACTTTGCTCCTCCAATTGCCACTGGAGTATCTCCCACGCCTTCCCCCAGACATGTTCCTTGTGAAGAGCCGTATTTAGATGTTAGATACCGACAATATCTCTAGTCGGGACATGTTGTCAGTCTCACTCACGTAAAAATCCAATGAGAAATTGGTCACTCGTACACAATTTTAGGAAAAGTCTTGGAAGCTACAGCGAATAGTGAAATTACGTTGCCCCTCACAAAATTCTCAACATTCTGCACTACGAAAATATGTATTCTTATTGTAGAAGGATGCATTAATGTAAGAATGTGTGTTGCATGGGTTGGTGCACTAGTTCATGACCCAAATTTAGAGTCACATGTGTCTCCCTGTGGACAAGCAATGAATCATGAGGTAACTTCTATGGGTAAGGCAACCTAATTGTTGAGGCAGCCTAATTTCACTATTTGGTGTAGGTTCAATTATTCTACCTATCTGTGACAAATAAAAATGAAAATATGTGTCCACATGTACGGAATAGTTACTCAATGGGAGCATGGTAGAGCGACTTCCAACTCTGGTCAAAGGCTAGGCGTTTCAGCTTAGTGCGTCTCATGTTGAGTACATTGCAAGCACTAATGGCGTGCTTCGTAGTAGATCAGATCTTGCTTAGTACGTTTTTGGTGCACATATTGCAAGCACTTGCATACTTCGGATCAAACCTTGCTTACCTTTTTTCGATAATTGTATGAGTGTAGCAGCAGCACAAGCTTGCCATTTCGTGGATCGAATACAGTAGACGATTCTCCCTTGTCGAACCTGAGGACTACCCGCAAGGAACCGCAAGTGAAGGAGACGCGAGCAGGAATCGCTTTGAGTCACACCGCAAAGGGCAACAATCTCCTCTCCCTCACTCTCGTCACCGGACCACCCCACGATGGCGTGTTCGCCAACCCGACGGAGCACGAGCTGCAAGACCAGACCCTCGCGACTCTCGCCACCGCGCTCTCCCGCATCCTCACGACCCCGACCTCCATAGCGCTCTCGCTCCCCGTCGCCCTCACAGACGACGAACTGAAACAGTACCGTGATGCCGTCCGTGAACTTCCAGGCATGGAGGCTTGGCACACCGTGGATCACTCGACCGCCTACCTCAACTACATTATCAAGGAGTTCAAAGACGAGGAAGAGCACAGCGTCCTCTTCCTGGACTTAAATACCCCGGGCCAAGCCGCTGCGAAGCTGTCCACAGTTGAAACAGACGACGGGCAGAAGAACTTTTTCTCCGAAGGAAAAACAGTCAAGGAAACAGCCCTAGATGCAATCGAAAACCTCGTAAAGCCAACGATCAATCTTCCTCTTCATGCAATCTACATCTTTTGCCCCCCAACGGAATTAGGGCTAGGGTTAGGGCTAGGGTTTCAACCTCTCCTCTCCGATTTGAAACTAAAGTTCCCACACACCTTCGTGAAATTCGTGACCCTGTCCGAAGTTTCACGAGGTGCCGCAGCATCGAGAGAACGACACCAAGGTGTCATCACGTCACAACTCCTCTGTTCGTTCGTCACCCCGCTGCCGATTAGGGTTGCCCTGGCCGACGGACGTCGCGTGGAATGCGTCGCTCGTAATCGCTTCATGCCACTGGAGACTATTGTAGCCTTCACGACTGCACGGGAGAATCAGTCTTCTGCTACGCTGTAGTTTTTCTATGGAGATTGTCCGATTGGGAAGGTGGTTATTGAGGGACTTGTGGCAGCGAGACCGCGCATTCAGGTTTCGGTTTCGTGTGATGACGAGGGGGATGCAAGCGTTTGTATTGAAGAGGTCGGGACAAAGAATAAGGTCGCGGCGAGCTTGAGTGCGGATAACCTGTCGAAGGAGGAAATTGAAGCGTACCTTGACGCGCTTCGTGAAGAATGTGGTCGTAGTGGGGAGGAAGACGAGGCTTGTGAAGGAGACGTTCTTGGAGAATTGCCGGAGTGATGCATCGCGGTTTTAGGGTTTAGGGTTTATAGAAGGTAGGAACACTGAAATGCGACACTTTTTCTTGTACCACAATTTGTGTGGTCAAATGACCAGACACGTTCAATGAGATTGTTAGTGAACTCAAGAGAAATGCAACTTGAGTGGTTTTGTATTTTTTCAACCCTATAATCCTTAAAAAGAGGATTGGTGACTATAGAAATCAACCCTTTTGAAATTGTAGGATTCATTGGCTTAAAAAAATGCAAAAGCACTCATTGGAAGTCAAACTACTCTAGAAGACCTCCCCTTTTTACAACAAAATTCCAAGGATGAATAGTTGTAGTTTTGTCCTACATATAAGGATTTTCTATCATTCATTGGATACCAAACATTTGTGATGGTGTTTATGGGTTAATAATATTTACAAACAAATAAATCCTACGTTTATAACAAATGCAATTTCAACATCATTGTCCTTCAAGAAAAGCAATGTACTAGAAGAAAAATGTGTCTGCTACAACCAACTACAATGCAACTACGTGTCCTATATAATTGTCATGCGACTGTAGCTCTCTATATTGCACCAGTTTTGACGTGAACAAAGTTATACGTTGTTATAGTCGCAAAGTGAAGTTTAGGATTACAGGGATGTATTAGAAGAATTGATGTGAGGTATTCTACATCCAATATTCCTTACAATTGGTGATGTGGACAACTTTCTATTATGTAGAATCTAGTGAGTTAAACTATAGTTGCATAGAATCTAAATTCAACTGCAATTCAACTAGAATTCAACTTAAAAGCAACTAGACTAAAACTAGAGTTCAACTAGAGATCAATTACAATTGTCTCATATCAATTGTCAAGAGTACCATTAGGTTGGACATATAAGAATTGCAAGTTATAGCATTCTTATATAGTGAATTTTAATTATAGGATTCTGATATTTTTACACTTTGTAGACTTCTGCAATCTATAGAAATCACCAAATATTTAAAGTCTAAGAAATTTTAGAACTTATGAAATCATAAAATTTTGTAAATTGATGAATTCTATTTAATTTCAATATTTAAATTTGATAATCTAAAAAATAAATTAGATCGAAAATTTTGATATTTACAAATCATTGAGATTAAAATTTCGAAATCTATAAATCTACAAATCATAGACAAGTCGTAAATGAGTTGCAAATTAGTTGTTAACAAGTTGCAAATCAATTGCAAATGAATTGCAAAGAAATTATACATGAGTTGCAAACAAACTGCACACAAGCAAGTTCTACATCAACAATCATGTCAGAAGAATTCATCAATGAACTTCCACATAGACTATCGAATGAAATCAAACTTGCAACTATTTTGCAACTAGTGCAACTTGTCCACTGCAACTGCGGTCTCTAAATTATCATCCAGTTGCAAATGCCCCTTGCAACTACAAAACCAATTGCAAACTGTAGTCGCTAAACCCTTCATTTTTTTCTAGTGATGCAAACCATCCCTCAATTTCAATAGCATTAACATACTCTTGAGCAAATGTAATTTGATTTGATTAAGAAGTATGGTTTGTGATATCGTTCAAAGCACTATCCACTACAATTTACAATATTTTTATGATTTCAATCTCAAACATCACCTATATCAACATCAAGACTTTTGCCACAAACATTAGCATCACAAGATAACCCATATACTCTTAGCATAATGAGTAGAAGAAAAGGATTCTGGAAGATTAGTACCATTTGCTATTGGTTTAGACACACTATAAGAAACCCATGTTTTTTTTTATGTCCAAAATTTGGATGTTTACTTTTTTGGACATCAAACATAACATTAGGATGCTAGTTTTGATGTCAAAACTAGCATCCTAATGTTATGTTTGATGTCCAAAAAAGTAGACGTTCAAATTTTGGATGTCAAAAAAAACATGGGTTTCTTATAGTGACATTTACTTAAATTTTATACATTTGTAACAATGGTACAATAGTTTTGTGACATGAGACTCTAGAATAAAACTTATGCCAATATTGAAATTCTTGAAAATGTTGAAAAAATCATCTGGCATAATTTTTTTGCTTTGGTGAGTGATAATCCCTTCACAAAGTACATCAAACATCTACAATTTTTACTACATATTGTAGTAAAAAATTGTGTCCAATTTCAAAGCAAAATCCTTGCAGTTAAAACCACTAATATAGCCATTTCTGATGTTGTAGTATGATGTCACAATCCTAAAAAAAAAATTGCATCCAAATTTTATCTAAAATAAAGTTGTTCAAGAAGTCCACCACAATTCAAGCACTATTGTTTGAAATGTGGATCTCATCTCAAGAACAACCACCCAAAAACATTTACAAACTGTATTTGAAAAAATAGACCTTATTTCAAAAACCGCTCAAGAAATTAATGCTTCAACTAAAAATAAACCTAACTACATCCTCATTACATCATGAAATAATACAAAATCCAACTAGAAAGCACTTAACCAAAACATAAGATTGCAACAATATTGAATAATATAAAAAAAAGAACTTTAAGCTAAAAAAAGACATGTTACAAGTGAAAAATTAATTCCTTGTTAGTAAAATAAATTGATAGAAAAAATAACTTTTGCACTTGTTTGAAAATCTACCGACCATTGACTAATACAATTAAAAAAAAGTCATTCATGTGATGTACAAATAATCCACCAATATTATTCAACCCATTTGATCTTGGCATAAAAAAATTTAATCTAGCAAATTATAAAGAATACAAAAAGTAGGGATATAATTGCAGAGATTGATGTACTAATTGTATCTTCCAAACCAGTCACACCGTACTCCGCAATTGTGTGCATTGTGATCATTGTGAATGATATGTTAATGGAAGGTTCATCTTGATTCATCAAACACCTAATTATGGCCAATAACCTCTTCTCGGAGATTCTTTAATTTGATTTATTTTCCAAAGGGAAAATTTCTTCTTGAGAAGTTGTTTTTTAGCTCATCTTCATTGTTTTTTTAATCTTTTAATCCATATTTGGCTTATTATCCTCTAGTCAAGAACAAATTGCTTCGTAACTTCTAGAACATAGACCTATTCTTTGGATAACCTCATGCTTGCCCATTCTTTGAACAACTTTAGGCTTCCTAGATTGGTTCATGGATCTACTAGCAACTATAATTCTATTTCATTAAGTGCCTAACTACAAATAAAAACACATAATTCTTCTCAATATTCCTTCATCAAATATTGTAAATGATAGAATTGTCCAATACTTGGTTGAAGTCTTCATCATCAAGTATAATAGGGTTTCTCCATCTCTTTAAAATTCTCCTAGAACCTATAGCTTTTTCCTTGCTACTACTTCACCTTAATCTTCTACATATTCTTTGATGTTGAAATCAAAGAAATCTTATTTTATTAGTAAAGGTAACATTATCTAAACTACCTCAACTTGCAATAATATAAATGTATACATGCATGTATGTATGTCTGTATATATGTACACATACATACATATACATATATATATATATATATATATATATATATATATATATATATATATATATATATATATATATATAATTTTATAATGAAGCAAGAAAAAATTTAAGAATAAAATAAATAATTAAGAAATCATAGGAAGAAACAAATGTATACAAGTACATCAATGTCAAAGATCAAAGCAAAGAGTTGAAGATAAAATTAAAACAAGAGTATCAAATACACATTTATAGAAGAAGCATGACTTGTTGTAAGATCAACAATTTTTTAACATCAACTAGTAGAGCTTTTGGATGGGAGGTTGATATGTCAAAATCAATAGTTTATAACCATTGCAATACTCACAATGATCACAATGCACACAATTGCAAAGTATGGTGTGATTGGTTTGGAAGATACAATGAACATATCAATCTCTATAATTATGCCATAATTTTTGTATTTTTCATAATTTCTAGGATAAATTCTTTTATGCCAAGATCAAACGGGTTGAATAATATTGATAGATGAACTTGTACATCACATGACTTGCCTATTATATGTTTGTTAAAAAATTCCTCTATATTCTTTGGCGGCCTATTTATAGTATTTGAGATGTACTAAAGTGACGTTGAAAACTCACATTGACAATATAAAAAAATCACAATGAATTAAATGTAATAATTAGATCTCAACAGCAAATCCTACAATATGCAAAATGAACAAGAAGTCAAGAATGAATCATGTTTGCAAAAGAGACAATCAACATAAACATTAATCATTTAAAATTGAAAAAAGCTTAAATCAACTTGACATTATTAATTCCTAAATTAAAGACCAAGTGAATGTTCAATGTATGCAAGAGATCTCTAATACTTCTACATAAAGTCAATTTTGGTCCAAGTTTTGGTCAAAGGTTGACAAAAATTTGATACAAGTTGTGAATATATATATATATATATATATTTTTTTTTTATTTTTTATTTTTATTTTTTATTTTTTTTTTTATTTTTTATTTTTTTTCAATCGGGTACTCAAATCAAAAGTTATATTGCATTGAACTTTGGAGGCAGCCCAAAGCAGCATCTACAAAAGTCTTCCTTTACTTTTGAAATTTGGCAAGTATGTAACTTGCTTACTTGTCTTATACAATGTACAAATGTAAAAACAAAGCAGCATCTACAAAAGTCTTCCTTTACTTTTGAAATTTGGCAAGTATGTAACTTGCTTACTTGTCTTATACAATGTACAAATGTAAAAATAAATAGCCATGTGTAGTGTAAAAATCTCACCCTAGGAAGAGTTAAAGTTTGCTGGACCTGTTGAGTAATGTTAGAAAAAAACTTCTTTTTTAGCTTCAAACATTATAATCTTTCAATTTGTGTGGTCAAAGTTTCTAAATTTTTTTTCACACATTCATAAGTAGTCTAGTACAAATTTATATGGTTGAACTGTAAAAAAAATACATTTTTTTTCATTTTTTTCTCACTTCCCTAAAAAAAGGCAGTTTTTTAGAATTTTTGTCCAAATTGTGTCTCAGCCCTACAAAGGTTAAAAAAACTCACAAAGAAAAAATTTGAAGAAGATTTGAAATAGTTTCTAAAAAATCAAAGAGTGCCTAACTAAAAAAAACAAAATACACTAAAGTAGTAAACCTTCATACATTTGCACAAATCTTCCATAGTTACTAGTTTTTATAGCTCATACAAAAACTAAGTAGAATTTTTGCACAAACACCTAGGATATCAACAACATTGCTAGGGCGTACATTCTTGATGAAAATGCTATTTAGACATATATTTTTGGAGCTTTGAAAACAAAAGACAAGTGAAAATATAGGTTGAAGGTTCTTGCCATTACTCATGGTAGTAAAAAAATAGAAGATGAAAGCTAGGTATCTAAAATAAAATAGATTTCATCCAGAATTTTTCTGTACATTTGTGATTGTAGGTAATTCAATTGAAAAAAAAGCCAATGCATCAATTTCAAGATCCCAAAATGTTTTCATCTACAATAATGAGTCAAAGTGTGACAACTTGAGTATTCATCCAATTAAAATCTATTTAAAATAAATTTGTTCATCCAATGACGTTCCACCTTCAAACCTCATATAGTGGTTCAATCTTGTTCAAGTCTCATTATTGCTTTAGTAGAAAGAAAGGCTAGAATTATAACTATTAGCTTCAGACTAAACAAGAAGAGACTTTGCATCAATAGAAGCTGTATATAAGGAGGTTGGAATAGAATCTTATTCAAAAAGTGAACTTGTGTTCTAAAGTTAGAGTCTCTCATAGATTTATTTTTTTGATACTCATGTATTTTAACCCCTAAAGACCCAGTGTCATGACCCTTGTGACAACCTTTGAATCTTTGATGGATGAATGCATTCATGGATCATGAACTAATTCATGATCAAATGTACACTAGTGGATAAGCAGAGATTGCCTGGAGATAGAGATCTCCAGATGGTGGATTTGTGCATTGGAGTTAGACAACTTCAATTGGATGACAAGTACACTAGAGTTAGACAACTCCCAGACAAAGACAAGCAAATGGAACTTGGAGTTAGATAACTCCAAGTAGAAGATCAAGATATAAATAAGAGATTTAGATAAGATATGATTGAAGAAGTATAACTAGGACTTTTACTTTAGTGGATGGTTTTCGATAGAACCACAGATAGAAAGTTAAAAGTAAAAATGAAGCCCTAGTCTATATTAAGGACTAATAGTCTTTATTGATAGTCTCGATGATATAAGATAGAGCTTGGGGGTGAGGAGACAATCTCTTCTTGGAGATTGATCTCTCTCTATGGTCGGGTGGTTTGAGCTCTTGTGTAACATTCTTATAATAAGGACATTTGTTGTTCTTACTTAGAGTGCATTGTGATTTGACGTTACAAGCTGTGGAAGGTTTGTAACACCCAAGACCCCCTTTTCCATCAAAAACCACTAAAAACTACCATTTCTCTAGCAAAGGGCAAAAAAATTAAATTTTGCATATCTAACCATAGGATCTTGTATTAGACTGGTATAAGAATGTGTAGAAGAAATTTCAAAAACTTTGACTACATAAGATATTTGAGTTTAAAGTAAAGGAAACAAGTTTTTGCACCTTGCTCAACTACATTTTTTGACTTTGAACCTTTATAATTTATAATTTTTGCTTTATTGATTTTGAATTCTAATTTTATATGATTAAAAAATTGAATTGAGAGTCTAGGAATTAAAACAAAACAACACAAAACACACTTAGTTTTTACTCATTAAAAAATTATTAAGTAGAAGTAGGTTCAAGATTGAAGGAAAATCTAAATTGTTAATATCTCTAAGATGGAATTGAAATATACTAATCTCAATGGTTTTGGTAAGGGATCTTAACCTTTAAAAAACCTTTTTTTTTGAAAAATTATGAAAATTGAGTTTAGAAATGAATCCTACAAGTTACTTTTTTAAGAAAATGCTCTTATTGCCTGAAAAGCAAGACTGCCCATAACTTTCACATAACAAATCAGAATGAAATAAATCAAAGCTTTCCAAGTACATAAAATTCTAATCTATACAAAAAAAAATTAATTAAATTTTTTACTTGAAGTTTTTTTGAAGTTTTTTTTCTGCCCACCAAACTAAAATAACAACTTTTTGTGCCATAACTTTTGTTATTGGCCCTTCATTGAAATAAAAATTATGTTTTTAGAAAGCTAATGTAATTTTCTATTTTCACAACAAAAAATTTAAAAAACTATGAAAAATATTTAGCCCATAAGAGCCTACCTGAAATCTATTTTGTCCCCCAAGGGGACACTGGGACTTTAGGGGTTAAGGTGATATTTGATTGATACTTGTTTGATATTTAGGTGATATTCATATCAATTCGAGCTAGAGACCATAATATTGCCTAGCAAATTTGTCAATTACCAATATTTCCAATTCTTTTGTTATTATTCCAACCATTTTATCATTAATTAATTAAATTTTGTCACAAATTTATTGTCATATGTCATTTTTGGATTGGTTTCAGGTGACATGTATTTTTCAAAACTATTGGCACTTCCTCCACAAATCTCACGCTCACATATAGTAGCCACTTGTTTAGAATTTGCACCTAATATTATCACTACACCTTGTCAGTAGGATTTTTTTAGTGATAATTCACTCAAAAGTGAGACAATTTTTCTCAGTCGACGGAATCACTAAATTGCTACAATTTTTTTAAGGCAATTATGTTCTAATTTTGGATGAATGAATAATTAAAATTTCATCCATATTTTGCATGTTTCATCCATATAGAGAGAGATGTAAACAACTTCATCATTCCACTGAAGATTCATTGCTTTCTGCACTGCCCCAAATAAATGAAAATCGAAACACTGCCTGGTCACCCATGTTGCTGACCTCAGCAGTCTTTCCAATGATGGCTTTGGATACTTTGGCACAGTTGGTGGTCTTGCTTGATTCAAATTAAAACCAAAAGCCCTCCAACCACAGACCCACGCTTTTGCTGCGATTCTAACGCCGGTGACGCGGCCCGGAAAGATCACGTGAGCTTCACTGCACTCGCTTCCCTCTGTCTCGGCAACTGCTTCAACTAAGTTCTCAGGACTAACTATTTCCTGTCGCATTGCAGTTACGTACTTTGCAGGTGTGCAGAATTTTTCAAGTTCTTTTGCGAAATTTCCAAAGTTCGAAGGAGCCCTGTGAACTTCCGTGGAAGCTTATTTACGGTGCCGACTGTGTAAATGCCGCCTTTCAAACTGTGATTCGCAGTGCCTCTCCAAGTGATTGGTGTACATGTCCAAACCGTGGTGTTCTTGCATTCGTTTTGGTTGCTTTCAGTTCTCATTTCCGTAATTTTTTGGGTCGTTCCGGAGCTTTTGTGCACTTGTTGTTTGTGGATTAATGACGAGGGAGAATGGCGTGTGCTTTCTTTAGCCTGGATTTGGTAGAAGCTCTGTCTCACAAATATACTTATTGTTTGATTTATTGTTAGGCAGTCTGGTTTGGTACCCATGGAGGGTGTGCAGAAGGTTGTGGGGGAGACCAAACCCAAACCCCCAGCAAGCACATGGAGAGCGGACGCGCCTGGCGTTTTCTTTTCGCTATTGCTCGCAATCTGGGTTGTGTTGGTGGCAGTACAGATCAAAGCAGGGGATTCACGGCTGTGGCAAGTATTTGCTGCCCTTGCATTTTTTGAAGGAGTCAATCAGTCTCTGAGCCTTTTCTTGCGATGGAGACCTGAGATCACTGCTGGACTCACACCTGAGGTGGCAGCGGATTTTCTGAATACGTCCGTGTCGCTTGTACATTCCTCTATCATCTCCTTCTCAGGTGAGGTATGCGACATGGAAAATTATAAAGCAGCGAAAGAATGTTACTCTTTGTTTCAATATACATTTTGTTACTTGTGCTTGCAATGAATCTGGTAGTGACAGAACGAATGAGTGCATTCACTCAAGCAGTGCTCTACAATTCTTTAGGGGTTTAATATTGAAGTAGCTGGATACTGCTATGCCTAATTGCAAAGCGTGTGTTGCAGTGATTGGGTTGATGGTGAAGGAAGCGCAAATTTCAGGATTGACGAACATGCTGTCCCACGACGTGCTTTTCAACCGGCCATGGCCTGGAGCTTACACTGCATTGGCGATGTCGTGTGGATACTTCGCTTATGATCAATGGGACATGATACGGAAGCATCTGTACAGTGCCAATGCGCCTCACCTGCTTGTGCATCATGCAGTTCTGCTCACCTGTTTCACTCCCGCTCTTCAGCGCGACTTGTGCATCAACTACTTGATTCTCACTCTCATATGCGAGGTACGAGCGATGATGCCGGAAATCAATAGGGGTTTCTGCAATTTGGAGTACTCGTATTGGGACAAAAGTAGTCTGGACGAGTCTGGTGTATTCACGAAAACCAAAGGTCAATGAGATCAAGGCTTGTGTGACCTCTTTTTTCGTAATTTCTTACATCAGAAACCCTATTTGTTCGGCTTAGCTATGAGAAACCCTACTTGCTCTGCCTCGTAAGCTTTATGCTTTGTGAAAGTCTTGAAGAGCATTGTGAGGCCTGGATGGGTTGCAGGGTCTTCAAATCATCAGGGTCTGGAGGAAGAGACCCTATGGTATACTGGGTTTCCTCCAGATCCTCTATGATGCAAACTAGCCGGACTACGAATAATTGAATGACTGAATTGCTTTGCTGCTGCTTGCCTGAGTTAAACTTTGCACTTTTGTAAACCCTAAACCTAACTCTTGGATTTGGCTGCACCAGGTCCACTCTATATTTCTGCACTTGCGCAAAGTGAGGAAGCTCTGCTCCACGACGAAATCAAAGAGCACTTGGGGCAGTTTCATCAACTGGACACTGAACTGGATTGCGTTTTTCTTGACCCGTATTTTTTGTCATATTTGGATCACAGCCAAGCTTCTTTGGGATGCTTCCAAGTTTCCTCGTGGGTTTGAATGGCCGCTGGCCCTGACAGGCATGGTGGGTCTGAATGTGTTGAACGTAATGCTGGGGCAAGGGCTTTACAAAGCTTTGATGCGAGAGAGGTCTTCTGTGAAAGGACGAGAGTAGGAGTCTCATGTCCAGTTTCATCCGACTTTTCTGTACATTCGAATGCGATTTTCGAAAGAGAATGACGAAGCATTTTCAAGTGCTTTGGAAGCTGCTTCGGCGTGTATTTTCATTAGCACCTTGCGAAGGAAAACCCTTATTTTCTGACGCAGATTGATGGATTTAAGCATCGTGTGAGTGCATTGAATACTCTTCAGGAGCTTTACGAACATTTCTGTGCTCAGGTACGGTTTGTTATCCACCAATAGGGAGAAGTGACGGAATTAGGTTCATCATTTTATTATTTTGAGTGACGTATAGTCTACATCTGAAGGGAGGCACCGAGGATAACGATTGTTAGCTGTGTGCATGTAGTAGACCTTCCCAACGGACACTTGATGCACGTTGGTCTCAAAGGCTAGACTTACTCTTGTTTCTCTGAGTGACACTCAAAATGATTCTAGGCGTGAGGTTTTAGCAGTGAAGTAGGTCTGATTAATTTTCACGTTTCTAGTGATCCCTTTATTTTAGAGCCTACAACTGACCTGTGCACTTCGTAGTTGAGCATGGCGAGTTAACTGTTAAGTAAAAACATGCTGTCCGTGGTAGACAAATTTTTCTCGTCACTCACATCCGCAGTTGCCTCACAAGCAATGGTTTGTCCGTAACAAATCACCGAGTACTTCTTTCTTCCACAACCTTCGATCATTTCAAAAGTTGGCGTTGCACACACATCAACCTCATCGTACAGTCTGGCAGGAGAGCTTATCAATTTTGAAAACTGGGGATGCGCCCGGAGGCCCAGATGGAGAGATGGGGCGCGGCATCCATTTTCAAGGAATCAGCGAGACTGCTGCACAAGCACTACCGTCTGTTTCTGCCATTCTTCCTCGTCTTCTACCTCCCGATCGCGATCGCCGGAGTGTTTCAAATCGTGTTCCTACCAACATCTTCTACGCCGCTTCTCGACGCCAGCGTCGTCAAGGGCGCCGTCAACACTGCGCTGGTACCGACAGTCCCCCTCTCTCTTCCCACTTCGAAATTAGTAGAGAATTCGGGAACTTTCTATCCCCCAATTCAAGATTTCGTAAACATTTCCATGCTCAAAATTCAATAATTGGAGAACTATTCTATGTTCCAAAAATTCGAGAACCTATCAATGCCTCAAATCATGAATTCGGAAACTTTTCCATGTTTCAATTCTTGAAGAGTTCGGGAACTTTGCCGTGCTTCAATTCGAGATTTCGGAAGTGATTCCAGGTTTCAATTCTTGAAGAGTTTAGGAACATGTCCATACTTCGATTCCTGAAGAGTTCGGGAACTTTGTCCATGCTTCAATTCTTGAGAGATCGGGAACTAGCTTTTCCATGTTTCAACTCTTGAAGAGTTCGGGAACTTGTTTTCCATGCTTCAATTCGAGAATTGGCCTCTCTTTTATAACTGAAACTCTTTGGGTCTCGATTCTGCAGACTACGAACCCACCAGCCGACCAGTCATTCAGATCGATCTTCTCGTGGACATTCCTCTCGATTTACGTAATGGAAACTCTCGGCACAGGCGCGGTCTCCTATATCACAGTCTACCAATACACCCGCACCGCCAGCGACGACGACTGCTCCATCGTCCCCAAAGTCTTCAAATTCCTCCCCCACGCCTTTCTCCGCATCTTCGTAACCCAACTCTGGACAGTCCTAGCCGTCCTCCTCCTCTCTATCTTCTCCGTTATCATCGGGGGCATCCTCTACGCCATCATGTCCGCCATCGCTGGCCCCAACTTACTCTCCTTATTTGCGCTTTTTCCCGACCTCGCTGGCAAGATTTTCCTCGCCATCATTTTACCACTGGCGCAAGTTATAGCCGTACTGGAGCCTGGAAATTACGGAAGAAAAGCGTTGAAACGGAGTACGAGGTTGGCGAGAATCGGAAGAGCGGGGACGATTGTCGCTGTCGCGCTCACTGTGACTTCACTATCAGCGCTGTTGACTTTCCTGACGCAAGGGATTGAGACCAGCGGGATGCCCGTGTGGGCGAAAATTGTTCTCGGAGTAGTCATCGAAGGGGTAGATTTGGTGTTTCGTGTGTACTTTGGAGTGGTGTCGGTGGTGATGTATTTCGTATACAAAGCGAGGTTTGATGCTGCTGAGAGCACGGGGATCCCGGTGTTCCAGCGGATTGATTCGACGGAGCATTCGTATGACCCGATTGTGGACGGGAAGGGTTCGGTTACCTATGTAAGTGGAAGACTCTGCAATTGTTTGCTGTGATTGCTTACTGCTACATGACGATCTGGAGGTGCTTCAAATTTTGAGTCTGAGGATTGAATTCTGTGCGTCGCTGTTTTTTTTGTGTGGTTGGTTGAATTGAGTGATGGAATGGGCATTGACAATGTTCTGTTGTTGCTGGGCTTAGATCGGCGAACCTTGATGGACCTTCAACAGCTTGCGCAAGCTTCGATCTTGATGCTCCTGTTGTTGGGTAGTTCTATGAAGCTGGAGTGGTTTAGGGTAATCTTCTAGCTAATTAGAGTAATCAGTTGGTGTGATTTGCAGACAGTTTTCTATGTTATTAGTTCCTCCGTCCCCAAACGATTGTCCATTTTGAATGTCATGTTTTTTAAGGTTGTTTTGAGTAGGCCAAAAAATGCTTCCTTGTGGTTATCTTTATTTAGGTTGAAATGAACACATGCAATGTTCTTCATTGATTCTAGTGATATAAAATTTGGAACCTTTCTTAATTATGTTTTTCACAATATGGTCAATGGAATTGGCTCAGAAAATATCAACAAAATTGTAGACAATCATTTCAGAACGGAGGGAATACTGGTTACTGGGTTGTCTTGTCATGGAGTTTCTCTCCTACAGTAGCCATTGAGGGTTGTACAGACTACAAGAACTGCCTCAAATCACCTATTTATTCACGATAGGTGGTCAACTTTACACTTCACTTAGGTAGTTTATAGAAGTTGAGGTTATTTACAAATAATGTTAAAAAACAAAATGTCAATGCATGTTCAAGCTTTGTACAAGGCCTGTTGTTTGCAGTGCTGAAAGTGCATTATTGGACACCGGCTTTTTTCCCTCCCGATTGAACAAAAGTCAGACTTTGCTCCCCCAATTGCCACTGGAGTATCTCCCACGCCTTCCCCCAGACATGTTCCTCGTGAAGATGTTAGATTTAGATGTATTTAGATGTTAGATACCGACAATATCTCTAGTCGGGACATGTTGTCAGCTTCACTCACATAAAAATCCAATGAGAAATTGGTCACTCGTACACAATTTTAGGAAAAGTCTTGGAAGCTACAGTGAATAGTGAAATTAGGTTGCCCCTCACAAAATTCTCAACATTCTACACTACCGAAGTATGTACTCTTACTGTAGAAGGATGCATCAATGTAAGAATGTGTGTTGGATGGGTTGGTGCACTAGTTCATGACCCAAATTTAGAGTCACATGCGTCTCCATGTGGACAAGCAATGAGTCATGAGGTAACTTCTATGGGTAAGGCAACCTAATTGTTGAGGCAGCCTAATTTCACTATTTGGTGTAGGTTCAATTATTCTACCTATCTGTGACAAAAAAAAATGAAAATATGCGTCCACATGTACAGAGTAGTTACTCAATGGGAGCATGGCAGAGCGATGGAATTTGACTATCTGGAGGTGCTTCAAATTTTGAGTCTGAGGATTGATTTCTGTGCGTTGCTGTTATTTTTTGCGTGGTTGGTTGAATTGAGTGATGGAATGCGCACTGACAATGTTGTGTTGTTGCTGGGCTTAGATCGGCGAACCTTGATCGATCTTCAACAGCTTGCGGAAGCTTCGATCTTGATGCTCCTGTTGTGTAGTTCTATGAAGCTGGAGTACGTGGTTTAGGGTAATCTTCTAGCTCTTCAAGAGTACGGTAATCAGTTAGTGTGTAAAGGGCTTAGATCGGCGAACCTTGATCGATCTTCAATTGCAACATTTTGCGGAAGCTCCGATCTTGATGCTCTTGTTGTGTAAATCTATGAAGCTCGATCGGTTTAGGATAATCTTCTAGCTATTGAGAGTAATCGACTTGTGTGTAATTCAGAGACAGTTTCCTAAGTTATTACGGGTTACGAGTTTACTCGTCTTGTCATGGAGTTTCTCTTTTAACCCTTAAACGTCGAGGCGGACGTTTGGCGTCCGATGAATGACAAGAGAATCTCTTGTGTAGGACAGAAGTGCAACTATTCATCTTCCAAATTTTGTGTGGAAAGGGAAGATCATGAATAGTAGTTTGACCTCCAGTGAGCACTTTTGGTTTTTTCAAAGAAGATGATGTCATCTGATGTCAAAATGGATGATTTCCACGGTCACCAGCCCGGCGTTCAAGGGTTAACCTTGAACTGCCAGACCGATGACCGTGGACAGGAATGAGGGTTTTTTATTTTTTAATTGTAAACAAATGGACAATTCCCATTGATAAGCGGAAACAGTACACAGAACCAGAGGACAAGTCCTCGGCGGATTTGTTTTTTTGCTTTTCAAGACCCCCAAAATCAACCTATATAACAACGGAAGTGAAGATTTGACGGGAAACCGTGGGGTCACAGAGAATCGCATGCGTGGACTGGAATTGGCGACATTGAGATTGGAAGCACTGTGGGGTTTGGGGAGAAGTGGAGAACATCTCTTGAGATCCCGAAAAGCATGAAATAAGAACAACAACTGATTGGTTCATGAATTAGTGGCGCAAATGAAGACAAGGGATCAGTTTCTCCTTTCAAGGGCAGGTGCACAGGAATGGCCAAATTTGAAAGTGCACTATTGATTCGTACGGGACGGATTGAAGAAGAAGGATTTAGAAAAGCTATTTCTTTGCCAAAGGAGACAAAATCCAGCAGGTGTACAGGAAATTCTGCAACGTACAGCTTCGGAGGTGGAACCAAAAAAAAAAGAAAGACAAAAATGACAAACACAGTGAAATCCGCCTTCCTTCCGTTGGTTCCGCCTTCTTTCTCCAATGAGTTCGCAGCGGTGATGCAGTGCAGACTGCAGACTGCAGACGTACAGGAATGGAATTCGAGAAAAGTACAGGACGATCACCAAGCTTAACGACAGGGCAGGAGGAGGAGGAGGATTTCGGTGTTCTCTGGTCGGTCCACCGTGGTTAGCGGGCCCGACATGGATTAGCTGACGTCAGCTACTGCTGCCCAGCTCGTCGCTAGCGCCACCTCGGACGTGGAAGGGTGCCACGTGCCCCCCTTGTCAACTGCCACACTGTAGTTTGCAGTTCCATATTTGGCTAATTAAGGTGGGTACCCCAAAATCACGCCGTGCCTTAAACCGCAATCTACTTTAAGCCCCCAAATGGTGTCAGTATAATCTGAAAATTGCACCTCCTTGTCTTTGGCAGTTCTTAACCCTGGAACGTCGACGAGGACGTTCTGCGTCTTTTGAATGACAAAGAATCTTTCCGTGCAAGATAGAAGTGCAACTTTTCATCCTCGGTATTAGGAGTACAAAGGAAAGATCTTTAACAGTTCTTTAACTTCCAAATAATATATTAAACCCTCGTGTTATTAAACCCTCGTGTTATTAAATCCTCAATCTTCATGTTATTTCAAGCACGTGTCATAGATGTTATTAAATCCTCTTGTTAATTCATATGACGCACAGAACACAAAAACATAGAATCATGGATTTACAAGCATGCAATGTTTTATTTAATAAATATGAATAACACTATTACACCTTTGTGTTTTTTTATTTCTAACATCATTAAGGGGGGGCTTTTGAATGTGACCATTCTCTTTCAATGCAGTCTATAAGCGGTTTTAAGAACCCTACTGTCAAAACTTTGTCCCCCTATTGTTGTCTCATTTTTGTCAAAATCTAAAAATTGATTGTGCAATACTTTCTCTTTTACATATTGCTTTGCTCTCTTGTATTCAGTATTTACTAATTAGCCTACGATTTATCCACAGACCAATTTGTGACGGTTTTAGGTGTACCCACCTTATACACTTTGAGAGCAAGTTACTCCTTAACTTCTAGAGCATAGACTTATTATTTAAGTAACCTTGTGCTTGCAGCCCATTAACTGAACAACCCTATCTCCTGTGTAGACAAGTCGGGCTAACTTGCTCCCCCCCCCGCGCGAGATATGGAAGAAAAATCCTGCGCTATTGATTTGTGTTCAGAAAATAAAGAACACCCCAATATCTGCCATTGATATCCAAAAATACACAAAACGTTGGATCTTTGGAAGTTGAGATCTCAGTCGTCTAGAGGAACCACACTATAGGGTTTCAGTTTCAGAGTAGGGTTTCAAGTTTTGAGCCATTAACCTATATCGTTTGCCCATACAAAGTTGGTCTGAAAAATACAAGTAAGTTTGGTTGGAGGGAAGAGGTTGAAATAAAATCAATAACATTTTGAATTAATTATTTCAAAATGAGCAATGAGTTACATCTTGGATTGGGTATTTGTGATATTTGCATTCATTGAGGGCCTATGAGGGCTTGCCATGTGTAGTACTAGTAATTTAATTCATTTTTAATTCATTCAGAATTCAGAACATGTACCTCACTATCCACTCAACAGACAAACTCCTATCCTGAACAACCCAATCCAGTGAAAAGAAGCAACACAGTTGTGTGTATTCCCCATCACACACACACAAACCACAAAAATCAGGAGCCGTCTGATTCATTTCAAAAGAAATTCCACACATATCCCAAGAAAAATCAATAGCCATCAGATATACATACAAAATACGGTATATATATGCATACGCATACAATACAACTATATACAAATGGCGGGATACGGATACAACAATATGAGATTATCCCATATTGATTGTTTGCAATCCCACCCTCCCAAAATTATAAGAGGGAGATGGGGGGGATTAAAATTTTAATCTTAATTTAAAAAACTTTTGTACCCTCCCAAAATTATAAGAGGGGGTGGGGTGGGGTTAAAATTTTCATTAAATTTTTTTAAATTTTCATGGTGCATAGTGACACAAAAGTGTCACTATGGTAGAACCACCTATAGTCAACCACTTAAGCAATTCCTCATACGTTCTAGAGCAATAGAAGGCACTGTGAATTTACAACCCTGTAGGAAGATAGAAATGATGGGCATTGCTAAGTTTTCATGATTTTTCCTTCAACTAAATTTTCTATGAATTTTGGAAGCCAAAAGTTGGCCTCAATCTATAATCAAGATGTAGAGCCTTCCAATTTCAACCATTCCATAACTACTTTTCCACTCACTGCTTCCTACTTTCTTGCTCACTAAATCAAGACATGTGTCATGACTTTATAGTACCAAGCTTGCAAAAAAAAAAAAATCACATTCCAAACTATAGTTGGAATCTATACCAGCCTTGGTTGGAAATAGTTGCATCCTACATGGTGGTTATTGATGGCCGGTTGGTAATGGGTGGTTCTACCATATGCACTCAAAAGTGGCTGCACCAGCCAGACCTAGTGTACAGTGTACTTTTGCACCCTGGGCTCCATGGATTGGTTCATGGGTCTATTAGCAACTCACAATTCTATTTCATCAAGTGCCTAACTACAAATAAAAATACGCAATTCATCTTAACCTCATAAGTTCCTTCACTACATTTTCACCCAAACGCTCCAAAATTGCCATTTTTAGTACAGTACGACATTTTTGAAAAAAACTTTTTTTTGACACATGTAAATGTATGATCTTGCAAAATGCTGACTTGAGAACATGTAGTAAAAAAATTCAGAAATTTCCACCGCATGGATTGCAAGATATAAGCATTTGAATTCAGTGAAATTGTTTTTTTGGCCCTGCAAAAAATAGGGCAGCTGCACTTCACAAGCTCACTTTTGTATGAAAAATATGTCCAAAATGTTGGTGCTTCTTTGAATTCTTATTCCTAGACAAGATGGCTACATGCTTGATTAAATTTCACATCATTTGGAATTGTACAACATATAGGAAAAAAATAGTAAGTTGAAAGAAGTAGAGAATGATTCAAAATACAAAATTGCTAAGAATTTAGTTATGGAATTGAAAAATGCCAATCCCAATGGTTGAAATTTTGTAATAAACAATCTACATCCAATAATTTTGTTTTTTTCCAAAAAATATTGAAAATTGAGTAAGATGAAGGACTTCAAAGTTTATTTTAGAATAGAGAATCCATGACTTTTGAACAAAAACAAACAAAAAACTCCTCAGAACTTTTGACGCGTTGATCAAAATGAAATGATTCAAAGCTTTCCACATGTATATAACTCAGAAAACCAATTTCAAAATTTTATTTTAAAGAAAAATGATTTTTTTAATCTACTTGGACTGATCGCCTGGAAAAAAAGGAGCATATTATGCCATAATTTTTTATTCATATATCTAAATGTCATTAAATTTGGTACATATGAGGGACATTCCTTGTCCTCACCTTTTATTAAAATTTCAACCTAAAAGATGCAAATCTCCAATCACAAGTACCTACCCGAAATTTCTATGTTGCCAAAAAACGCATATTGGTCTTTTAGGGGGTAATAATCCTTCACTAAGTATTGTGAATAATGAAATTAGCCAACACTTGGTTGAAGTCTCCATCATCAAGTATAGCAAAATTTATTTGTTTCTTTATACTTTTCCTAGAACCTATGGTCTTTTCTTTGCTATTACTTCACCTTGATCTTCTACATATTTCTTGATGTCAAAACCGAAAAAAATATTTTACTAGTGAAGGTGACAATTATCCAAATTGCCTCTTGAGAATCAACATCAACTTGCAACTATGTATATATATAATTAAAATGATACAAGAAGACATTTAAGAACAATATAAATAAGAAATAATAGCAATAAATAATGCATACGATCACATTAGTGTAAAAGATTAAAGCAAAAAATTAAAGAAAAATTAAAACAAGAATGTCAAACATACCTTTATGGATGAAGCATGACTTGTCATAAGATCAACAATCTTTCAAGATCAACTATTGAAGCTTTGGATGGGAGAGGTTGATATATCAAAATTGATAGTTTATAACTACCACATGGTTTAGAATTAACATTTCTATCATGAGTGGATCAAATGATCACAATGCATGCAATTATAGAGTACATTGCAACTTGACTTGGATGATAAAATTGGCTCATTAGTCTCTTTATCTTTCATTAAAAGAATCCTAAATTTTTAGTATTATTCATTATTCTCTAGCATAATTTTTTTTATGCCAATATCAAATGGGTTGAATAATATCGGTAGATTAACTTCTACATCACATAATTTGCCTATTACATGTTTTTTAGGAGGTTCTTCAACATTTCTTGGTAGATTATTTGTAATATTTGAGATGTTCTAAAGTGATGTTGAAAACTTACATTGACACAACATGGTTGTTGCAAGAATAAGATTCCAATTTTGTTCCACTTAGCACTTTGCAAATTTTTTTGAGAATTATAAAATTAGAATTTCATAAAAAATATATTAAAAATCTGGCCAATATACACACATGTAAGAAGAATGTACACCTTGAAGGAAAAGAATAGATAAGTAGGAGAACTAAAAAAAGTGTAAAATTGAAAGAAAATATGTACTTCAATGATTTATAAAAAAGAGGAAAAACAAATTACAAGGAAAAATTGGCCATTTAGAAGGACTTCATGGTGATGAGATTTCACCCAAAAAATAAACTTGAAACCATCTTCAATGTTTTGAAATGTGCGTGCAATGGTAGGAGCATGCCAACCTTGTGTAGAAATAGACCACAAGAAATTTAGCTCTAAATCATTAATTTTAAGTACTTTTATTTTCAAATAGTCCCTAAAGCTCAAATTGTGACAAATTATCAAAAGTGACTCTTAAATTAAAAATGAATTTAAATTAAGAATGAATTTTATATAAAAAATGAATTTTAAAAATTTCTAAAAAATAAGGGATTATACAATGCAATCGAGATATCAATCTCTAAAAAATAATTCAAGTTTATTAGGTTCTTGCTTCAAAAGTTACAATAAAGGATAGCTCTATACTCTTTAAGTGATGTAATTAGTTACCAACTAGTGTTTCTTGCAGTCACTCTACAATAAAATCACAATAAAATATATATGTATAATTTTATCTAAGCAAAAATCTTAAAATATGCAAAATGAACAATAATCAATAATGATTCATGTTTGCAAAAGTGACAATCAACAACAACAAACAATTAACATCAACATCCGAACCATTAAAAATTGCAAAAACTTAAAACAACTTGACATTGTTAAAAACTCATGAAAAAGAAACTCGAAGAAGATTTGAAGTAGTTCCTTGAAAATAATGATGAGGGGAATGGACAAAACTTTAGCAACCATATGTGTTGCTAAGGATAAGGCCATGTTTTGCACAATTTTGAAGACAAACAACTTATCCTTGGAGCTTGTTAGCAACTTCAATTTGGTTGTCTCTAGCTATCATGTAATGCAATTGCTCAACAACAACAAGCGTTTCAAGTTTGTAAAGTAGAAGTGGAACCAATTATGACCTGTAAGTACAAGCAATGACACATCAAGTGGGCTCTTGACCACATTGACCTTGGTGACAAATGGAACAACATGATCTTCAATGACAAGAAGAACTCAACCTAGAGGGTCCTGGTGGCTTTAAATACTATTGGTGTAACTTATTGAAGGATATTGAAGTCTTTTTTCGCCACCAACAAATATGGGGGCAATCATAGTTTGAATTGCAATTAGTAGCAAAGGTCTATTGACAATTATGTTTTTGCACAACAAAAAAAAAGAAGCATGCTTGTATATGAAGATCACATAGCAATCCATACGGCACAATCCACCCAAGCTTGGTTGCTATCATTGCTTTTCCAGTGGCTTGCACTTTTTCTAGACATGAACCCTGTTGAGAATGTTTGGGGATGCTATGTATGCCAATGGAAAGCAATATGAAAATAGAGTAGAACTCAAAGAAACCATTGAGACTACATTGTAGGCACTTGACCCGAACTACATCATGAGGCTTGTTTAGACTATGAAAACGTGGTGCACAGTGCACACAAGTGTTGATGTGTCAAGGAGGGTCAACAGACTCTACTGAGGAAGCATCTCACTGCTTTGGAATGAATGCACTAGCGTTTGTGTGCGTGCACGTGACCCTTTCCCAGTTTCCAACTTGCATAATTGCCATTCTGTGCTTTCTTACTTTTCTCACGCTGTGCATTGCGACAGATGCCAAAAATGCACACATAGTCATCTATTGTCATTAGCTATATGTGTGTGAAATTCCATGTAAAAGTACGCTATGTAAGAAGAGAAATTGAAAATTATGTGGCTGACTATATCAAGCATTTATAAGTGTGAGTTCTGTTTGTCAAGTGGAAATCTACAGTATAATAGGTTTCCTCCATGATACAAACTAATCGGAATATGAATAAATGAATGACTGAATTGCTTTTGCTGCTGCTTGTCTGAGTTAAATTTTGCACTTTTGTAAACCCTAAACCTAACTCTTGGATTTGGCTGCACCAGGTCCATTCTATATTTCTGCACTTGCGCAAAGTGAGGAAGTTCTGTTCCACGACGAAATCGAAGAGCACTTGGGGCAGTTTCATCAACTAGACACTGAACTGGATTGCGTTTTTCTTGACCCGTATTTTTTGTCATATTTGGATCACAAGCCAAGCTTCTTTGGGATGCTTCTAAGTTTCCTTGTGGGTTTGAATGGCCGCTGGCCCTCACAAGCATGGTGGGTCTGAATGTCTTGAACGTAATGCTGGGGCAAGGGCTTTAGAAAGCTTTGATGAGAGAGAGGTCTTCTCTGAAACGACGAGAGTAGGTATCTCAAGTCCGGTTTCATCCGACTTTTCTGTACATTTGAACGCGATTGTCGAAAGAGAATGACGAAGCCGATTTTCAAGTGCTTTGGAAGCTGCTTCTGCGTGGATTTTCATTAGCATGTTAAGACATAGTCTAAGTCTAGTGACTCAGCTTAGCATCGCTATAGAAACTGAACAGTCGTGACTGTAGAATCAGACTTCATAACGTTTCATTAGACCGTCTCTGTAGCTTCATATGAAGTTGAGACTTCATTGTATTTATTCATTAATATCAATATATATATTTCTCTATTCTACACATGGTATCAGAGCAAAAAATCAATGATCGATAACAATCATGTGCTATCAACAGGCACCGATTGCTGATATTGTCGATCTTCTCATCGTTGAAAGACTACGAGAAGAAGTTGAAGCACAGCTACGACTTGATCTTGCGATCGAATCATACTTTGAATCACTTCCAGTTGAAGTAGATGAAGAGAGTCCTTCCGATCTCATGATCTCAAATCTTTTAAGCGGATTCCATCAAATTCCTGTTCAAACTCCAAATTTTTCAAGTGGATTCTATCAAGTCCCCATCAAACCTGTCGGATCAACGTCACAGGAGCAACCTGTTGAGTTCGACGTCATCCCATACGGGAATTCCAATGCACCTGATAGTTATCTCACCGTTTTAGCACATTATGAAAATGTATTTGACGAAATGAATTCCCAATATTTTGCGGAAGACGGCTCTTTTGCCGCGCCTTCATTTCTTTTTCAAGAACTCTGACTTAATTTATAATTAATCATTTTACAATTATGTATTTATGATACAAACTAGTTTGCTCATTTATATTAAAAATTATGACAACAGTTACAAGAAATTATTCAATCGAATCTTTATGTGCGACAAATTACTCTAGTTGGAGTATCAAACTTGAAATGCTTCTGATTCGCTCCCAGCTTTGGAGCGTTGTTGATGGTTCAGAAGTTTCTCCTGCTGCGACTGATGCCAATGCTGTGGCTGCCTGGAAATTAAAAGATTCCAAGGCCCGATCTAAAATTCTTCTCCATTGCGGAGAAAAGTAGCTACTTTCGCTGAAACCTCTTACTACTTCAAAAGCTGTATGGGATAAACTCAAACAGCTTTATGAACGCTCCAATAAAGCGTCTCTAGTCAATCTGCATAAGCAGCTATGTCATTTATCCATGACTGATAATGACAATGTTATAAGCTTTCTTGAAAATTGGCAATCAGTTTTACAGGAAGCCGCTATTGCAAGTTGCACATTTGACGACGCGCAACAAGTTATGTTGCTTCTTTCAGCACTACCAGATTCTTGGAGCGCTTTTGTACCACAGAAGGTGGACTTTCCACCCTTACTTTTACTGAGCTTATCTCCAATATTTTACAACAAAGTGCAATCAACAGTTCCAAGACTGAATCTTCCAAAACTTCTGCCTTCTATGTTAAAGGTAAATTTATTAAACACCAAAACAAATCAACTCGATTTCAAAAGGCAGGTTCTATTCTTGATAAACCTCCAAACCAAATCAGACGCCCTGCTTCATCCTCGACCAACAATATAATTTGCCATTATTGTGGCAAGCTAGGACATAAGTCTCCTGACTGCCGAAAGAAGAAACGGGACCTAGGTAACTCAAAATCCCAGCTTAACTCTGCTTCTTCGGCTGATTCTCCCATGTACATGTTTTCTGCCATAATTCCGGAGTCTTCCTCCTCAACTTCAACATGCTGGTATTTGGACTCCGGTGCGAGTCAACATATGTCACCGATCCAATCCTTATTTCGAGATTATCAAGTGCTTTCTACTACCAAAACAATCTTGCTAGGTGATAATAGCACCTACGAGGCTCTTGGTTTTGGTTCAGTTCTCATCAAACTCTCTACAGGCCAAAGTTTACTTATTAAAGATATCCTTTATGTACCTGGCTTGGCCAAAAACTTACTCTCTGTGGCCCAAATTACAAGTACTGGAAACACTATTGTCACCTTTACTAGTGATGCATGTGTTATTCAAACAACTTCTCCAACATCCCGTCAAATTATGCTCTTCCGAGTACTCAAAGACGAAAATCTATTTTCTATGGGCATTGGAATCGATCCTTCTGGTCAAAGCTATTCTGCCACCTCCAACAGTGATCTTGATACACTCAAATGGCACTATCGCCTGGGCCATTTAAATTTACGCTACTTGGGGACCATGCAGACACATGCACTTGTTCTCGACCTGCCTTCCCTTTCGTCATCTCAACCATTGTGTATTGGATGCACCCTTGGGAAGCATCACCGAACTCCGTTCCCCACTGATGCGGCCACTCGAGCAACAGAACCATTAGCTTTGGTTCATACGGACTTGTGTGGTCCCATGAAGACTCTGTCTATTGGCGGTGCTTCATATTTTCTACTATTTATCGATGATTACTCCCGCTATACTCATCTATTTTTTGCAAAAGAAATCCGCAGTACTTTCTTATTTTATTCAATATAAGAGTTTAGTTGAGACTCATACCAACAAAAAGATTCTCATTCTTCGTTCTGACAATGGAGGCGAGTTTACCTCAAATAATTTTAACAAACTCTGTACATCTAGTGGCATTCAACGACACTTGACAAATCCATATAATCCCTCACAAAACGGTGTTTCTGAACGTAAAAACAGAACACTCATTGAATTTGCACGAAGTATGCTACATACAGCTCAATTATCAAATATGTATTGGGCTGAAGCAGTTTTCACTGCTTGTTATTTACAGAACTGCTCTTATACTTCTGCTTTGGAAAATATTACTCCTTTTAAGTTATGGACCGGCATAAAGCCCAATCTCAATCATTTAAGAATTTTTGGTTGCAAAGCCTTTTCTCATATCCCTGATGAGAAACGCACAAAGCTTGACCTCAAATCCACTCCTTGCATATTTGTGGGTTATGGTGACCCTCTCGGGATTAAAGGTTATGGCCTTTATAACACTGCAACTAAACAAATTTTCTGCAGCCGAGATGTGATATTTGAGGAAGATTCTTTACTTTCACAGCACCCTTCTTCCACTCAAGACTCAAGTTCCCAAAACTTTACACCAGACAGTTACTTGGTTTCTGAGCCGATTCCTCATGCTCATCCTCCAGACCAGGCCCCTCAGCCTCAACCAATCATTCAACCACATGACTCCCCACCTATAACTCCATCCACTCCCAGTGGTTCCCCATCTCGGACTTTGGTTCCAGTCCCGCTTCGGGGTCCGCATTTATCATCTCATGCGATTTCTCATCTCCGGCAGACTACACCTGTCCCCCCTTCTCCGCGTCGAACTTCTACCAGATCCACTAAAGGTCAACGGACAACCACGAAGTTCCATGATGAAAGTGCCTATGTGAGTGCTTTTCTAACCCATTTATCAGAACCTCTTTTTATCGATGAAGCTCTTTCTGGGCCAGATTCTGCTCATTGGCGTACTGCTATGGAAAACGAGTATGATTCTTTAATCAAGAATAATACTTGGACTTTAGTTGATCGTCCACCCAATCGATCCATCGTCAGTTCCAAATGGCTATTTCGCCAAAAGTACAAATCTGATGGCAGTATCGATCGCTACAAAGCTCGTTTTGTGGCTCGTGGATTTTCACAAACAAAAGGTATTGATTATTATGAAACCTTTTCTCCAGTTATTAAAATGACTTCCCTTCGTGTCTTGTTGGCTCTTGCTACAATCCACAATTACTATGTGCACCAAATGGATGTGGCAACGGCATTCCTTAACGGTGTTCTTAATGAAGAGATTTATATTTCTTAGCCTCTTGGTTTTATAAATCCTGCCACAGCTTCACAAGTTTTCCGTTTGCACAAGTCCCTCTATGGACTTAAGCAGGCCCCTCGTGTCTGGTACGAATTATTTGACACCTATCTATTAAGTCATGGTTTTTCCAAATGTGTTTCTGACACAAATGTTTACATCAAATCTTCCGACACCAATTTTATTTTATTAGATCTCTACATTGACGACTTAATACTTATTTCTAAGGATCTTACTTATTTAATTTCCCACAAAACTTTATTTTCTCAGCGTCTTTCCATGACGGACAACAATGATATTGAATATATCCTTGGCATTCAAATTCAAAGATATCCTTCCAGTAAAACTCTTATCTTATCGCAAGCTAAATATATTGAAACCATCCTTACAAAATTTAAGATGGCTTCTTGCAAACCTGTTGCTACTCCTTTAGAAGCAGGTATTCGCTACTCCAAAACTCCAGCAAATGATCTTTCTCCCGATGACGTACAATATATGATTACCGTTCCGTATTCACAGATACTCGACTGTCTTCAATATTTGGTAACCTGTACTAGATCCAACCTTGTTTATTCGGTCAATCATCTTGCACAGTTCATGTCAACACCAACACCGGTGCATTGGATCGCTCTTAAAAGACTTCTGCGATATCTCCGCAAGACTTCCCAATCTAGCCTCCTTTACAGTGGCTCTTCTTCCGGTTCTTCTCCTACCTATAAGCTTGAAGGCTGGTGTGATGCAGATTGGGCAGGGGATATTGACACCCGACGATCCACGTTTGGATATTTATTTAAACTTAATGGCAATCTGCTATCTTGGCATAGTAAGAAGCAACAGATTGTGGCTCTTTCTTCAACTGAGGCAGAATATGTTGCTGCAGCCACAGCTACCAAAGAATTGGTATGGCTACAAGCTTTGCTCTCCGAAATTGGATATCCCATTCAAACGCCTTGCACAATTTTCAGTGATAATCAATCTTCTATTGCGCTTTCCAAGAATCCACGGTTTCATGAAAGATCTAAACATATTGAAATTAAGTATCATTTTCTGCGAGAGAAAGTTGAGGCCAACGTCTTACAATTGGAATACACTCCAACTGGTATTATGTGGGCGGACATCCTAACCAAGAGCCTGTCCAAACCAAAACATGACGCATGTGCTGCTGCTAATGGTCTAACTGGATTCTCAACTAAAATCGACACTTGAAGTGAAAGTTGATCGATGCAGCTGAAGGGCGGGTGTTAAGACATAGTCTAAGTCTAGTGACTCAGCTTAGCATCGCTATAGAAACTGAACAGTCGTGACTGTAGAATCAAACTTCATGACGTTTCATTAGACCATCTCTGTAGCTTCATATGAAGCTGAGACTTCATTGTATTTATTCATTAATATCAATATATATATTTCTCTATTCTACACATAGCACACTCCGTATTAGATAACCAATGAGCAGCGGTAGCGGCGAATAGGTTATTGGACATAATTAGTTATACATTTTTCAATCACAACCTTCGATCTTCATGATCCAAGGGTGTAGGAAGCAAGTTGAAAGGAAAGACGGTTATGAGTTGCAACTTGTAATGGCAATGGTGATGGGTTGCCAATGGAATGGTGCCACATTAGTGTCAAAAAGTCAACAACTGGCTATGTACAAAAAAAAAATCTTTTTTGATGCAGATTGATGGATTTTAAGCATCGTGTGAGTGCATTATGGGTAGTCACATCTTCTCCAAAGCCAAAATTTCGTTGAAGACTGAGGAGCTCAATAGAAAAACTCTGAGCCAATTATGTGTTTGAAATTCTGGAGAAGGTGTAACACTCCTTTTCTGCTATCTCGAGGAAGAATGTTGAGAATTAAAAAATTGCGTTTGACGGGGTTCATAGGATGAAGGCACAGAACGTGTAGGTAGTGAGTTCCGCACGATGAAGTCACAAATACGGCAAGCAAGAGTGAAGAAAATTTCACAACGCTCAATATACACCTTCGGAGCAAAATAACGAGCGTGGTGGAAACTTTACAAAAATAGTATATTCTGCGCCGGAAGCTCAATGGGAAGACAATGCGGAGCCGCCCTGTGCACCTTCTCTAGAAAATGCTCGAGCAATGAAGAAGATGTGACTACCCCTATTAACCCCTAAACACTCCATGGGACCAAATTAAAGTGTCTTCACATAGTTTCAAGTCTAATTAAAAGTGTTGTAACTTTTGCATCCAATGTCCAAATTCAATAAAACTTATTGTAGAATTTGTTCTCTCTCTTCTAGTTTGTGTGATAAAATTTTCAAATCAATCCAAGATGTACTGATTTTTTGTAAGCCAATTGAAGTTCAAAGGTTCAATTTGAGTTCACCAAACTGAAGAATATGGTCCTCAGAAGAATTCTCCTTCTCCTTCTAAGATTCTTGTAAGTTTTGTACTTGTGGAAAAAATTGATTTTAATAACGTGAAACTTAATGTGATCATCCATTGGTGGTTTTACCACAACACATACCAAGTTTAATTCAAAATTATTGTTTCCTCATGATTTTTTTCTTTAAATTCAAATTATTATGAATTTTGAAAGCCAAAAGTTGGCCTCAACCTACATCCAATATATAGAGTCTTCCAATTCCAATCATTCCATAACTACTTTTCCCGCTCACCTCTTCCTACTTTCTTGCTGACTACATCAGATTTGCTCATTACATCACTACATGTATCATGATTTTATAATGCCAAACTTGCAAAGGAGAAATATCACATTCCAAACTTTGGTTGGAACCTGTTCCAACCTTGGTTAGAAATAGTTGCACCCTACACATTGGGTATGGATGCCTGGTTGGTAATGGGTGGTTCTACCATAAACATCAAGAATAGTTGAAAGTATACCTTTGATGATTAACGACACTTACAAAGAGGCAAGAAAAATACCGTAAAGACTAAAGTTGCACTCAAAAGGATATTCTTTGAAAGCTCAGAAGGAAGATATTGACTAAGTACTTGTATTTCAAAGTATGTATTATTTTACTATGAAGTGATCATTCAACCATTGTGCATTCAAAAGGTATTTTGAAAAGAAATTAGAAATAATATGCAAATTTTAAGAGTATTCCACAAAACCAAATACTTATCGAATATTATAAGGATATTTTATTATATTATCTAAAAGATTTCTAAAATTATATTTTGGAAATATCCATCTTTCTAAGTAGTTGATTTTCTTAACATCATGGATAAGATTACCCCAATCTTTGTACATGCGATTTTGAAGATTTTTGCACACCATTCCAATGGACTTGTTTGGAATTCCCTGTGACCAATTTGAATATTGTGTAGTTTCTCCTTGTTAATTTTTGCCAATTCCTATGTTCTCCGTGTTCTAATGTCATCGTGAGAGGATCTTCAAAAAATTCCTGATTATAAAGAAATTGAATGGGTTTTCTTTAGAGGGATTTTCATAAACTCTCCCCAAATCCTTGTGTGCAATTCAAATTGGTAGACTTTATCACACATTGACACATCTCACATTTCAATGTTTTTTCCACCTAATATTGGATAGATTTTACAAGATGCAATTGTCCCATACCAATTGTTAAGGGTACCATGATGTTGGATACGTACATAAGAGTTGTAAGTTGTAAATCTTCATGACAATGAATTCTATTCACAAAAATCTAACATTTTTAGTTTGTATGTTTAGAAATTTTATAATATGTGAAATTGAAAAATGTTTAAACAAATGAAATGTACATATTACTAACATTTGAACTCTTGAAACTTAGGAAAGGATCTAGATCAAAAATTCTAAAATGTAAAAATCAATGAGATTAGAAATTCAAAGTGTACATATTAGTTAGATATGAGCCTCCCAAATCTACAAATTGTTTTGATTATGCACACTAAAATCTATATTTAATTTAGATTTTAGAGGCATAAATCTAAATTTAAGAATCTTGAATTTCATATTTAATTGAGTTGATTTGGAGTTGGAGACATCTTCAAGTAACACTGAAAAATACACAAATTCCCCCTTAACCCCTAAAGGACCAAGGCCATTTTTCTGCCAAAAAACACTCAAAACTGCCATTTCTAAAGCAAAGAGTAAAAAAAATTGAAAATTGTTTTTTTTCCACATCTAACCGTAGGATCTTATACCTACCTAGTATGAAAATGTGTGGAAAAAATTTCACAATTTTTGACCGCACAGATTGCAAGATATCTGCATTTAAAGTGAAAAAAACAAGTTTTTCAGCACATTGCGGGACTAGATTTTATGACTTTGAACATTTTTAACTTAAATGTTTTGCACTACAGAGTTTTGAGCTTTTAATCTTTATAGTGAAAAATTGAGTTGAGAGTCTAGGGGAAAATAAAAAATTCCAAAAAAACTTAATTTTCATTATTAAAAAAACTGTTAAGTAGAAGTAGGTACAAGATAGAAAGAAAATCTAAAATATTAATATCTTTTATACAGAATTAAAAAGCACTAATCCCAATGGTGAGATTGTTCTATCAAAAAAACTAAACCTTGTGGAACTTTTTTTTTTGAAAAATTATAAAAATTGCATTTAGAAATGAATCCTACAAGTTATTTTTTCAGGAAGATGCTCTAAGTGCCTGAAAAACAAGCTTGTCTGTAACATTCTCATAACAAATCCAAATGAAATGAATCAAAGCTTTCTAGATAGACAAAAATATAATCTATAAGAAAAAAAAATTTAGAAAAAAAAAAATAGAAAATTGCAAATTTTTTTTGCTGCCCCTCGACCCTTGTTTTGAGCTTATTTGGGCATAACTTTTTTTCCTAGGCACCGATTGTGAAAAAAATTATATTCCCATGAAGCTAATCAGATTTTCTACCTCCAAAAAAAGTTTAAAAAAATCAGGAGAAAATTTCAGCCCGTAGGTACCTGCCCGAAAACCCATTTGTCCCCCGAGGGGACAATGGTCCTTTAGGGGTTAATAGAATTTCCTATCTCACATTTTTTTGTGATGACGACATGTCCACATTCCTTGTGTGTAGAAAAAAAAAGGAAAAAAAGAGATTTGCTGCAAAGGATTTTTATTACAATGCCCATAGGAGACTTTGAAAATGTTCCTTGTGCATCCTCCCTGAGACTTCTAGTAAGCCATCACTTGCTTATAATAATTTGAAGTATTGAACTCATAGTGATTCAATCAATTGGATTTTTTATCCATCTTTAAATGGATAATTCATAGTATGATTTAATTTTCTTGTATTGTAGATCAAAGGGGTGGAAAATTCACATAGACATATTTACATGTGTTACTTTTATACATCTCTTTTTGTATAATCTTTGGTAAAATTTTCTATCTGATTTTTATTGATTGAAAATACTAAAATCACTACCAGTATCTAACAATTTTAGAATGTTACTACTCCTACATCCACACATTACAATTATGCTAGACATTAAAAAAATGAATTTCTAGAAATAATGGCCCTAAAATGTCACTATTATTTTCTAACACTTGTTTTTGTACTCATTTACCTACATAACTTTTGAACTTTTGAACCATTGCCACTACAAGAAAACGAGGGTTTTTGCAACTACACTGTGCAACTCATTTTGTAGTTGCATAGGTCGTTTGCAACTAGGTGATAATTTGGAGCCCGCAGTTGCAGTGGACAAGTTGCATGAGTTGCAAAGCAGTTGCAAAAAATTTCAAAGTTGTTTATCATTTGACAATATACTTGAAAGTTCATTGATGAACTTTTCTGATGTGGTTGCTTATGTGGAAGTCATTTGTGTGCAACTTGTTTGCAACTAGTGTGCAACTGGTTTGTGATTGACTTACAACTGATTTGCGACTAGTGTGCAACTAGTTTGTGATTGATGTGCAACTAGTTTGTGTCTTTGTGACTTGTAGATTTGAAATTTGAATTTCAAAGATTTGTAGATTCTAAATTTCAAATCTATCTTTTTTTTTTAGATTGCCAAATCTAGAAATATCTTAAACTTTAAATATTTATAGATTTTTGTAGATTATAAAAATCTACAAGGTGTAGAAATCTACAAAATATATAAATATTAGAATTTCATTATCAAAATTCATTACACAATATTGCTATAACTTACAATTCTTATATGTTCAACCTAATGGTATTCTTGACAATTGATGTGGGACACTTAATAAAAGACTTAATAGTAGTTGCATTTTAGTTGTTTTCTAGTTGCATGCTAGTTTTTTCAAGTTAAAGTCTAGTTGTTTTTAAGTCAAACACTAGTCGAATTGTAATTGCAATGTAGTTGTAGTCTAGTTGCACTACAGTTGCAATCCAATTGCAGTCCAAGTGCAATTTAGTTGCATTCTAGTTAAATTGCTATCGAATTTAAATTACATGCAACTGTAGATAGACACATTGGACTCTATAGAACGTAACATAATCTACATCTACAATTGTGATGAAGATTGGATGTAAAGTACCTCACGTCAACTCTTTTGTTACATTCCCGTATGCGTAACTACATGTTGCGACTACTTTGCAACTACAGTGTAACTATGTCAAAGTTGGTGCAAATATAGAAGATTGTAGTTGCAGGGCAGTTGCATAGGACATGTAGTTGCATTTCAATTGGTTGTAATGGACACGTTTTTCTTCGCGCATGCACACCACCGCAAGATATCCATCCATTAAGTTAGTCTGGTTGTTTGTTTGTTACAATGAGATCTCTTGGACTGTAGGTCTCATGGTCATATACTTGGTATTGTTGGAAAGCCCTCGCCAAGGAGGGGTGCACAGGATTGGTTTCGTGGTAGTTGGACCTACTGTGTGAAAGTTACTGAATTTTAAAGTTTTTGTATATTAATAAAAAATGAAAAAATGACTTTTTAATTGCATTTTGGTTGTGGCAACAGCACAAGTCACACTAGTCTCCATGTGGATAGAGATAAGATCACACGTCTTGATTCCACTCAATCAAAAATGAAGATATTATGTCAGTAATTTGTCTATACAAAGAGCTCCAAAAGTCCCTTTCCTCCCATGAATTCCTGGGGGTTAAATATAGGATAATGCCCAAGTCTGAGGGCGTTACCTGGAGTAAACCACATGTGGGCAACAAATTTTTTTTGGATGGGCAATTTCGTTAAAATGGCGGTATTCCATGTGCCATTTTCAAAGTGCCCACTCTAAACTATAGAAGCAACATCTAGGACAAAGATAGATTTCAAAGATCTAGGATTGTTGTAGATTTCAGAAGTCTATGAATGTTATAGATTTTAGACTGAAAATTTTGAAAAATCTAGGACTTTTATAGATTTCAGATATCTAGGAATGATATAGATATCAGAAATCTAAAATAGATGTAGATTTCAGACCATTTCAGAGTGCACGATCTGAACAGTTAAAAGTGCCAAACTAACGGAATACCGCCATTTTAACGAAATTGCCCATTTGAATGAGATAGCAGTTTTGGATGAAAATTCAGTAATGCCCGATTACGCGGTTTTGTCTGCGGCATTACGGCTCCTTGCGACTCCGAATGAACGGGACAAATCCCAGCAGTGGTTTACAATATTCTAGTAGTCAACGCATGCTCACTAATGTCCACCTTCTGAAGGTTCCGGGCCAATTGATCACTCTGTTTTGTTTATTTGCGGCGAATTTTAAACATCTAAACCTTGTGACAGATGGACAAAATTTCCACATCCGCGGTTGCTTCAGAGTCGATTTCGAGTCGGGTAGTCACAAGCAAGGTTTGTCGGTAACAAAACACCGAGTATTTCTTTCTTCCAAGTCCTTCGATCATTTCACAAGTTGGCGTTGCGCACACACCGATCAAGCTCATCGCGCAGTCTTGCAGAAGAGCTGATCTATTTTGAGCTATGGGGATGCGCACGGAGGAGATGGAGAGATGGGGCACGGCATCCATTTTCAAGGAATCAGCGAGACTGCTGCGCAAGCACTGCCGTCTGTTTCTGCCGTTCTTCCTCGCCTTTTACATTCCGATATCGATCGCCCCAGTGTTGCAAACCGCGTTCCTGTTACTATCCTCTACGCCACTTCCTGACGCCGCCGTCGTAGAGAGCACTGCTCAGGTACCGACAGTCCCCCTCTCTCTTCCCACTTCGAAACTAGTAGAGATATAAGAGAATTTGGGAACTTTCTATCCCCCAATTCAAAATTTCGAAAACATTTCCATGCTTAATATTCAAGAATTCGAGAACTTTTCCATGCTTCAAGGATTTGGGAACCTATTAATGCTTCAATTCAAGAGTTCAGGAACTTTTTTCTGCTTCAATTCATGAATTCGGAAACTTTTCCATGCTTCAATTCTTGAAGAGTTCAGGAACTTCAAATCCTTAAGAGTTCGATGGTTTTGTCCATGCTTCAATTCTTGAAGAGATCGGGAACTAGCTTTTCCATGTTTCAGATCCGTTCTTGAAGAGTCAGAGAACTTTTCTACGCTTCAATTCCTGAAGACTTCGGCCGGGAACTTTTCCAGGTTTCAGTTCTTGAAGAGTTCGGGAACTTGTTTTCCATGCTTCAAATCGAAAATACGCCTCTCTTTTGTAAATGACACTCTTTGACTCTCCATTCTGCAGACTACGAGCCCAATAGGCGACCAGTCATTCACAAAGATCTTATTATGGACACTCTTCTTCTTGATTTACGTATTGGGAACTCTCGGCACAGGCGCGGTCTCCTATATCACAGCCTACCTCTACAACCCCATCGACACCGACGACGACCACTCCACCGTCCCCAAAGTCTTCAAATCCCTCCCCTACGCCTTTCTCCGCATGCTCATAACCCAACTCTGGACAGTCCTGGCCGAACTCTTCCTTTATTTCTTCTACGCATTCAGCGTCGGAAACCTCGTATTCATCCTCGCAGTCATCCCCGTCACCGCTGGCTGGTTGCACACCCACTTAAAATTCTTTGCTTATTTTATTAATTTTCTCTTCCTCGCTGGCACCATTTTCCTCATCATCATGTTCGCATTGGCGCAAGTGATAGCCGTACTGGAGCCTGGTAACTACGGAACAAAAGCGCTGAAATGGAGTACGAAGTTGGTGAGAATCGGAAGAGTGGGGACGATTACCGCTGTCACGCTTATTTGGATTGTACTATATGTGGTGTTGATGGTGCTGACGGACGGGATTGGGAACGGGGGGATGCCCGTGTGGGCGAAAATTGTTCTCGGAGGAGTCATCGGGGGGATGGATTCGGTGTTTCGTGTGTACTTTGGAGTGGTGTCGGTGGTGATGTATTTCGTATACAGAGCGAGGTTTGATGCTGCTGAGAGCGCGGGGATTCCGGTGTTCAAGCGGATTGATTCGGCGGAGCATTCATATGACCCGATTGTGGAGGGGAAGGGTTCGGTTACCTATGTAAGTGGAAGACTCTGCAACTGTAACTGTTTGCTGTGATTGCAAACTGATGTATGACGATCTGGAGGTGCTTCAGACTTTGAGTTTGAGGATTGAGTAAGTTCTGTATGTTGCTGTTGGTTTTTCTGTGGCTGGTTGAATTGAGTGATGGAATGCGCACTGACAATATTGTTCTGTTGTTGCTGGGCTTAGATCGGCGAACCTTGATCGATCTTCAACAGCTTGCGGAAGCTTCGATCTTGATGCTCCTCTTGAGATGTTCTATGAAGCTGGAGTACGTGGTTTAGGGTAATCTTCTAGCTACTTAGAGTACGGTAATAAGCTAGTGTGTAATTGAGAGACAGTTTCTGGTTACGAGTTGTCTTGTCATGGAGTTTCTCTGCTACAGTAGCCTTTCAGGACTGTACAGACTAAAAGAACTGCCTCAAATTGTCTATTATTCACGATATATGGTCAACTTTACGCTTCGGTAAGATAGTTTATAGAAGTTGAGGTTATTTACAAATAATGTTTGGAACAAAAATCTCAATGCATGTTCAAACCTTGTACAGTACAAGACCAGTAGTTTCCTTTTGTTTTTGCTTGAATTTGAGAGCACATCTATTGCTTATCCCTTGAAACGATCCTTGACTGAACGATCAGGCTATCACTGCGATCATCAACCATGCAATTAATTTCAGCTGAATGAGGGATGAGCCATTGGAGTATCACGCGGCCACCCGGACTATCTCCAGACGAGTCCTTTTGGGAAGAGCTGTATTTAGATGTGTGATGCCGACAATGTCTTCAGCCGAGACAAGTTGTGAGCATCATTGAGAAGTTGGTCACTGGTACACGCTTCAGGAAAAGCCTTTGGAATAGCTTGACATGTGAAAATAATCAGAATAATTCCCAGATTCTACCGTGCCCATGTTACCTTGCACCGCTCAGAAGATGACATGTGGCACTTTAATATAGAAAAGACTTAATTTATGCCAAATCCTCGGGGAGGTCACTTAGTGTACCTAAAGTATACCACGTGCGGCTAAATGATCTTTTGACCTCTTATTTATTTTTTAATAAACTATAATTTTAGTCTACGATTTTGAGCATTGTTTAATCAAGACTATAAGATTCTATTGTCAAAATCTTCAATCCAAATAATACATGAAATGATTTCTAGAGAAGGTTGAAAAATGAACTAAAGTGACATGTTTTTCAACTCAAGTATTTATAGAGAACACATTTAGACAACCATTGCATCAATATTCAAGAAATATAAACTTTCAATTGAGACTCATTTTTGAGAATTTTTTGTGTATTTCTTAAACAATTTTTTCTTATATGTGAATATAGAGGTGTGAAAGTTATTTTCAGCTTTACAATGTATCTTTTTACTTCAAAAATTTGTATCTAATTATAATTTATGTATAAATTTTTTAATAATTCATAACATAAACTTTCAAAGTAAAGAAATTTACTCATATTTTTTATTTTTTTTTAATTTAAATTTGAAGAAGTAAATAGAGGGTCCAAAATCCTTGCCGCACGTGGGTTGTATAAATGCATAGAGTGACTTTCTCGGAGCCGAATCTGACCATCACATAGGATATATTGAAAGGTGCAAAATGCGACTCAGTGTAGGAGGAAGCCCAGAAGGCGCAAAATGTGATTCATTATCAATTTATCACTTAGGAAGAAGCTTAAAAGGTGCATAATGGAATTCATTGTCAATGTCGCCTAGGAAGTCTTTCTGAGGCATCTAATAAAGCATAATATCTTCGCAGCATGGAGAGGATCATTGCCTAGTTATACAATGTTATGTTTGCATCAAATTTCTTTCCATTGAATCTTCTTCTATTTTTAGGTTCATCAATATTTTTTTTATTACAATAATAAACCTAAACACTCTAAAGCATTAAACAATTTTCTATCCCTTGTCTCTTCTTCCTTATCTAGAACAAATATTGGTTCTTGTCCAAAAGAGATGAGACTTTGCATTGACTAAAAGTAAGCTTCCATCTAAGGAAATTTGTGTAAGACCTTACTCAAAAAGCCAACTAGATTGAAAGGATATTTAGGAGATAGTTGCTTGTTCCTATAGCTTTGCACAATTAAGTTTATTATAATTGTAGTTCCAAGCAATAATGAGCAAAGTTTTGTATTCTTTGTACAGACAGTTGAGGTTGCTATGACAATTGACAATTTGGCAATTTTCAAGTGTAGTGGATTCTAAAGGATTAAGGGTGGAGAGGCACTTCTTGGAGTGCTTGCACTTTGAATCCAATGAGGATGTCTTTTTTGGAACTACACGGCATTAGATGCCATTAATCACTAGAATTGGTCAAAATAGCAATGTAAGATTGCAAAAAGAATGGTTACACCATAAGGCTCTATACTAGGTAAACAACAATATTAATTTATTAATCAGTTGAACCCGACATTTCCACTCCAACCAATTCCTAACCATATTGTGCAATGCAAATGTGGTTGCAAATAGGATTTAGAAATTGGGATTTAGAAACCCAAGTCAATACCACAATCTTTATCCAATCAACAAACCAATAACTATAAAAGGAACATATCTTACTTGATGGGAACAAATCTGAAGTTGCTCTTCAACGAGAGGAACATGCTTAACATTCTCTCCAAAAATGCCTCTTCTACGCTTTGTCAGAGAAAAAAAATTCAATTGATCTCCCCATTTCAAATATTTGTCTTTATGTGGAAAATATTTAAATACTTTCAACAATGCAAACGGGCCAAACCAATCATTTTGCCTATCGTAGGCTAGTTTACCTCATGCACACCAGGCCTTTTTTTTGGAACTTGTGTCCCCCTTGCTAGCTTCACTGGAGAGGCCAGTTTTTGGAGGGATGAAGCCACATAGGTCAGATTTTCTGGCGAAATTTCGCCCCCCAAAAAAGCCCTGATGCGCACCCAAAATATTCCACTTGAAATAAGCAGTCTCAAGGTGGCGCATTTGGGTGCACATAACTTAGAATATGCACAGGTTGCTCAGAGCCTGTTGTCATATTCTAGAATAAATTTCAAAGTCCACCAAATACCCAAAGAAGACTCTAGTAATGTTTGTTTTTATGATACAATGTAAAGGTTGGTATGTTGGTACACCTGAAATCAATAATGAACCTAAAACCAACACAATGCAGTTAATATTCTGAAGGCAACTAGGTTATTTGTTTAGGAAATCAACACAATCCATACAAGACTGATACACCTGGGTAAAAAAATGGAAACCCACAAAAGGTAAAATTTCTTGACAGAGGCCACAAACACCATGAGTCCACCTATTGTACTCAATCAAGGAAGCTTTGATAGATTCAAGGAAGGACCACGGTGTCCAAGATGCTCGAATTCACTGGCATCTTTCTTCCTCACATCTCGAGTTCCAGAATGACCGAGTTGGTACTTGACCAACTATGGCAGACAAGTGTAGTTACTAACAACCACAAAGCAGCTTCAATCAAAAGAGTGAAATACCATCACTGCTCTAGAATGTTATGAGAATTTGGAGTCTACCCTAGGAAGAGTATCTCAACGGTGTGTCAAAAATGTCAATAAAATGACCCTGATGTTTGCAAACCAGTTGTAATGGACGATGCAGCCATGTACCGAGAAATGCAACACACCTCTTCATCTTCAGAATAAGAATACTCAGAAGCTGCACCGCAAGTTGCAATCTGAAACTTCTACTGTTGAAGCAGCACCAGGCTCGTCAAAGACGACATCGTTGACTAACTGCATCGACCTTCATATACGGGCAGTTTCATACCTTTTAATTGTTGACCTACCTAAGTGATTCATGCAAATCCAAGAACCAAATATACCATGTCTCGCTTTCTGTAAGACACATTCATTTTAAGTCGGGTTGGTGCCGGACACTGCTAAATTGATGAGAGCTTTCCGAAGATGTGGAAGACCGCCACCCGTTTGTGAGCTCACCATCACCTGATCCCACACGCAAAACCCATGTCAAAAATCTAAGGATGCGTTCATGATTTGTCACAAATTTCACCACCTTTTCTATACTTGGAGGTTTTGATATCACATAATTGCACTCAGTCCAACAAGTTGTACGAGAAGATTGCATGACCATACCACAGGTAAAACGAAGTTCCTGTGACGCTTAAGAGCCTGCACATTCCAACATTTACTGTTTTGATCAGTACAAACAAGATATTCCGGAAAAAAACTTTCAAGCCTTCAAAGACCACAAAAAACGAAAAAATGGCACCCACAAACCCATTGATCCTGTTTCCTAAAGATGACCCACCAGTACATGAGCATGAGCAGGGAAGTGTACATTAAGGACTACCTATCGCTAGCTGATATAAGTGTCTGGACATTGCAAGTAATACCACTTCGGTTACAGGCGTTTTATTGGTATGGAAGGCGACAAAGGTCGGTCTGAAGTATACCTGATCCTAGTGATTATGAAAACCACTCTGATATCTAAAATGAGTTCTGTATCATGCAATCTTTCAAACTTCTGAAAGAAACACATGTAAAGCCAAAGAGAAGCAAGCTTTACTACGATTTTACAGAAAAGGTTTTGTCTACATTGGTCACCTCTTGTATCTGGGTGGCCCGGCGAGCAAGATCCGATGGCGAGAGGATGTCTGTTTTGGTAAGTACGACTTGATAATTTGTATGGGCACTGTCAGGCAACAGCGCATGTCAATATAGCAAGAATATAGCAGAAATGATCCATTCCAAATGAAAATACCATACGGTCAGAAACATTACTTCTCCATCAGATGAATAAGTTCTTCGTCTCGTGGCTTCAAGCCCCATTTGGAGTCCACCAACAAGCATACGCGCTTCAGATTATTCCTTGTTGTAACATACTCCTTGACCTAGTTAATAAAATATCCATTCTGTCAATCAGGAAGTGCAATCGTCACAGAAATCTCATTAACCTGAAAAACATAAATTGGACAGTACTAAGTGAGCGTACTAATAAGCCAGTAAGATTTTTAAAGACACTTACAAGATCATCCCAAGCCTCCTTTGCCTCTTCCTTTGCATAAGCAAAACCATATCCTGGGAGATCAACTAGACACAGCCGAGATCCCAATGTGAAAAAATTTACCGACTGTCAAGGCCAAAAATCCAGTTTAGTTTCGAAATGAGCCATAAGTTCACGTGCAGCTTAACATCGAGTTCACAAACTTAAATTTCAAAGACCACCATATGTACCTGAGTCATCCCAGGCTTATCAGAGGTTCGAACAACACCCCATTGTCTTGTAAGCGCATTTATCAACGAGGACTTCCCTACATTTGACCTGCCTGCAAACATAAGATATATTGAGGAACAACCATACTACTCTTTTCCTGATGAGACCTTCAACAAAAGAGTTTGATATCAAGAACAAGCTCAAAAGCAAAACCTGTACATCAAGTGATGCAGGAGGAAAGAATATATAAACCTTACCTGCAAACGCAATTTCAGGTAGACCTAATGAAGGAAGAGAACGTGAAACTTTGGCAGCAGCAACGAATGTGAGCTTGTGCTTGAATACCTGCAACAATAAGCAGATATGAAGTGACAATGCAGCACAAAAAATGCCAAATTCATCCTTAGAAAGTGTAAGCAAAAGAGAGAAGCGTAACAAAACTGTATGGAACTTTCTGTGCTACATAACATTCTTTCCAATACAATTGAAGTCCCTATTGGTAAACGGATTTGAAAGGTAACAAATGTCAAGCTATCTTAAAAGATTCCTTCCAGATACCTTCCCGTTCGAGGGTTCACCAAGGTAAAGTAAAGCTGCAAATCTAGGCATAAGTGCAGGCACATGGCCACTACATTATTTCCCGCAACAGACATTTCAAGTCCGGTAAAGAATATTACGTACTAACTAGTAATCCGGACGACATCTACAGCCGTGTTGCAAGCAAGCTGTAAACACTCACAAAGAACATTAAGAGGGAGGCGATAAGCCTACAGTCTCCTGGATGGGAAGCCGCCCCTCCTTGCTACCATGGGGTACGTCATCCAACGGTGCCTTCAGTTTTTGGTGATACCCTCCTTTCCTCCATTCCCATAATCGTCTTCGTCCAAGCAACTGGCCAGAACAAAGCCCAACAACTACATCGATCAATCTCTGAAGCGCAAGTTCCTCGTTAGATACAAATATACTGTATGTTGACAAACCACCAAAGCTTAACCCCAAAAGAACCAAGGATTCATGGCTTGAAAATGTCAAATTTGATTTACTATGTAGTGGAAAATATAATTCAAATGGGACCAAATTCTATGTTGACGGAATCAGTGAAGAACATTGCATAGGTTGGTAGAAAAAATTAAAAGTTGACACAGAGAGTCCCATAAGACCTACTCAAAACTACTAAACATATGAGGACCATTTTGGGCTTCTTGGTCCTTTTTAAGGGTTAAAAGAAATGACCACCTTCAAAGAGTATGCAATTAGCAATCTTTAAATGTCAGGTTCAAATCCTACTGAAACACTGAAAACACTCTTGATCCATGGTTCATGAACTGCCAAAAATTTGGGAAATGGTGGGCATACATGGGTATCGATGTGGCGCAATATCTCAGGCAATGGCTGGATGGCTCTAAATTGAGCATTCTGTGAAGAACTCGCATCGTCTAAGACTCCATCGACACTTGTTGCAGCTGTCTTCGGTTGTGCTGCGTGGCGATTCAAGTAGATATAGTCATCGTCTAGCATTGAGGGTTGGCAGAATTGCTCTACTACTTAAGGTAGAAAATACTGAAAACCGTTCGGAACTTGATCCTGACTCTTATGAACAGCAACCCTATTATCAACAGCAACCCATTTATTCATAAATTTGGTTGGACTTCAATTAACAAGTTGGATGTAAGCCTGACTTGGGTAAATGTGTATGACCACTGATCTTTGAATGGAAATCGGCTAGCTACTGTCCATTAAATAATAATCTACAACCTCTCACTTTAAATCGATTGCATATGCAATTCATATATAGTGATAAAAATAAGATCTCAAGAAAGTTTGGCTGTTGAACCAAAATGATCCCTCTAAAGCTCTATAGAGGTCAATATGCTTGAAGTGACGGAAAAAGTATCCTCTACCTGTAACAAAAGCAAGGCTGATCAATACCTGGGGGTGAATCAATAGGAGAATCATCCACAATGCGTTTGTTGGTCTGATCCGATGGATGCAAGCGCATCACTCGCCTTCTACGCTTCGCAGGAACATCTACTGAAATCAAGCAAACCATGGAAACAGAGCTTATCAGTCACGTTGCTATTGAGCAAAGTACCGGACCCAGGAGGCTCAGTATCTTAGATTAAACTACCCTCTCAAATACAAGACCAGAAGTCTAGTCGATTCTTAAACCCTAAACCCTGAACCTTAAGAAAAATTCGAGAATATTGAATCCTGAATCCCTAAACTCTAAACCTTCAGCACATGCCGAATAGAAAATTCTCAAACCCGAGGTACAAGAGAACCTGCTTCTGCTTCAGTATCTTCAAACCCACGCCGTCGCAATTGAAAATCCTGAAAGCTCCTTGACTTTATCACATTACTCTGGTCCAATGTCTTCCCCGAATTCGTAAAGCTTCGAGGTTTCCATGATTTTCTAGAACCCGCCGTATCCGACTTCGAATGCGATCCCGGACCTTCTCGTTTCGGAAGATTCCTGAATGTTACTCCAGCCATCGCCCTGTCTCTAATCGGACGCCCGCTTGGTCGAGGACCATCTCTCTTAACAGGCTGCTTCGCTAACCTTCTCAGTTGAGTGTTACGAGTAGCAAAAGACCGCGAACCAAAAGCTCCGATAAACCCTACAAAACCCTCCTGCTTTGATTCACCCCCAACTCTCCAACGCAAACCCTCAAGACCTGCACCAGGAACACCAGGAAGCTCCATACGACATGATCCAATTGAAGGAAATGAGAAAAACAGACCCTTGTGGGCTCGTCCAAAGCTTTTGTTCTCCAAAATGCCGCTACATTGCTCATGCACTAAGAAAGAATCCTGAAGCACCGACGTAGTCCGCAGCCTCCTAGCGAACGAGGTCAAAGCTGCTCTGGCCATTGCCATCAACACACACGCCACCGACAACGAAAAAATTCTGCGAAATGTGAATGCTGTAGTCCCATTCCTGCAGGAGCAAACTTCGAATTATGATCCTCGATGTCGCAACATTTCTGGCCGAGATTCTCACTGTACACTGCAACATTGAACATTACACATTCAGAGCTCTATTGTTTACTGCTCCTGTTTTCTTTTGCAGTTTCCCTCGCCATGACTTTGAAATTGCAACAATGCATCCAAACCCTAATTGCACCAATCTCGGATTTATCAGTGCATCAAAACCCTAAAACCCTAATTGCCTCAAGTGAAGACGACGGCGACGGCGACGGGGTATGGGTGTCGTCAGCTCCCGTCGTCGTGGAAAAGTGCCGACGGTGCTGTTTGGAGTGTGTGAGGATGTGTGCATGGCGTTGCAGAAAGGTGGCGCCACGCGTATCTCTTGCTTCTTGCATTCGTGCTTTGACAATCTCCTCTCGCTCCTTATCTGCGCCAATTCTTTTGATTCTACGCAATCTGACCCTCGGTGCTTCCAAATTTGAGGCTGCGGGCGTCGAAGATTGCCGATCTGATCGGAATTGTGTAAAAATTCAAGGTATGTCTGTCTAGTAGGGTAAAATGTGTTCGAATTTTAGCTGTTTTCTTTTACTCAGATTTTGAATTTGGGGACACTGATATCTTCGGGGAGTTCCAAGGCTGCGAAATCGGGGATCCAGGGTTTTGTGTCAGATCTCTGGTTGGTGCTCTGACGAATTTCAACTGACTTAAGCTTAGTATGCAACAAAACCGTTGATCCAAAACAAGCTTTTGCCCTCTGACTTCTTTTCGATTTTGTACGTTTCGCTGCAAATGCAGACTATGTTGAGGATGGCATATGCTTGAATTTCTCTGTAGCTGAGACTACTCTGATGCAGTGTGTTTATCGCAAACGTTGAATCAACGCCATTTTGGATCGCTGTCAAAGCTTGACAAAAAATTTAGTTGATTATCCAGTAGTCTTCTGCTTCTTCAATCATAGTGTTGCTCTGTGAGAGCATGAGTAGTATCGTCTTAGAATCTGGGCTTTTCTGCTTCTGGTGAATTTTTCTGTCCCAACACCACGCATTCTTGGTGTACCAGAGTGATATAGAAATCTCAAATTCTTTATACGTCATATTTACGAACTAGGACCTGAGTGTTTTTTCCGTGGGGTGCAGGGACGGCTTCGGTTTGGAGACATCTTCTGGGCATTAGGCTGTTTGTCTTTATGATGTTGTGAAGGCAAGGAACGTTTTATTGACTGAAGGGTTGAAAGATTTTCACATCTGAGCTTCATTAAGAGAAAGAGTGATGGATGTGGTAGTGGGCGTTGTGCTGCCTGCTTTCAACTCACCACCATCAGTAACGCAGCTCTTGGGAACCCCTGCACCAAGTGCCCAGCGTCTTGTATCTGGGAAGGCCTCTACTTCATTGGGGCTTTGTGGTGGTGCCCATGTTGCTGGCAGACACGGGTATACCTTCTCAACTCCGCTTGGATCGTCTACATGAGAAGCTCCTTTTCTAGAGATTTTGAAATCCGACTTATGTTTGTGGTTATGCTTTTGATCCCGATTTTCACAGAGGTTTACTTTCATGCAGGTTTCGGAGGGGAGGCTTGTTTGTAAGATGTGCAACAGGCAATCAAAGCCGAAGCAATACTATGAATGGTATTCGAAAGTCTTTTATGATTTCTGTTAATGTTTACTCGTATTTTGTTAATTTGATGTAATCTGGGATATCGTTTTTGAATGTCTATTTATTGGACTATGCATGTATCTGATCATAAAGCTATGATTCAGTCCTTGAACGAAAAAGTTAAATATCTGACGCAGGTTCCTCAAGTGGGGAAATGCGGGATTATTATGACGTGCTAGGTGTGTCTGTGAACGCCTCACCTGAGGCTATTCGGAAAGCCTACAGAACACTACAAAAGATACATCATCCAGATGTTGCTGGCTCTAAGGTATGTTATACGATGTAGGATTGATAATATTCCTGCGTAAATTTTGAGTAAGAGTGAACAATATCGAATTTCAATTTGGTTTCCGTTGACTGACAATTTTAGATCTTTTCTACCTTCTTTGGACAATTTTTTTTTTTCATTGTTCACTTACTGAAACCTTACCGCGACTCAGTTAACATGTCCACTGTATCACCTTTGACAGTATTTTTACTTGTGCTTTTGCTTTGCAAGAAGGGTCACGCAATGACGTTATTATTGAACGAAGCATATGCAACCCTAATGGATGATAGTCTTCGAGGGACTTACAACGAAGCCCACTCTCACAAAGCTGCTATGCGAGCAGCTGGTCATACCACATTTTCGGGATCCCCGTTTAGCCAGTGGGCGGGACCAGACCGACCTCAAGGAATCTTCGTAGACGAAAATGTCTGCATTGGTGAGTCAATTCTATATATGTGTTTGTCAATGGGTGTTGATATATGCAACCTTGTGCATTGATTGAATCAAAATGTTTTATCCATCTGAGACACTAAGGGGTTTCACCGTTGAATATTGCAACAGTCAGTCAAAATCTGAGTTTTCTGAATATTAAAGAAAGTCGAGGACATGTGCCATGCTTGCAAAACCCAATGGTTCACAAAAACTTAGTTCAGAATCATCGAAACCTTTGGAATCTTCTTGTTCGTCTGTTGGTGTCATGCGGCAGTGAAATGGCTGCATTGCTTGTTGTGCCTGGTTGTGATCAAGGTAGTCGTAAGAGTGTTAAGGATGCTTCTCAGTTATTTCTTACCTCTGGGTCTCTTGTAAGCACTAAGGTCTTGACTCCACTGTCAATGAGGTTCTTGTCCGGCACTTACAATTTTTTTATATCCTTGGCAGGGTGCCAAGAATGTACCCATGCCGCCTGGAGAACCTTCTCCATGGATGCTGCTGAGGGTACCGCTCGTGTGACCAAACAATGGGGAGATACTGAACCCACGATCAAGGTCCATAATCTTGTTTTTGTGCTTCTGATTGCGTATACTGTCAAGGCAGTTTCATGGACTAGTGGAATAACCCTAGAGGTTTAGCCGTATTAATCCTTGCTAATTCTAACATCGTACCAGACAGTTTCTAACATGAGTAGGTTGTCTTCAATTCCTTTGTGGGGCTGGATTCTCTATTATTAAAGATCTAGTCATTTTCCATGTGACTAAAAATTTATAGATGCACTGGACAAGTTTTGTTTCTCTACCAGTAGCTCACATTTTCTCGGATGGTACCAAACCAGGAAGCAATTGATTTATGCCCTGTGAACTGTATCCATTACGTTGAGCGAGAGGATTTGGCAGTACTGGAATATCTTATTCGCCCACAGCAGAAGGCAGGCGTTGGCGTGTTTGGAGGTGGATGGGAACGCCCCAAGAATGTCTTCATGGCTGCGCGCACATTCAAGCGCCAAATGGAGGAGAAAAAGGCTCGTGCCACCGGTGCTGGTCTGCTCCATCTCTTGTATTGTCTGTGGGTGGAGCGTTCGATTACTCGTAAATGCATGAAATATGCTAGAGGGTTGTGTTATTGACCCCAGAGGTATTCTAGGAAGCCGTGTTGCAGTTGGCACGGCTTATCACGGTAGAAACTGCCTGAAATGGCGTAAAACTGGCAGGGTTTAACGCATTTAGGTTTTCCAGGAATACCTCGAGCGGATTTTCTGTTAATAACTTTTTAGTGGCTTACAAAGTATTAAAGCTACACTTTCCATTCTGAACCGTGCCTTCTGTGGAGTTGATAGGACCTACAGCCAAGGAAACACCTGCGCAGAAACAAGCCCGCATGGAAGCAGAATTGAAGATGAAGGCAGGGGCTTTCTGGAGACTGTGGTCGTGGAGTTCGCGACCCATGCCTTGGCAGCGAGAGACTACACAAGAATTCAATGCTGAGAATTTCGAATGGCCCTGGAAAGGTCTATTTGGTCGTTCGTCCACATCGGAGCTCCTCAGTGTCCCTGTTCCTGCCACCGACATTTCTAAGGTGATATTCTGCATACTCAGTTCCACGTATTCTGCATTACTGTTGCAGAGAGTCGGGTATGGTATAGTATGGTATGGTATGATTATTGAGCACAAGGGCTGGGCTTAATAATCAATCCTTCGCTCCATTTTGCACCAACCAAGTAAAGCCAATCAGCTAGTTAATGCCTTAAGATCTGTTAGCTATCTGAAAGTTAACCAATCTTGTATGTGCCTGCACTCGCAAGGCAACTAACGGAGACTCAGTTCTTTTAGTTAGCTAACTGCTGCTACTTGATTGTTGCTGTCGGGGTCAGCACTTCAAACCATTAGTAGGGGCTCAATTACATGTCCAATATCAAGGTGTTAAGTTAGCTGAGGAAATGAATGTGAATTCACCTCCATCTAGTTAGCATGAATAAGCACCAAATTATCTACTTTGGCAGCGTGGCACCTAGTAACTCATTCGAGATAGTTGAAGCCACTACTTGGTTGGTGCGGGTGGTGCGGGTGGGCTCTAAGAACAGCAGTGCAATAGGAATTTCACTAAGAACTTTCTATGTTCCAAAACAGCGGATCAGTGGTTTCTCCTATTTGAGGCACGTGAAAAGTACATACTCATCATAAATTAGGGGGTGTCAAAATGTGCAGCTTCAACTGCGAGGTTCTCCTTTCTTTCTATTGTGAGCCTCTTGCAAGTCTGATCCCCAAATTGTCAAGAATACTAGCCCGAACTCAGTTTCCAAGTCTTGTTTGAGAATCACCTCTTCTTGTGGAGCACAAATCTCATACTCTGACACCCCTATTATTCTTATTTCCGTAATTGAATCAGGTTGCGTCTTCGATTCAAGGCTGGGCTACGACGTTTGCATCGTCGAGTGAGATCCCTCTGCCAATGCCATTCCGAACTGACCCACTGCCGAATGGAATTCGGCTCACCTTCATCACAACCAATAATGGCATGCTGTCATCAGTAGGGTCGCTAGTGGCGACTGTGGAACAGAAGCTCGATCCTGCAAACACGGAAAACGCGGCCTTGGGTGAGCCATTTGAGACCGAGGCAAAATTTGTATTCGTCGTGAGACGAGAAGGGGTCACAGGAACTGGAGCATTGCCTGGGGAGGGACGCATCGTGAAGCTCATGAAGGAGGTGCTGGCTGGTCGAGACTCCTCGTATTCTGCTTACAGCATTCCTCAGAAACCTTTCAGTGGGTGACACACATAAGGTACGGGCATCCAGAGTCGCCTTTTTTTGGCTGTTGAACATAGTTTCTATTATCGAATTTCTGTTTGTTCTTGTTGGCGAATCAAAGAGGATTCCAACGCACCAAGGAGTGGGCTTTGGATTCTATATGCAAAAGTAATGAAGAATCTTAGTTTTATTGGTAAATGTTCTGAAATTATTCTCTTGACAATAGGTACATATTGGTTGAGGGGATGTACACCTCCTGAACATTTGATCAAATGGCGCTTTGGGGATTTTAGCGATTTCGGGTGTCCCTTCCTTAGTGGCAGGTACTGATATCTATTGGAGACTCCAGAAGGTCACTTTCTCTCACCCGCATGTCCACTACAATTTGTCGACTATAGCTGTATAGCCAAAATATGTTCCACTGCTTGATGGTAATTCATCTGTATTCATTTCCTCATCTCAGTAATATTACTGTTATATTTAATAAGCATGTCTCTGTGGACCTGGGAGTTTTCAGTATTCTTTTCGGTGTTGTGGTTAGCCAAATTCTGTGGATATTTGCGACTCTTCGTCTGTTGAATGCAAGTTTCAATAGCTAGACAAGCCAGGAAGTGGGGCTGATGTAACGTGGAGATTTGAGGCTTGTAGGTGCACTGCAAGATTTCTTGAAGTGGTGGTTGCTTTTGATGGTTTTAAAAGTGCAATCCCTTGATCTGTCAGCCTGTGCAATCAATCTAGACAGTGGTTGAGAAAACGCTAAACCAACCTGCTGTTTTCATCTGTTTGTGCATTAAGGCGACTGATCCCTTTCCAGGCACAAGTTTGGACAAGCCTATTGCAGACCCGAAAATTCTTGTGATGTACAGTACAGTCCGCGTGTCGTGAAATGTACTTCACAAGAAGAATTGTGGTGTAATGGGCTTATCCAAAGTTGTGTCCATAATGGGATTAGTTACCTTATTTGGATTGGGACACCTTAGAAGAAGTTTCTCAATCAACTTCTTTATTAACGATGGTCTTGGGCCCAACATTCCTATTCTTTTTTCACTAACCAAGCTAGCTAATTTTTTTGGCTCTATTTTCTGTTCTACATTTCACTATGTGCATTGATTGATAATTGTTGCATGGATAGGATGCTAATCATTTGGCACTTTCGTGGATAGTAAGAAAGGCCTGCATGTATGTGCCTTTTCAAAGGTGCAGATGCCTGTGCACTGCATGTATTTGATGCGAGGCTTGCTATGCATCTTCTGCTCAATTTCTGCAGCCTTGAATGATTGCTACCATGGTGAGAGAAGGAATTTCTCGTCAGCCTGGAGCTTCGTGTAGTCGGTTGACCACGATGAATGTTTGCGGAGGCTACGAGAATCATCCTAGCACACATTCATCGTGATCAACTGACTACAATAGCTTATGTTCGCACTTGGTGTTAAAAACTGTTGTTGCTTAGGATCTTCAGAACAAATTTAGATGTACTTTTGGACAGAATTTAGACTTACTTTAGGACCAGATTCACAATGCAAACATCACCCCTAATATCAAGTGTGAACATACCTTTTTAGCATTTTGACTTAAAAATTAGTAATTCCTTCAATATTTAGGAATCATTCTTCAATTTGATTGGAATCAATGTAATTACTAAGGTAGGGTGATTAGAATGACTTACATAAGCAATTTGGAAATATAAGGGGTGTACATTATGCTTGTAATTTTATGGTTTAGCATTGGAATACAAAGTGCAATCCAAGTAATTTCAAACATTTGGGACATAATATGAAACGTGAATTTTAAGAGTGCATAATACGGTTGCATAAAATGTAGGGCAAATAGAACATTCTTAAATAAAAGAATTTTGACTCATGTCCTTGCTTGAATCTAACCTTATGCAAATAGAGACTAAACAAGTAGCTACACTATGAAGAGGCCATGCCATTGTAGCTCTTGCCTTACTTTTCAAGTAATGTCCTTAGCTTTTGTGGATGCAAAGCGTTTTCATGTTTAGTGCAAAGTCAATAATGGTGAAAGGATGAAATGAAAGTATCATTTATATTCTAATGTGAAATATTATGCAATATTTACATCAAGTCATCATGAAGAGTGAATTAGCGAAGTTATATTTATTCTATTGTAGTATTTTCTTCCAATGATAATTTTAGGTTATTTTTCAATAACTTTAAGAATACAACATTCAAAATGGATGAAATATTAGACTTTGCAATTAACTCTACAATTCATCCATATGTAATATAACTTGAGTGTTGACAATTTTGGGTTTAATATCACCATGAAACATATTGTTGATTATTTAAAATATGAACTTGAAGTCAAACAATGTTTCAAGAATTTCTTCAAATTTTAATGCAAATTTATCCAAAACATCTCCCTAACCTATTACCAAGCACATTTATAGTTGGGCTAGTAAATTGTAGTCATTTTTTTGGTCATTGAAACTTAAATATAAAAAAATTCTAAATAAGTAGTAGGAATCTCTTAAAATTGTAGGAAAAAACTACGGTTACTTTTAATTTGCATATACTCTCAATTTTTGATACTATCAAAGATATATGAGGCTCCATTATTGGCAACATGATGATGATTCTCCAATAGCCCTTTTTTTATTTTGAAATAGTGCTCCAAAAGCACTATTTCAAAGTGTGGGTAAAAAGGGTTATAGAAGGGAAGAAAAAAATTGTCACGCAACCACTAAGGGATTAGTTGAAGCAAACACCTCATACCGCCTAAGGGTTTAAGTTTTAACATCTTTTTGCCTTCTTTCATGCTATTGCAAAAAACAATTCTTGCCATCTTGCGTCCTCTAAATAGAATCCCATCTCCACATTGCTTCCATCTTCTCTCTTGTCCTTACCACATCTATATGCAATCTTGGGTGGGAGATTATTAGTTTGGATAGCATTAATCACCACCTCTTTGCTACATTTGACTCCATTCTTTCTCTCTTATTGCTCATAAGCAATACTATTTGATACATGATTGCTATTATAAGGAGCAAATCAACATGGACACTCTTGAACAAGTTTTCAAAGCAAAAGAGTTTATTATACATTTGTTAGCACTTGTACAACCACTACCGCAAGAATTGATTTTGGTGTTGCCGTCTTTAGTATATTTTAAGAGACATGTTTTCCATTGTTCTACATCTCCTTTCAATTTGCAATATGTTGTATTATGCTTTCATCACAACATGGTTTGAATTAAAAACACTAAAGACATGCGTTGGAGGGTGTACTGCTTTCACTAATTGCATAAGCAATTTTTGTCTATATTTGTCGGGTCCAATTGCTTACAATGGATGGGTGCATAGATGCCTCAAATCAATAAGATTTGCTCTTATGCCACAACTAATCAATGGCATGGCAGTGGACATTGTTGACCTTGCACCAAAAGCCAAAGTTGTTGCGGTGGTAGAATATAGCACCAATCCATAGATCCAAAGCAAGGGCTATCCTATGGCAACCACAAAAAAGAAGCTAGGTAGGAAGTTGAAAGGCAATGGGAGTTGAAAAATAGAGTTGTATGTCAAGAAGACAAGAAGAATAGACATAATGCATAACATGTGCCACCATTAGTCAATACTTCTAGAGCTCAAGAAACATCAACAATGGTGAGCTTTTCTTTTTTTATCTATGATACAATGTCAAACCCTTCTGATCCCAAGTCCACTTCTTAAGAAATTGGCAACGACTTACTTCCACCGAATCATGTATTTGGTGAGATGGTGGTGTTGAGAGCAAAGTTGGATTCAATCTAGATGCTTACAATCCAAGAAAGGATCCAGCAACAAAAGATTACTTGGACTTGTTAACAAAAAAGTCAAGAAGGCTCTTCAAAAAGACTTGGTGCAAAATCTTTGATGCCAAAAAATATGATCCTAAATCAGACAATGATTTCATTGAGATCATCCCTCTAAAGAAATCTAAAAAGAGTTATAATTGTGCTTGGAGGTTCTAGAACAAATGGGTTGCCAAACTTGTCTAAACAAAGCAAATATGAGGAGTTGATGGTCTAATACACTTATTGAAGTGCACTATATACTCAACATTTGAAAAGAAAACAAAAATCTTGGGCTCAAAGTGGGATACTTTGACAAAGCCTTAACCCCAGAAGGACCCTAGACATTCGCTTTCACGTCGGTTCTATGAGGGTGGCTGGTGCTTGGATAATTTTAGGAATTTGGTGCGGTATAATTTTGACTTTTCAACCGTACAAACTGGGAGTACATCCTTTAGGCATGTTTTTTCAATTTTGGCAGGGTAAATTTCTTGGAAAAAAGTGCACCAGATTTAGTGGCTTTGGGGAATTTCTGGATTAGGATCCTAGTTAGTTTCTGGGTTTAGCATGTACTTCGAGGGGGGCCATTGTTTCATGTTTAGTTGAAACGCAATAAAATTTTGAGGATCTGGAAGTGGGTAAGCAAGGTCACACTTCTCCAAAAAATCAATTATAAATGTGCAACATAGGAGGGTGAAAAGTGATTCGAAAGTGCCAGCTGTAGAGAGCATTCAATGCAGACGGTATCAGCTCAGTAAATACCAGACAAATTTGGGAATGAAATCTTGAACATCCCAGCGGTGGGAGCAAGGAGGACTATCGTGCTCTAGTACTGAAAAAAAATCAGCCTAATCTAACGGTTCAGTTCACCAAAGATTGGTACGCACGTGGAACAAGTTGCCCACCCGGTGAATTTCAGGGTCGGAGCCCGAGTAAGCCCACGTGGCCAATCGCCTGAGATGGCCAGAACCGCGGCAAACGTGTACTGCCGCTGAGTGGAGCAGACGTGGCCTGGAGGGAAACTCATGCACGGAGCCCGTACTAACCGCTTTTGGCGGTTCCTTGACCCCCCCCTCGAAGCTACGTCTGCCACAATGAACTCCTCCAGCATGCGAGACGGTTTTTTTTGCAACTTCAAGCCACTGAAGAAAGCGACGGCAAGAATATCAATGATTCCAATACTAACAACAACAATTTCATGAACTCCATCAAAATTTCCATTCCACAAAAACCAACATGACAAGGAAGGAACTCAGGAGCTCAACCAGGTTTGAGAACCACCAAAACTACATGCAATATAAACCACTACGAATACTCTGGAACTACAAAAATCACAGAGATCGATACACTACACACCAGTGCACCTATTGCATGAACTACAAAAATCAGAGGACAAGGGCAAGACAACCAGTATAATCCACTGCAATTACTGAAGAAACTATGAAAATCAGCGTAAAACGGCCTCCACTCTGATATGGCCCGGCCGAAGAGAATGACTTCGCACTTCGGAGTACCCACTCAGATAGCTGAACGTGTCATCCTCAATTTCCACCACAAACTTCACGATTGACACACTCCGTTGAATCAGAGGAGAGAACCCTGCATAGATAAACTCACTTCAATACTCTTGCAGCAAATTTTGCTAAGGTGTGAACTTTGAGAAAACAGTCCCCTTCACACATATAAGCCCCGTTGCAACCAGGGCAGAGTCGGATCTGCTTGCGCCTACAAATCACGCATTTCGCTCGCAGTTTGACGTGCTTTGCTGAATAGTGAAGGCCATGGTCGTTGCGGTTGAAGGCACCCCCTGTACGCCCAGGTTGAACTTCGGGATCACATAGCCAATTTGATATTTCGTAATGAAATGCCACCCGACTCATAATCCGTTTCTCCCCAGCTGCAATGGCATGAGACTTGTACAATATGTATGAGTTCCCGAGACTAGTATCAAGGACAAACAACAGTAGCCGGTGCCACCACTTGTGGCTACGTAGTTGGACTGTGTACTCCATGCGACACTGATCGACAACATCGACTCCTCTCATCATCTCTTGGTATTCGACAAGCATTGGTGACGTATGATATTCTTCTCGTCCTTTCTGTCGAGTCCACCTAAAACATAGTGTACCCTCTCGGATTGGATCCTCTGACGTACTGAGGAGGCAGACGGGAATTCCATCAAACCATATGACGGCAGCCATACGTCTAGAACGGTGCATCTGCACTATCAAACCCCCACGTTCCCCTGAAACATAAGCGTAACTAGCCAAGTTCGGGGGCATACCCACCCTCTTCGGCATCACAGTCCCGGTTGCCAGAAAACCCCACTGCAACAAATCGTCGAAAAGTTGGGGGGATGTAAAGAATCTATCGGTAACCACTACGTGACCTAAACCACTGAGATCACTTACCAACGCCTTCACTACTGACCTTCCCAAATCCTTCTCGCTTTTCTGACCCTTTCTACCCGTGTACACTTGCAGATCGTAAACATAGCGGGACTTGCTATTTGCAAGGCACCAGACTTTGATTCCATACTTCACCGGTTTGTTTTTCATGTACTGCTTTATGTTGCAGCGCCTACCTCGGTATGGAATCATTATTTCATCCACACAAACATGCCTCTCACAATTGTAAAGGCGTTTGGAAGATGAAACAAAACTGTCTAACAACCAACGAACCTTTCCTAGTTTATCATACTCTACCGATCCTTTGTCGCTCACTAACGACGTGTTATCCACCAAGTGTACGTTACTGCATATCTGCTCAAAGCGAGCTCTGTGCATTGAACCTTTGATTAGAGGGCAACCAAAGAAATTTCTTCTGTCCCAATACAGTCGTGTATTTGGCAGCTTCTTTAGCCCCATTCGGACACATATACCCAACCAACACCTGAATTCACTCACACTAACGTCCTTCCAATTGACACCGCCATTGGCCTTCAAAGGATTGTTGTATGCTGGCTGGCGAGCGTATTGATTAGTGCTATCACAAATGCGAACCAAAGTTTCTAGAGACCAGTACTGTTCGAAGAACTCATGGACTTTCACCAAACGCTTACTTGGGAGACGAACAGGCCCAGGAGCAGGTCCTGTGAATGGGTAACGGTCCGGCAAGAGAGTGGTGTTCAAATCCTCCCAATGAGAAGGAGCATATCTATGTGCAAACTCTAAGGACTCAAAGTCAATATCATTTTGCGAAAGGTCAGGGTCCTCTACCGGTTCAGAATCGATGTCTTCATCTTCCAGCACCCAGTCAGAGTATCCCGAGTCGTCATGATCTTGCCAGTCAACAAAATCCGCCTTCCAATCTGGGTCAGCTCCTTCCTCGTCATTGTCTTCCACACCATCGTCCAGGTAATCCGGGAAGTCCAAGGTAAACGTGCTGTCTTGAGTCACAAAGGGCCTCGTGCCTTGTGCTGCATCATTTGAAACAGCAGCATCCGTCGGTGTGTCTTTACTGGTATCAGGGTCACAACTTCCCTTTGCCACTGCATGGACTCCAAGCACCCCACCGAAATCCACCTTATACATTGGAAGGCCAGTGACAACATGTTCGAACTCCCGCACAACCACCCCACGTAGCTTGCTCCCTAACCCTCCAGTAGGACTCAATCCCAGAACATGACGGTGTACCCAAACGTCAGTGACAACTCCTGCTAATTCATCGACCGCACGCTCTTCCTCCAAGTGCAGACAACCATCTCCCTCGCCACACCAACTATACCAATCCATACTATCCCTCTCTCTCACTAGACCATTGAGGTCAGAGCCAATTGAAAGAGTTCTCTTTCCCTCACGAATACGACGGAGGCGGTCGGCGCTTGCGCAGCCAGAACCAGGTGTCTCCTTACAGTCAACTGATGGAGTTGTCACTTCCTGCATGTGTGTGCCATGTATAGGTGTCTGCTGAGTACCTCCAACGTCGGCTACTGTCATTGCTTGTAGGCCGTCTAAGTCATCCGCCATTCTAAAAACTAAGTTGCGCACCACTTTGTTCCTTCTGGGTCGTGGAGTACGACTCCCGTCAACCTGAATTTCAGGGCCAATCCAACCTGGAGGTGTCTGAAGTGGAGTCCGGAATGCGTTTGTTGGTTTCTTCTTCTTCGAAAGCTGCTTACCACGTCCTCTACCTCGTCTAGTTGCTTGTGAATCTGAAACAATACCTTCTGTAACTTGAACTGCATCTATACCTCTTGTAACTCCTCTACCGCGGCCCCCTCGCCCTCTACGACGTCTAGCAATACCCTCCATAGTGTGGCCCCTCCCCTTTCCACGGCCCACAACCTCTCTCCCGTCCTCACACGAGCGCATTTCACGTGGAAGGGGAATTCTCTGTCCCTCCTCTCCCAGGCTAATGCTTCGAGTCTCCTCCACTGGCTTCTCCGTCTGACTCCTCTGCTGTACAGCATGGATCTTTTGCTTGTTTTTGAGCAAACTCTCTCTTGCGGCAAACTCTAACATTGGACCGCCCGGTTGATTGCATGCTGTCTGTGGACCTGGCAATGCGTCCACGTTTGGTACCAGCTGCGTCTCGGCCATGAACAATTCTACTCTCCTTCGGTTTGTTGCTTGGCAAAGTATGGGAGAGGACGCGGTGAGCAGACTTGGGCGCGTCTCCGGAAGTGGCGACATTGCCAGCGGGGTCGATCCCTCCCCGGCACATACTTCCACCAATTCTTGGGCGGCCTTCTGGCGATCTCTCTCCTTCCGCTTGAATCTGGTGTTGCATGCTGGAGAGCGCACATCCAACCTGGTCATTGCTGCCATGCGCGCTGCCCCCTTCAGCGACAGTTGCGAGGTCATCTCTGTCGGGCCAGACTCCTCTTGCAACACGGAAGACCTCATCGGGGAAGTCGAGTCGCTCCCGCCACCCTAAGATATGTGCGATGTTGCTATAGAAAAGGATCCTGTAGTTTGTGGCCGTCAACACTTCAGGCAGCGGACGCAATCTCTCACTCCGTGGGAGCGCTAACAAGTGACAGTCGTCCAGGCAATTTAGTATGCGTTGTGTGTCACTCTCAGTTACTTGAATGCCTCTAAGCCAAGCACAGAGAACACTTGCTTCAGCAACCCGAGATGTAGGGAAATGGCAGCCTAATGCTCTCCATTTATTAGCCATGGCAAGGATTTGCTTCTCTTTGCTCAAGTACGCATGAAAGAGCTAATTGAGTTGTTACAGAAAGTTTGCCCAAATAGAATAGATTACAAACGAACAAGCGTACCTGGAAGGAGCCGACGGAAGCAATCACCGCCTGGGCAAGGATGCTGACCTCGCCGCCTACTGCGCCTGCTCGCGATTGTCACCATCGCACTTGCCAGCCGCAGCACTCCCCCGCCGAAATTCCACTACCGCTACTGAAGTGTCCTTCCTCCAATTTCAAGCTACTCCCTCCCAAAATCCACTAACCCTAATGAATAAACCGTCCTCTCTTCCTTGGATCCTTAGTTTCCAAGGCGCGACTCAAGAGATCTCCAATGCGACCGCTATCAGTACTGAATGAAATCGTATCAGCGCGCCGCAATGTGGCAAAGGCGGGGTGAGAGAAGGAAAGTCTAGTGAGGAGAATAAAAAATAGTAAGTGAGTGGCGGGAACGCAATGTCCCATAGGACGGAAGGATGCCCTACCAACGGCCGTTCACCGGGCCGTTCTCCGGGTCGTAACCCCTATCGCCGGCGGAGAAATCTGAGCTGGCAAGGCGCCTCCCGACTACAACACAGACCCTGTTCATACACGACCCTAAACCCTAACCACATGACACCTTGGATGGAAAATCGCAGAGCACCATTGGATCTATAACAGGAAGCCCTACAATGTTGTAATTTACGAAGTACAAAAATTCGTTACCAATTTTGCAAAAAATAGATTTACATTTGAGGAGGGGACAGATTATGTCCCCGAGGTCCTTCTGGGGTTAAGGGCAACACAAGGCAATTTTTGATATGCCAAAGTTGGAAGTAAAAGAGCAGAGCTGAGTGGTATATCTTGAAGACTTCCTAGCATCAGATAAATCTACAACATTTTGTGGCACAACAACCTACATTTGTGCTTAAGCAAGTAAACAACAATCCGATGGAGAGGTCCAAAAACCTTAAGGAGCTTGTGACATTTTTCGAGATTCTCAATGTTGATTGGCCCATAATTGAATATGAAGAGTAGGAGGCATTGTATTTATTCTTAGACGTCCCAAACATGCCCTGCATGTATTGGTTTGACATCTCAAGAAGGAGAATTAATGGACAAATTTATGTACAAACAAGTCATAGCAACCATCAAGCATTGCTTTTCAATGCCCTCAATTGCAATGAAGTCACAACAGTGGACAATGGCTCATGGATATGCATCCATGCCCATACATTAGAAAATTACATGAGAATTCCACATTTAATTTCTCTTGAACGAGTCATGAATGGAGCTAGAGCTAACAGTCTAACTCATATTATCATATTGGCATTGGAATTTGCCATAGAGTTGGATGCTAAACAATCTCCATCCACCTCTTGTCATTAATTTTGCGACAAATGGCATGAATACATTCCACGGTGCTTGGATTTGAGGTGATGAAACAAATTCAAAATAAGTATGCTCCATTCTCTTTGGGTGTGCATTGTGTTGCTCATTGCTGCAATTTAGCATTCAAGCCCCTAAGCAGGTTGAAGATCTTTGCGGCCATTGAACAAATGTTGATTGTAATTTGTAGATACTTAAAGCATAGTTCCAAAAGACACATCGAGTTCCAAAAGTTAATTGCAATAATAGACGCTAAAGAACTCAAGTTGTTAGCATCCATAAAAATCAAATAGATTTCCTTCTTAGAGCCACTTTGACATATGTTGGCTAAATATCGCATTGTGCTAGGAAAGATGGCTACAGACAATGAAGATAACAAGGACGCAAAGATTAAAATTTTGCTTTGGTTTCTTTTTTGTTATAGGATAACTTTGTTTTCCATTTTTTGCTTTCCATTTGAGAGAAATGATAGTTTTCATTTTTTTTAAATTTATGATAGCTTTGCTTTCCATTTTTCATTTTCTAAAAGGGTTTAGTTTTCTGGATTTGTCCTTCTCTTTCTCTTACTCTACTAATTTGGGCTTCTTTGTGGTGCACTAGGAATGTCTTCAACCCTTAAAAGATCCCTATTGTTTGTTGGACATAACGGCCCTCATGCCCCTCATGGAGGTTGCTAATGTTTTGGCTACATTCGCACAAGAACACAATGTTTACATTTGCAATTCCGTCACTATGTTGAATATGTGAAGATCATTTGTACTCCCTCTAGCTACTTGGACATAGCCACTTCTTTCTTTGCAGATGGAATTTGGGCCTTCAAAGCTCTCCTAGATTGTAACTACAAGCAAATTCACCCCAAGTGCATAATTGATTTAAATGATCAGATGGTATAATTGACCTTTGTCAGCAACAAATAAAAGCTATTTGCAAAATATGATTATCAACTTTTAGATTACTAAAAATTCAATGACTTAGTTACAACAATCAAGCAAGAATGCATTGGTGAGTACCTCCTCTGTACTTCCGTGAGGTTCTACTTACTTTCTTCTTTTCTAAGAATAAAGTCATATATGCCACATTGATATTAACATGACGACTTTGTGAAGCTGTCGTGCAACAACTAGTGAAAAAGCTCAGGGATTGTTTCATGAACCACGCTATCATTGGCACTATGGAAATAATATGTCCCAAATACTAGCTTCAAGAAGATTGTGAAGAAACGTTTTTAAAACACATGCATATGGTAATAAAGTTCTAGTGCGGCCGAAAGTTCTTAACGGTAGATGTGGTAGAAAAAACTAGTTCTACCAATCTTAGATATGAATAAATTAGTGACTCAATAGTCCATATTCAAGATGGCAATGTTGACTAACACTCATAAGTATCTTGAGCCCCCCTTTTGACTTAAATCCCTTCAGCTAAATGTAGGAAGGACTTAGACATATACATCGTCCTACAAGTAAAGGGCTTCCCAAAGTATTTTCATCTTGCAAAGTTTACAGTATTGTATGTTTGGGGGTCCGTGGAGAATGAACGTTGCTTCATCTCTTTGGTGTTCTTAAAAAAACGAACTCCACGACAACTGTAGCTTCTCTTAGTGGGATGTGTAGTCAAAAGATCTTCAACAAAAAAAACCCATAACTCACCCAATTGATAGAGTATATCGTCTTTGTGGATCATTCCACGCTCTACGCAAGACCACATGTCCAATCATGCATGCACATCACTTCACATAGGATAGTGAATTAAAAAAAACCATGAAGTTATCCATGAAGTTGACAACTTTCATTGTTGGAAGTCGTTGAAGAATGCAGGTTTGCCACGTGGCAAGTTCCCATTCAACAATGAGAACCTTCGACGACGACGACAACGGAAACTGCTCCGCCTTCTGGACTGCCGTTTGATTCAAAATTCCATGTCATGGGGGTTCTTCCCAGTCAAGCATGACTTCTAAAACTGTTCAAGGATTGGGTGCATGAGCTTGCTGCAAGGTTGGTGGGAGGAAGACTGTCAACTAACTATAGTCAGTCTCTTTCTCTCTCTTTGTGTCTCGGGGGCACCGTAACTTTCCGAGTGCTGTCCTCTTAAGTCATACCTTGGGTTGGGTTGAAATATCTTCAGAAACTGAACATATTCTTCACTTTTACGGAGATTCTCAACAGTATATTGAAGTGGCCCACAGTAATTTGCAGTGGAAAATGTGCTGTTGAATTGTAGTACTCTGGATTTGTAGATTCTCTTCAATCAAAGACGGATGACTCACTCGGGGTGACTCGGCTCGTCTTTTCTTCTTCTTCTGGGGCTTTTCCAAGGCCTTTGACCTTGGGTTCCTTTTCAGGAGTTCCCCACCAATGGCGGGGGTTCTCTCCTTGAAAGTGCCAGAACCAACAATGGCCACCTGGAGTGACCGCATTGGCCGGGACTTGTGGTGGACAGATCAGCAAAGTGACGTGGATGACAGGTCAACTTGCAGGACAGATCCGCAGGCACTCATGGCACTAAATTTAAGGTAGAACCATGCACAACCGACCGAATAAGGGCCGGTTTATACTTGGCCTTGGGTCGGATGGAAGGTCGGCCGGATTTGCCTTCCACAATCCGGCCCCAATTCTTCCATCCGGCCCCAAGTAATGTAAAGCCCTTGGGTCGGATTCTAGGGCCCAATTTTCAATTCATGTGTTCTTGGATTTTCTCAATGCTCATTTAAAAAAATATTTAAAAAAATCATATGGTTTTCTTCTTCTTCCTTTCTTTCCTATTTCAAAATAAGAATAAGATTTTATAAAAATATTTCCTTGTTTAATTTCTTTTTCTTCCTATTTATTCTATTTCAAAAATACAAAAGAGAGATTCCTACTTTCTATGCCTTGCATCAAAATTTAGAGTCATGTATAAAAAAATAATCCAATGATTTGAAAGTATTGATGTTGAAACTAGAATATTGAAACACACAATTCAAGAAAACATCTATTTAACACCTCTTTTTTAAATCTATATTTTTAGTTTTTTTTAAATAAAAATATATATAAATTTTTACTATGAGAACTTGGAATTAATTCAATGATAAATTTTAAGTCACGTCTTACAGTACACAGTACGGATTACTACTAGTATTGTCATCTTTCCTCATCATATTCCTTATGGGGGGATTTGTCATCAAAAGTTACAAAAAACACACATCATCTTACAGATGTGAATCAAGGCTGCTTTTTTTTTCATTTTTTAAGAAGTGCCAAAGTGGCGATATAAAAAATTCTAGTGGTGCTCCACATATTGGATAGAAAAGATCACATTAGTACATATCACATGTCTATAATTTTGGTTTCATCCACAATTTGCCGATTCCATCCAAGATTTTTATTATTTTGAATTTTTTTGGTGATTTCATCCAAAAATGTTAACATTTTTTATGGCATTTCTTAGCCAGATTATTTTCTGGTGCAATTTGGTACAAAAAAGCCTCCAAAAAAGCCCTGATGTGAGTCTATTATAATTTCAACAATAACAAGTTAATGATTTCTACTCACAGATGTGAGAGTATTATAAATTCAACAATAAAAAATTAACAATTTCCACTCACATGTAATAACAAACATCTCAGATGTGGTAACAAACATCTGACATAAGTTAATTCAACCCCAGTACTCCTCTATGACAGCACAATATCTTACATATACAGTAATTCAGCCCTAGTAACTCAGCCCCAGTAACAGTGCTCCAAAAATCCAGCAACACAAATATCCATGAGCTCTTAATTAAGAAGCATGTACCAAAAAAGGAAACAAAGGACCTTACATTGGTAGACGGTGGAGATTTGTACAATCCAATGGAGGAGCCCAATCCGGCCCCAATGGCCTAAGATGGGAGTTCAGGCCACCCAAAACCTCGTCCCAATTGCTCCCTTGGGGCCTGATGGTTTGGCGCCAAAACCATGCCACCTAAGGCGACACATAGGATGAGTCGTAGTTCAATCCGGCCCCAAGTATAAAGCCCTTCGGCCGGATTTGGAGAAATTGAGAGATTCTATTGGTCCAAACTTGGAGAGTTCCGGCCGGCCTTCAATCCGGCCCCAAGTATAAACCGACCCTTAAGCAATTGTGGTCATGAGCTCGAGCAGTGCACGGTGAAGCAAATATTTCTAGAGGTGCAAAGATAGAAATGATGGGGATTGTCAAAAATTTGGTAATTTTATGGCTTGAACTGATATGACTATGAATTTTGGAAGCCAAAAGTTGGTCTAGACCCATGTCCAAAATATAGAGTCTTCCAATTTCAATCATTTAAGAGACCACTTCTTATTAACTTTGGCACTCCAAACCAAGCACATGTGTCATGAAAAGAATGGAAGAATTGATGGTTGGAAATCAAGAACTCACGTTTGGAAATCCGTCCCAAACTCTCTTGAATTTCAGACACTCTATTTATTGTTGATAGGGCTCTAGTTGGTGATGGTTGGTTCTACCTTAATTTGTCATGTTATAGCATGTTACAAAATAAAAATTGCATATGATTATAACTTGATTTTTTTATTCACTTAAGGGATGATTTTTCTTACCTGCCATTGAATGTATGGTAGAAATATCCATTTTCAACCAAGATCCGTACCCAACCTATAGGGTGGAGCTATTTCCAACCAAAGCTGAAAGAGATTTCCAACCAAAGCTTAAAATGTGATTTTTTCTTTCTTCTCAAGTTTGGGACTAATAAGGTCATGCTACATATTTTGATATAGTGGCAAGAAAGTAGTAAGTAGTAAGTGGGAAAGCAATTTATGAATGATCAGAATTGATAGACTCTATACATTGGGTATAAATTCAAACCAACTTAAGGCTTTCAAAATTTGTAGTAATTTCAATTCATGGCATAAAATTACCAAAAAAATTGCAATCCCCATGATTTCTATCTTCTTATATGGCAAAAAATTTACATTGCCTTCTACTACTCATGATCATGTGTGGAATCGCTTAAATGGTTGACTATGGGTGGTTCGACCATAGTATTGTTTCATATTGAAGAGTCTTCACAAATATCATTAGTGAAAATATTCCTCTTTTTTGTTGAAATAAATGATATATAATTTCATTGCCAACAAGCAAAATACAAGCCCATTAGCCACAAGTGGCTTGATGGTGAAACCACAACAACAACGACCATACCAACGCACACAAAACAAACAAACCAGGCAAACGAACATGGGCAAGAACTATCCAAAGGTGTAGCACAAAGAGAGGCCGCGAGGTAGCACCCACCTTACTATATCGCATTTGAGAGATCTCTAAGGAGTCTGGAAAATAAAACCCGAGCTTGGTCCAAGTGCTAAAACTATTCTTCTCTTGAAAAGGTTATAAGGCCATCTTCTTCAATGCTATTAGTAACGAGTCATTGTAATCAAAATTCGAAGGTGGAGCCAAGAGAAGAAGCAAAAATGACAACCCAAATGTAGCTTGCAAGAGACTCATCAATTTGAGGCTTCTACAATTTTTTGTTCCTACACAACATTTTTTCCTTTTGTATTTTACCATCTACGTGAGCAAACAAACCTCTGACAGAGTAATTATAGCTCCACCAAGTCAATGAAGAAATACAAGGAGCCGGTTCAAGTGTTCAATCTTCAAGATACCCCCAAATAATTTTTTTGATGATAAATAATGGAGATCAAATGTGCTAGAAGCCTCATTTGTGACCAACCAAGGTTTTACAAAAGTTAGATTGGACAACTTTGTACTACTCATTTGAAAAACAAGGGTCTACAAAAAAACACTTTTATATTGCATTTGAAGTGGCCACATATTGAGTGCACATTGAGGATGCCTTAAGTATATCTAAGTCCATTTTGTAACATGCATTAACCCCTAAAGTCCCATTGTCCCCTCGGGGAACAAAATGAATTTGGGGCATGTTAGTTTCAATGGTCTCAATATTTGTCGATCTTTTTTGAATTTTTTTGTGAGAATGGAAAAACACATTAGCTTTCTGAAAATATAATCTTTTCTTCAATTAGAGCCTGGGAACAAAATTTATGCAACAAAAAACATTTTTTTAAAGTTCAATGGGCAAAAAAAAACTTCAAAAAAACTTCAAGTAAAAAAAGCTTTAAATTTGTTTTGTATAGATTATATTTTTATGATCATGGTAAGCTTTGATGCATTCCATTTGGATTTGTTATGTGAATGTTGTGGACAATCTTGTTTTGGGGGCAATAAAAGCATCTTCTTGAAAAAATAACCATGAAAATAATTTGTAGAATTCATTTCTAACCTCAATTTTCAAAAAAAAAAAAAAATGCTTCACAAGGTTAAAATCTCTTGCTAGAACAATCCCACCGTTGAAATTAGTATATTTGAATTCCATCTTAGAGCTATTAACAATTTAGATTTTCCTTCAATCTTGAATTTACTTCTACTTAACGAATTTTTAATGAGTGAAAACTAAGTGTGTTTATTTTTTAATTTTTTTTCTAGACATTCTATTCAAATCTTTATCATATAAAATTAGAAATTCAAAATCATAGAACAAAAATTATAAGTTATAGAGGTTCAAAGCCAAAAAATGTAGTTGAGCAAGGTGCAAAAAAACTTGTTTCTTTCACTTTAAACGTAAAAGTCAAAGTTTGTGAAATTTCTTCCACACATTTTTATACTAGTTTAGTACAAGATACTATGGTTAGATATGCAAAAACAATATTTGAATTTTTTTTTTGGCTCTTTGCTATAGAAATGGCAGTTTTGAGTGTTTTTTGATCAATTGTGCACAATGGACAACATTGTTTTTAAATGATTCAAATCCTATTTTTTGATCAATTTGTTGGCAATGTACATTTAAAATGAGGTAGTATTTGTATTTTCATGGTTTATATGGTCAATGTTAGCATTTTGGTCTAATGCTTTGTTCTTTATTTTTGTTCTTTCTTACTATGACTACAAATTGTCTTGTAGCACCACTATAACATTTTATATTGCCACTTTGGCACTTCATATAAAATGAAAAAAAACCATTCTTGGTTCCACATGCCCAAATGGACACCAAATCTTGGTAAATGTCCATATGGGCTTGCAAAATGAAGCTCTCTTACAATAGCTTGGTGCAAAAGGTCTCCTGTCCACTTGGGTTTGTGCCCGTAACGTTTATTTTCTCTCTGATGTTTTGCATCTCCTTGTTCACTTGCCATGGCAGTTTATTTTCTAAATTTGTGAAAAAATTGAAATGCAATTGGAATGAAACGATAAGAGGCACAATTGCACGAATACATGCACCCCCGGTCAGATTTTATCCAAAATTTGAACGTACAGCACAGTTGACTCCAGTGAGTCCTTGTTTCAGTCGTGACAGAACTGGTTGGCAAGGAAAGATATCCGGGTGTGCATCTGGTAAGGGGATAGTACCTAGTTTTGACCCCTTTCTAAAACCGTTCCCTACAAATTCTTGTCTAAAATGTACCCCTATTTTTCATGAGAGTTTGGGGTCGTTTTAGAAACACTTAATTCAACACTTTAAAAATTAATAGTTCATTCATACGGTGTATTCTAAGAGAATCTAGAAATCCCATTGTTGATTACCAATAAGACTTCATAAAAAGAAATTCAATACGATAATGGAAACATTTTGGATACTTTCAATAGGTGTAGTTATCTTAACCTATTAAGGACCGGTCGACCATTCTGTGGTCGATTTGGGTCCTTTTTGGTTTGTAGAGAGAGCATGTCAATGAATTTGATGACGTGGCAAAGGGGACGGGTTTGGGAATTGGGAAGTGAAGAGTTTAGGACAATAACTAGGCCAATCTGAGGTGGCATGTGGCTAGAGGGTTGAAAAAACCAAGACAACATGGGCTGAAATTACACCAAGATTTGCTAAAAATTCCTGCTTTACAATGCACCTTCACCAAAAATTTCAATGCTAAATCCTATATCATGTGCAACACTTCCATCCATACAATTAGATCTCCGATAGGCACTTGCATTCAAAAGTTTTAAAATTGCTCCCAATTGGCCATACATAGGATTGCCCACCCCCCAAATCAACCACGGTCCTTAACCCTAGACCGCCCAAGAGGACAAAAAGTGTCCTCACATAGTTTTAAGTTAAATTCAAAGTATCGTAACTTCTGCATCCAATGTCCAAACTCAATAAAACTTGTTGGTAAAGTTGTGCCTTTTCTTCTAGTTTGTGTGGTAAATTTTTCAGATCAATGCAAGTGGTAATGATTTTCTAGAAGCCAATCAAAGTTCACAGGCTCAATTTGATTCACCAAAGTGCACTTCATGGCTGCAACCTCGGGGTCTTGTATCTCCTTCATCCAATGTTCGATTTCAATAAAATTTGTTGGGTTGTGTTTCCCTTGAATTCTAGTTTTTGTGATGAAATTTTCATGTCAATCCAAGTTGTTTTGAATGTTTGGGAGTAATTCAAAATTCAAAGTCCCGCCATTTATGGACTATAGTGAACTTCGGCGGCTTGTATCTTCTTCATAAAATGACTGTTTTCAATAATTGTTTTTGTAAAAGTTGCGCATACTAGCCTTGTTTGTGTGGCTAAATTTTCATATCAATCCAAGAATTTATGAATGACTGAGAAGCATTTTAGTAGAAGGAGGTTCAGCCCTAGATGTGTTTTTTGCAACTTTTCTTGCCTATTTTTGACATTTGCAAGCCATTTTGCAAACAAATTGAGTCAATTGAATGATATTTTTTTCTACCAATGTGTTTGTATCCTGATTTTGAATCACTTTGTAGTTAAATTTTTTTTCATTTGATTAGGTTTAGAAATCAAATTTGGCCTCTAAATGTGTTTTTAGGAAAATTTCAGCATTCTTTTTCAACACTAAAACATTATAATCTTGCAATCTACACGGTCAAATGACTTCAAATTTGATCCATGACATCTACAATATGTGTACTACATGATTGTACGGTTAAGATCTTTATTACTTAGTCACATTTGGATTTATAGCACTTCAAAAGCTAGGATGTTTTTTTACCCAAAACGGCCATGGGCGGTCTAGGGTTAATGGATTAAACTAACAGACATAAAGGGGATGAACTGTTGGTAATAAGGTTGAGGCACTAGTTGTCAACCATGCCCAATACCCAACCTTTAAGGTGCGCTATTTCCAAGCTTAGGTCGAAACTCAAGCTTAGAATGGTCTTTTTTTGCCTTGTCAAGATTCGAACTCATAAGGTTATGACACATGTCCTAAAGTATTGAGCAAGAAAGTAGGAAGTAGTGAGCAAGAAAGTAGTTCTTGAATGATCAGAATTGGAAGACTCTAGACATTGGCTATTAGACAAGTGCACTTTTTGGCTCCCAAAATTCACAGTAATTTCAATGTTGGGAATAAAATTTTGAAATCTTTTATGTCCCTATATTTCCCATCTTCCTACATGGGAAAAATTTCCACCACCTCATACTCCTCACCATTTGCTTCAAAATTGCTTAAATGATTGACTATTGGTGCTTCTACTTTACCACATTATGTACTAATAACTTTGACATCTTCTTTGTACAATTATTTATTCCTCAAGGTTCTCTTGTTGGTTGTTGAAAGGTGACACCACCTAAAACTGTCCCAATAAGGGTTTGGCCTTTTGAACATGGTTTCTAGTATTGAATTGTAAAAACTTTACTAGATTGTGTTGGCACTCAAGAGGAGATCTCAGGATTTCTTAGAACATATTTTTTGGACATTATATAAATATACAATGAATTTTAAAGTGTTGAATGTGAGGTATATCCAAAATTGACTCTACATTCTCATAAATAGTTTTTTTCATTTTAGGTAAGAATTTAGAAGTTACTAATCACTTAAAAAGGCCTTGTTCTCATTCTTCCATGTACTTCAATAGCATGTTCACATATTGTACACATATTTGCTAAAATATAAATTTGAAGATTTTTTGTTCTAGTTACATATAAGGACATAAGCTTAATACACCTAAAATTGTCAAAATAAGCTTTGTAGTACTATAAGGATCTAGGAAAATTTGATGAGCTTTTGCACATCAATAAGTGTTTATAAAGGAAGAAGCAATGGATTGCATAAATTGTGGAAAGTTACTGAATTAGTAATGAATTTTCAAATGTGTAGAGTTTAACCTCTTAAGGACTAGGCATCCAAATTTTAAACAATGGATGAGCACAAATGCATTTTGTCATCCATCAATTTTTTTGAAGATTCTTTGTGCTAGTTCTTTAATATTTATTTGCTACAGATTTTGAAGACATTGTTTTGCAAATATTCTATAATTCAAAAGGTACCTATAGGTTGGGCCTCAAAAAGTATCTTTTCAATTAAAAAAACAATCCTTCAAAAATGACTTGAATGAAAATTTCAAAAATTACCATAACTAGAACTTAACATTTTGATTTGAAAAAGAAAAATTCTTATAAAAATCACAAATTTTCAACCTACTATCAATTTTAGAAGGATTTTTTTCAATTTTGGGCTTTAAATTTTATTGAAAAATATTGATTTTTGTACTAGTTAATCCAACCCTATAAATATGGTCTGTAGACCATATTTTACAACTATTGTATAAGAGTCATCATTAACTCATAAATGACTCCAAAGATGTTTTGTGTCCAATGAATGACAAAGAATCCTTTTGTGTAGGACAAAAATACAACTATTCATCCGTGGAATTTTGTTTTGAAAAGAGGAAGTCTTTTACAATAGTTTGACTTCTAATGAACGCTTTTGTATTTTTTTAAGCCAATGATTCCCATGGTATCCAAAGGGATGATTTCCACAATCACTAGTTCATCCTTTACAGGGTTTATTGCATTTTATAATAAACCTTCACAATTTTGGAAATTTGGATTATCCCATGCCTTTAAAGGGATAAAAGGCTATAAGTTTTAATTCAAGAGATCCAAATTCCATATTGTTTATTTGGAAAGATGATATTCATAACATCAATTAAGAAGATTTATTAATTGAAAGAAACCACACCAAAAAATGTCCCTCTCCAGCAACCTCCTCCATTGTACTACAAATGATCTCCTTTATTACCCAAAATTATCTCCACGTTTGTTTTGCACTTCTACTTCTTATGAATTTGGTTATTTATATGAATTCAAATTTAAAGCCAAACTAGAAGGTCCATATTTCATTAGGTTCCTTCTTACAAGAAGTTACTTTATTGTTTAGCTCATACCATCAATGTACAATTAGTTATACAAATATATATTTATCTTTTGATACAGATGAACGTTCTTTTCATTGCAATGTGGGGGTCTACAAATAGTCTTTCAAAGACCTAATCTGAGTTTTCAGAGTTGCATTTTTCAATATTTTTTCTTTGAAGAGAGAAGAAGAAGTTCCATCTAATCAAAGTTGTTTCATATTTTTTAATTGTTGTAGAATTAGTTAAGAATTTTTGGAAGTTGAAATGGAAGGATGCTCTTATATTTTTTCCACCCTAAGGTATACAACATGTTTCCGACCAGGACCCCATTTGCACAAGACAAGGTGACCTATTTTTAATGAATGAGGAGTATATGTTGTGGTTAAGCAACTTCATTTTGTGTGACAAATAACACATTGACACCTAATGAAGTTGCTAAGATCAATTCAACTTAGTTTTGCGCTTCTCGAAAATAGGTTTGCCTATACATTGAGAACAAGCTGGCCTACAATCTACACTTCCATAATTTCTACTATTTTCATAAATGATGAGAATATAATGTATTTAGCAATTTGATGAAAAAATAGCAAAAAATAGTGCAATCTTCATTATTTATATTCCCTAGCTAGAGAAAATTATCCCCCCACCATCACTCAATCACACATATGCTAAACCGCTTAACATTGTCACTTAACATTGTCAAAAATAGGTCATATACCTTAAAATGTTCACTATAAGTACATGTAGGGGAGATAAAACCAATCCAGCCCACAATTAGGCACTTTGTGTTGTTTTCTATTCAATGAAAATCTGTCCAGATTTTCATTTTTAAAAAACAAACAGAACCAAACGAAATCCAACAATCAGTTATCCCCACATGATTGCAATTCATGACAAATATTTTCATGAATCTTTGATCTCCACTTTGGATTAAAAAACAACATTACAAGATTGAATATTACTAGTTTCTCCCAAAATTTCCATCATCATTCTGTTATATGGGGTTCCGTAGAGTCTACACTTTTCTCCCCATTCAAATTGACTAGCTTTATTATGTCCCATTTTTTTACTATAAACCTTGCAACCGCCCCCCACACTTTGTCACACCTGAAGGGTGGTTAAGTTAGACACATCAAAGTAAGTGAACTTGGTATTTAAACAGGGATTATTGTATGTTTTTTTCACGTGCAATGAGCGGGATCGATTCAGTTGCCATGAATCCTGTCATCTATTCAACACCCACACTTGCTACTGTTTGTACACACTACTGGATGCACATCATTCAACAACAACAAAAAAAGACCCCTACGGCATCATGTTTTCAAGCGCAGAACAAATCAATTAGAAATTCTCACAAGGCACACAACACTTACAATGTGATTTCCATGTACTGTACATGACTATCGGTGTCACGTGTACAGTACAATAGAATGTACTAAATATATTCCTAAAGCAATCAATTAAAATAATCAGAAAAAAAAATAGTGAGACCTTAATAAAACTGCTTTATTTATTTATTTTTTTGGCAATTTACATTATTTCAGACTAAATTGAGATGGATCATGTTCCAATCTACTTGTGCTTTCAATGGTAGCTTCCAGGGTCGGATATACATAACATTGTATAAGCAAGCAATAGTGGTAGGTATTATGCCTCTCTAGATGCCTAGGAGAGACTTTTCAGCTAATTCAAGGATTGAGGTTGGTTGAGGAGTCATTGAAAAGATGATTTTATTCATTGTAGGGATTGTCTTCTTAAGAATGCAAAAGGGCTCTGTGCCTCATCGGTAAACAATGTTATGTTATAAAGTGAGGTGATGGAGTCAATTGATTAGAAGAGCATCACCTCCAATTCCATTGCAATTGACCACATTAGCAACTGATAGCAAGGTACTTATTGCCACATGAAATATGGTGGTGCCGCGGATAGCCGATGCTCCATACCAACCAACCATTTTAACCAAATCCGCTTCCACTAAGGGCCACAGGTTAAAAATTGATTGAGTTAGCACGAGTCCTTGTAAAACTACCTTCTACAAAGGCCAAAGTCAAAGTTGACCAAGTTTACATGGACCGCTTCTACTAAGGCCATGATAGTCAAAGTAAATTGCCCTCTACAAAGGCCCTTCATTGTTGAGCAAGTGTGGAAGTGATGGGAGAAACGACAAAAACTTGTCCCATGAAGGGGCACTTAGGGTGTGGAACTTTTGGCGCCGAAACAAGTGCACCAAGGCTAGAGTACCCATTGCCAATGCTGAGGCCATTAGCAAGGCCTAGTTGTGGCGATACTCTCATCACAACATGCATAACATTGTTAACCAATGCTAAGGGGGTCTTTTTTTTGCTCTCCACAAAAGCGGGAGCCCCCCCAATGCAAGTTATTGTAGACTTTATATGTAGCCGGTCTTTGTAACCAATCTAACCACAAACACTTTGTTGAAATTGCATCAACAATAGTGAAGAATCACCACCCAGTTGGCCAATGGTCTTATTGAGATTATAACTATATTTCTCCCCCAAGGCATCCAAGGAGGTACTATCCTTCCCTCGGGAAGGAAAATGCATCAGCTCAGTAAACAATGTTAGTATGTGGAAATCCGTTGTACGTGTCTGTCAGTCCCAATAAGGTCACCCCGTTTTTCCCCCATCTGACTGGGATTCATGGTCAAATGTTAGTTGAAAGTTAGTTTTTTTAATTGACTTGTCCACCAAGTAACTGATTGAACGCGAGGAAAGTCATGCCCTCTCATGTAGTGAGCCCTGCCCTGCCCTGCCCTGCCGGGGTGGTGGTATGGTATGGTATTGGTATTTTTTTTGTTTTCCTTTTCCTTTTTGTTTTTGTTTCCGTTCGTACGCCGTGAGCCCCTGCCAATCATATTCCCCGTATGGTACTCCAATGAGTTGTGAGATGAGGTCTGAGAGTCAACCGAGCTTCTGGGGGCATGTTGTCAAGTTGGACTTCCCCCACACCAGAGGCCCCATGTCAAGTGCATGACTCTTTTTTTTGTAGTTGCAGGACGACTCCTGCTCGACTCCCCAAGCGTTTTGCGGTGCACACACCATTGCGCACATTCAACCATGTTCTTCGCACACCCTGGAGAGATTTGGCTGGAGCCTTGGAAGATCCTTCTTCGCAATAGAGACGGGAACGAGGGGGAACAGGGAAGGGGAACGAGGGGGAACAGGGAAGGGGAACGAGGGGGAACAGGGAAGGGGAACGAAGGGGAAGGGGACGGCAATTGTTTGACTGTGAATCTCACAAGTATAATGATCTTTTTGGTGAGCAGTCGGTTGCCGGCATCTTGCCCTTCATTTATTTTTTGCTTTCTCGGTGTAAAAATCACCAACTCGGGGTATCGAGGGGAGCATAATAGACGGGATGTGCCTTAGCCACATTGCCCATTCACTGCACTGTCAGCCAGGGAGGATATTGCCCCATGTATGGCCCCATGTTTTACCCACCCCTGCAGGAAAAAGAACTGGAATTTTTTATTTGCCGCATATGATGAATTTTTCAAATTTTCAAATTCATATTTGCAATCAGAGGGCCCAAATTCAGTTGGAGATGTGAAGAAATACAAAAATTAAGCGGCACAAATTAGGGGGCAAGTTTTACATTTACCCTTTGATGGGGCCATACAAGGGTCAATCCTCCGTAGCCATTCACTTGTCCCTTTGCCATAGCAAATCGTAAATTTCGAGATATAATAAATTTTGAAAATGTCCATCACTTACTTGGGAGTTCCAACCAATTAACCACCAAGGTTCCACAATCATTTTTATGTCAAAATGGTGCTCAAACTTGTCATTTTCAATGCAAACAACAATTTATTTTTAAAACATTTGTTTGCTTTGCATATCCAAGTGTAGGATCTTGTATTAGATTAGTATGTTTGGAATTTTTTTAGAAACTTTGACCATATCAATCACAAGATATAAGTGTTTAAAGTGAAGAAAACAAGTTTTTTTTGTTGCTAGTCTAATTAGACTATAAGACTTTGAATCCTCTTATCTTAAATTTTTTGTACTGCAGATTGTGAATTACAAAAAATTATGTTAAAGAATTGAGGTTTTGGTGGAAAAAAAATTCAAAAACATAATATGTAATTTTCATTCTTTAACCCTAAAGTCCCAAGGCCTTTTTCCATACCCCCCTCCCTTCAAAACCGTCATTTCTATTGCAAAGTGTCAATTTTTATTTTTATTTTTTAAATTCTGCATATTTGATAGTAGGATCTTGCACTAGACTAGTGTAAAAATGTGTGGAAGAAATTTCAGAAACTGTGACCACGTAGAATGCAAAATTGAGATCATAAGTACCTACCCAAACCTTCAAGAGTTCCCCAAGGAGAATCTTGAGACTTTAGAGGGAAGCAATGCCATGTGTCAATTGTTTCTTCAAAAATTATTAATTTACAACAGATTTATTAACTTGCTTTCTCTATGGCTACATACAAAATACAAAATGGAGGTTCTCTCACTCATAGTTTCATTTGCAATGGAAGTACATAAAAAATAAATAAAGGCTCTGTTGTGTATATTTAAATCCTTGAAGTCCTAAGACTTCTCTTAGAAGACTCTTGAAAGTTTAGACAAGTACTTGTGATCTCAATTTTAGGCAAGATTTTCTTAAGCTTTTTTTAAAGATAGGAAAACTGATTAGCATTTTGGCAAATATAATTTTAGTTTCAATCCATGCCCAGGAGAAAAACTTATGCTATAAAATTTTTAATTAAATTTTGTATATATTATATTTTTGTCTAGGTACTTGGAAAGATTTGATTCATTCCATTTGAATAAGTAATGTAAAAGTTATGAAGCTTCTTGTTTTGTAGGCAATCTTAGCAAAATATTCTTGAGAAAACAATGTACTGGATTTGTTTTTTAACTCAGTTTGAACAATTAAAAAAAAGAAGTTTCACAAGGTTTAGTTTTCTTTCTAAAACAATCTCAGCATTGGAATTAGTGTGTTTCAATTCCATCTTAGAGCTATCAACAATTTATTTTTTCCTTCTCTCTTCTACTTGCTTCGGTTTAATAAATTTTTAAAAGATAAAACTTTTTTATTATTATTTTCCTCAAGCTCTCACCTCAATTCTCCAACATAAAAAACATAAAATTTACAACTTGTAGTACAAAAACTATAAGTAAAGAGGCTTCAAAGCCAAAATATCTAGTTAGACTAGGAGCAAAAAAACAATTTTCTTCACTTCAAACGCATTGTATCTTGTGATCTATACCACCAAAGTTTTTGAAATTTCTTCTAGACATTCTCTCATACTACTCTAGTGCAAGATCCTACATTTGGATCTACAAATTAGACAAATGTTTGAATTCTTTGTTGTGTTACATTGAAAATGGCATTGCATTGCATCGAAAATGGCAATTTTGAGTGTGTTTTTTTTACCAAAAATAAATTTAAAAGTAAGCCTTGGTTGCGACTTCCAGAGGTTAATCTAGACTGCCACTTAGACTTGTGCAGAAAAGGGTAAAATCATTCAAAGTGCTGGTGGCAGTAGAGTCATCCCCCAAGCACCTTTGAAGAACATGGTTGTTGACGAATGTCTCATTTCAAAGACCGCTGTGATGGAGCGGCTTGGGCAAATCAATATTCATTTTTTTTCGAGCCCTGCCCAATATCCCGAATCCCTCGTCACAATGATACACTTATACCCTATTCCCTTCCCCTTCCACACCGCAATGGATCCCACTGATGAGTCTCCCTTGCCATGCTTGCACTTTCAATCCAATGCTCCCAAAGTTCAACCGATCCCTCACATTTGTCGAGCAGCTGCAAAAAGCGGAAGTCTTGCCCCATTCCCAATCTGTAAAATAGTATTGGCCAGTCCACTTGTTTCAGTCAAGGTAGCGCAGTCAAGCAATTTGGGGGACCCCAGCCTCCGTCTTCTGCCAGAGAGAAAAGAGGAAAAAGACGCACAATAAAGAAAGGCAATTGGAGACCCCCTCCCAAAAGAAAATATAATACAACTGAAAGCGGGGACAGACAGGGAGTTGGAAACTCCACCAGCAAATAACTTAATACTTAAGCGCACTGGCTACGTTAAATTAGTGTACCAATTCATTCCAGGGCCGCTGGGGGGCCGCTTTTGGTTTTATTGGAACAAATGAAAATGGGGGGGCTGCTTTCAGTTCGCCGACTTGAAGCCATTAAAATATACGGTACTCCCCCCCTGCCCACACAGATCACTCTTGGCGGGAGTCACTGGTCAATGAGCCACTCCTGTTCATACACCTGGACGCCACAAACTACGACCCCTTTTTCCACTGCGGTGAAGGTGACACAAGCTGAGAAAGGTGAGTCATCCTATTGGTGCCATAATAATTAGTCGTGGCCCTATTTGTGTTGCTTTACATTACTTCTAGTACACATTTCAAACTTAAAAGAAAGTGCATTAGTGGAATTGGGTTTAAAGGGACACAAAGAAAGTCAACCAAATTTGGTGGCACAAATAGGATGACATATCTTAATTCCTAAGAGATTGAGCCATCATCTATAATGGGTGGATGATAAATGTTTTCAAGAGCTTCAAGTTGAAGTTAATTGAAACAGACGAAGTACATCTCAACATGCTACAAATGCAATTTTTTTGGGTCTATTTTACAAGGATGTGAATAGCATGGTTACTTAGTGCTTCATAATTTTTGTGTAAGATTTTGCACCTATTCAAGACAAAATTGCATTCGTCCCAACAAAATGTGTAACACTATTTGACCGAAGTCACACTATTCTAATTATACCTATTTCCGATTTTCTTTTGGTGACGCTAATTTTCTAGGCAACACTAATCATTTTCCACCCATGCTACAATGGAAACTCTGCAGTAATGAGGATTTTCTACATTCCCCCTCTTACAAGGCTCCCCATTGTCCCATCACCGTTATCGTTTTCCATCGATATTCATCAAATCCAGCAAGTTGCCAGTATCGCAACAGAATTCCCCTTTCTTAAGTTATGCAATAGCTGTCTTCCCCAATTGAGTAAAACTGAAAAAGCATTCCTTCCAACGAAGTTACCTCATATTAAAAAAAATATTAAAAAAACAAAAACAAAACAAGATTGAAGAAGCACTTCCTTCTTCCCATCCCAAATTCCCAACAAATTAGAAAAGCTCACCGTCAATCACTGAACCTTCTTAAACCCCAAGACTTCCATCTACCCCCAAGACTTCCAAACTGGCGTCGAGACTTTCCAATAAACTCCAAGACCGGACTTCTATTCCATTCCAAGTTTCCAATTACAGTAACCAATTCAAACAGCTGCTCCTAAACACGGAGCCCAAGTCAAAGACCCATGCCAGCTCACTCCGACAAGAGTCACATTACCTAAAGCATGCCCCCCAAAGGATAGAAAACGAGAGAAGAAAGAAATTCTTTATTCTCCGGCAAACCTGATGTCTTGAACCCCAAAATGGAGAATTTCCGGTAATGTAGTTACCCGATATCCAGGCTTTTTTAGTTACGCAAATCCAGTAAGTTTAATAATATGCATCGCCCTACCCAAGGCTGCAGTCGTCCAATGACTCCAATCCAATCCACCCATACGCCGACGACAAACCTAAATATAAAAAAACAAACCCAAACCACCATATTTATAGTATCAATAATAACTTATTTAAAGGAATTCAACAAGTGGATCACTCATGGGTCCGCTCCCAGACTCCCAGAGTCTACTGAATGTCGTCTGCTGGGCTGGCAATCAGCAAGTGTGCGGCGTGGGGTGGGGCAGGTGAGATCAATCTCAATGCTTCAAAAAAGGAAAGAAAAAAAAAAACTAAAAAAAAAACTGTTAAAAACTTTCAAAAGCTCCCCGAACTGAAAAAAAGAAGGTGAAGCTATAGCAAGCTAGAACTCCGAGCTAACTTAGATGATGATGATGATGATCACGATGATGCCTGCCATAGTGGCTGGAAAATGATCTCCAGCAGTGAGTTGACTCGGTTGCGCCTGTCACTAACACCTCAGGCAGGGCTGCTGCTTATATCATTACGTCCAGCGCTCTCCACTTCTGCAGCTTTCGAGCATCCCCCTGGCTGGCAACAAGCAAACCCGAAGAAGAAGCCTCTTCTTTCATTCCCCAGCTAGCTTTCCCTGGCTTGCAATCACCTCTTGGTCGCCTTCTCGCAAGTTGCAAGTTTGGAGTTTTTTTGTTCGTGACGGCAACCCAAACAATACCCACTTCGATATTTGGCTCGCGAGTGTCTGAGCAATTTTTTGGGTGTGTGTACCATGAGGTGGCGCGCAACTGATGTCAATGACGATGGTGTTTGGGATTAGGTGGCGTGGCGTGGAAAGGCGTGAATTCTTTGCGATTTGGTGTGTTTTGGTGTGTTTTGATGTGTTTTGGAGTGTTGGGGTAGTTTAGGGTGGTGATTAGGACTTTGGTGGTGGGAAGCTAGCTATGGCGCTGGAGTTGCAGGTGCGAAAGGGGACGAGTGGTAGTAGTAATGGTGGAAATGGTGTTGTGGGCGCGACGCGTGAGGAGCCTGCAAGTGTTGTGGTGCCATCTTTTTTTCTGTGTCCGATTTCCCTCGAGCTCATGCGCGACCCTGTAACCTTGAGCACGGGCATGACGTACGACCGCGCCAGTATCGAGAAGTGGTTAGCAATCGGTCACAACCGTTGCCCCACGACGAACCAGGTTTTGGAGCTTGACGCGGAGCTCATCCCCAATCACACCTTGCGTCGTTTGATTCAGAGCTGGTGCGTCGCGAATCACGTGGAGCGAATTCCCACTCCGAAATCGCCCGTGGGTGTGGTGGAAACCGTGACACAGCTCTTGCGCGTGGTGGAAGAGCAATGCGAGTACTGGGAGGACTCGCTTCACAAGCTTGTTCGTCTCGCGACGGAGTGCGAGCGTCACCGGAAGTGTATTGCGGACGCGGGCGGCGCGCCTGTGCTCGCGAAGGTGCTTCCAGACATGGAGCTTGACCCCGCGATGGACGCGTTGGGTGTAATTGCACTTCTGTCGTTTAGTGAGAGTGATAAGAAGGCGTTGTCGAATCCCGCCACGCTCGCGGCGCTCACAGCCTTTCTGCCTCACCCGGGCGTCACGGCGGAGGCGAAGGTGCACACGGCGGACGTGTTGCTCGCGCTCGCGGATCACGACGCGCGCATCAAAGTGGCGATTGGGGAGGGCGCCATCCCGGCGCTTGTGGACCTTTTGAAAGACGACCGGGCCGTGCACGCGGCCTTGCGATGCTTGCTGTCTTTGTCGCTGCCGCGGCGTAACCGTGTGGTGGCTATTGAAGCGCGCGCCATACCCGCGCTCGTCAGACTCCTGCCCGCGACGGAGAAGCGGAACAAGGAGCTCGCGTTCGCGTTTCTGGAGATTCTGGCGAACTGCGCTGAAGGCAGGGAAGCCATCACCAACAACGTGAACGCCATTCCCATGATCGTGAAATCCATGCTTGGGGTGAGTCATAGGGCCACTGAGCACGCTGTGGCCACGTTATGGGTGGTGCTCTCGTACGCGTCCAACCGGAGCGTGATCAATACGGCGCTTCACGCGGGCGCCTTCACCAACTTGCTCATGCTCTTACCCAGCGAATGCTCGCAGCGAGCCAAGCTCAAAGCCAGAGATTGCTTGAAGCTTTTGAATGAGGTTTGGGGATCCTATACTTGCCGCGCCGCGGAAGAATCGTCGCCCATTATGCACGCCCATGCCGTCAGCCGCAAACGCAACATGGGCCATCTCAGATTTAGCACCGAACTGGTGTAACAGTGACGGTGCTTTTGCCTTACCCAAACTTGGGAGATACATGTGAGATTAAGCAGCGAGCTTGTGCGACATTGCCGGTGCTTTTGCCTTCACCAACTTGCTCATCATGCTCTGGGATTGACCAAGCATTGGAAAGCCTCTGGTATATATCATGGGCTTATCATCAAATCTGGCCTAGGTGAGTGCAATCCCATGTGAGATTTAGCAGTGAGCTACTGTACAATTTCGGACAATTCAAGAGGGATGTATGTGTCGGTGTCACTCCAGTTTGAGTTCATTTGTTCGAAGAGCGAATGATGGTAGGAAAGTTGGACGTGAGACGTGGACGCAACTCTTTCTTCCATTCTTTTAGGGTGCTGCTGTGATTACAGTCACCCTTCCACATTGTATAGTATTTGAATCCGATGGTTAGTGATTTTGTAGTGGTCCGCTCGATTTGTAGAATTCGACCTAGCTTCGTGGTTTTTTTCCCCATCAATCGACAGGGGTGGTGTTGGGCAATTAGGGCTACTACTACCATAGCAGCACAGCTTCAGTCATCCATTTTTCCAGCTTTGACTGAGAACAATAAAAAAAAAAGCTGAAAGCTTGGCACACAATCCACCAATTTTGTGTTATACCATAATTTGGACATCAGCTTGCATGTGTGTATCGATCTGTGTTGGGGGTCAGGCAGCCAGCCAGTCACCGACAGTTTGCTGTGTGCAATCAAGTGAATCAGCTATGGCAGGTTGCTGTAAGAGTTGAATTTGGTTAGTTACTAAAGGTCAAGATTTGGATAACTTAAATGGCGCAACCGTAACTAGACAGTGAATGCCTGAATGGGCAGCAGCTGAGACGTCGTCATTCTTCAGGGGCTCTTACGACATTCAGCAGGAGCGTCTGGGTGGAATTGATTACCGAGTGTACTGCTACTGTTGAGCTACAATAGGGATGACTTTGACGCTTTTATTGTGCGGCTGCCATCTCCACTACTCGTAATGGAGGCTCCGTCAAATCGCAAAGTATTGCAACAGTCAAACCAAAGTATTACATTATTATTTTTTAATCTCTTTGTGGCAGACGTTACTAAAGCTGTTCGGCATCTCAGCATCTACTCAGACACATGGCTGGACTTCTACGGTGAAACCCTAACTTGGCTATGGCCACTGATCTTTTGAGTGCAAATGGGAGATGTGGTCTGCAACCTTCCACTGTGAATGAATTGCATAAGAAATCATCCTATACACTGAGTGAAAAACAATTTGATCTCAAGAGAGTTCGCCACTTGTAGTGCCAACCCATTCAAATTAAAGCTCTCAGATATGAAATGATCTCCCTATGAAACCACACTCCTACATTTGGTAAAAAATTTAATGCTTGGAGAAACGGGAATAGTAGATGCTGTCATTCCAAGTCTCAACTCGCCATGCGAGAGCTTCCGTCGTCATTCGTGGGTGAAATTTACTCTTCACTCGTACCAAGTCCGATCCAGCCATAATGAGTTTGGCCTTGTTCATGACGAGTACATCAATGATCAGTGCACGTCAACCCTTATTAATCACGCTGACTTACCATTGAAAAGTCACTCACTCCATGATTTAACTTCACTAGCAACCAAGGGCGACTGATTTCAGAGTAACTAAGCACACAAGTTATCGATCTCATACACAATTTCGCCGAAAAGATCGAAACCCCTTTCTCTCACATGGTTCGTTCGTGCGCTGACACCTACTCGTCTCATCACTGCGAGCACAAGGTCATGTATAAATAATTTACAGTCGCCATTGATTCTCGTCAATGGAGGGGCGGTGTCCGTGACGGGCAAGTAAGTAAATGGCTCACTCACGTCAATCCCGGCCACCTCTCCTCTTACTCATTTATGAATGAATCCAGTTGCAGTTGCAGCCGCTCCTTCACAACAAAACAAAAAAGTCTGATGATGGAAATAAAATCGAACCACCAAGGGGAAGTACTAGCTGACAGGCAGGCAGGCAGGCATGAGTATGACGAAGCTCCAATTCATAGCTACCTTAAGTTGGCTATGGAGTTGATGGTCCTTCTGACAGGGGCATCGTCTTGAATTGGTTCGCCCCAATCAAGTTATCAACTGATGAGCAACCTCCTTGACTTCACCCATTCACCGTAACCATCCCCCCTGTCAAGCAGAGTGGGAAGATCACCACCCACCGAACATCACTGACAGCGACTGAGTAACTTCGTCTGCCTGTGCAGCAGCGGGCGCAGCTAGCTACGCCTGGCGACAGGATGGTACCAGGAACGCAACCAGGTCAAAACCAATGGAATTAAAAAACCGCTCCTACTAGTCAATTGACCTAGCTACTCGTGGTGGGAGACGCTGGCTGGTAGCTCGCTACGCTGTCTCTATTTTTTATTTTATTTTTAATTTTTTGGCACACGCAGAGAAGAAAAATCATTTCATTTTCAATTTTTCAAAGGCGAGGGAAAACAGTACAACATGAACGCCACCCGGCAAAGCGAGACTGGCTTTTCCATTCTCCGTCTCTTTGTTGCTGTTGTTGCTGTTGCTATTGTGGCTGTTAAGTTATTACACTCTAGCCAAGGCCGGGTTGGGTGTCAGGCGGTGCTTGAGAAGGAAGACAGAGTGCCAGGGCTGCTGCTCCCATTGCAAGTCAACGAAGGCTGCAGGGGCTGCTGGAGCTGCAAAGGGAGACTGGGGGAGGCGAGGGGAGAGGAGTGGTGGCAATCAGGGCTTTTACCTGCACAGTTTTGACTATAGACAGAGTGGCTATCAATCAATGGTATCACTGCTTTGTAGTGGAAGTGGAAGTGAGATGAAAGGTAGAGAGAGAGAGAATGGGATGGAATAATACATCACTCGAAATAAATAGAAAATTATGCAACGAAAATATAAGCTTCTTTTCAAGGAAAAAAACAACGAAAAAACAAAAGTTTTGGGGTCCAAATTTACCAGTTTTGAGAATTGTTTTTGTCATCTGGACTAGGATTGTTCAGGGTTTTTTGTGGCAAGCGTTTGAATGATAAGGTAGTCTGTTCTTAAAGCAACCATTTAAGCCTACCCAACTCATCATTGACTGTAGTAGATATTTCAAGCAACATGTCAATCCTTCTTAGATAGGGGTCGCATTTAGAACATGGTTGCTTTTAGAGCAGACTACCTTAGTGGTGAAACTAGACGGGAAAGGAGAGATTAGATTGGGTGGATGGTTTTCACTCAAAATGAATGAAATTTTTGGCGACTAGAAGACGATAGTTCTGTCCAAAAAAAACAACCCATGTTGGTTTCACCCACCCCAATTGTTGATGTTGCGTCTTGAGTGGTGTGTTGACATATTAATATGATCGAGTTTTAAAATGTTTTTTTACTTCATCTTTTTAAAATGGAACTGACTTGGGAATGCGTGTTTGACTTGTGATCACCTATGGACGTGAAGTGGTGCCCTGGCTGCAGATTGGATTGAACTAACTTTTGTTTAAGTTAGTGTTTTTTTTTTTAATTTGATGCTCTCTCTCTCTCTCTCTTCAGTTTCTCCTGCGCATGTTCTCTGGCGACGGGCAGTGTTCTATAATTCGGCTTGGGGTTTTCACCCACCTGGATTTATTGGGTTGGCCTTTCGTCTGCGCAGGGCGGGCGAGGCTCACCCTGTTCAGCGTTGAATTGGAACTCGTGTACAATACGGCTCATCATTCCTCTGGCACGCACTGGCTACATTCATTTGGGTATTTCAATTGGGGGAGAAGGGTTGACACAAGCGGCACCGGAACGTAAAGCTACAGGTGGTCATCCTCAATGGAGCCCGGAATGTGGCCCGCCAAATACAGATCCAACTTTACTGGGGGTTTTCTTTTGACACAAATGAAACGGAATTTCATTGCAAAGGGTTTTTGAAATTACCCTTCCAAAGTGTTTTTCTCTGTTTTTGAAATTAAGTCATTTTTGAAGGGAAAAAAGTGGCACATGTCTTCTTGTAAATGGTGTAAATGGTGTGAGGTAACAAAGATCCCTAAGAATTTGATGTGGGAATTCAATTTTAGCACCTCAGTGTTGAATAAAAAATATTCACGTACAGTCAAAGTTGAGATTTCTATCATTGGAAGTGCATTTGAAGTACTTTGGGTAGGTACATGAAAACTCACATTTAGACATTAAACATAAAGAAAATGAACCACTTCATAAGGTAGCTAAAAGACAAAAAAAACTATAGTAATATTAACAAAGCACAGTTACCAATGCACCTTTGCACTCCAACTAATATTTTGTCTACCCCAGGCTTGTCAATGATCAATGTTTTGTTTTGATTTTTGACTCTTGACTTTGAGTACGTAACCGATCGATTTCCTCTGAAAGTCGATTGGCAAATTTGACAATTGACTGATCTTTGTTTCCTAGAAGTCAATACACAACATTGGTACTGTCCAGGAACTTCAAAGATTCTAAGTTATGTTTTGTTCATTTATTAATTTGAAATGAAAGGAGGTTTGCATTGTTTTTAAAAAAACAGCGTAACAGTCAAAGAAACTGAGGATCCCACTCACCCACACAAACGTGGCCCGGGTGCTAATTTACTGTTAATGAGCATGGGAGCAAGTTTCGAGTTTGCAACAGACTGAGGGAGAAAATGACCCAAGAGACACACTTGCCTGGTGGTCACACCATTGAACTTGGTCAGCTTGGCTTGGTCCTCACCACGCGCATTTTGCGGAAGAACATTCAAGCGGAGATGTCGTGCCAAGCAAATTGGCAAACTTGAAGCATGTTGATCACCACTGTGAGATCTCATTTTGTTTTTTCAAATGGAGACATGAGAGCGCACCCCGTCGTTTTTCATTCCATACATCCAGACCTTTGTCGCTTCTCACTGAAAATTATCTAATCTTAGTAGCCAAGTCAACCCCACGTTTTGTCATTATTTCAGGGAATGAAAAGCAAAGGGGTTCATAGTCATAGTAGTGAGAGAGAGAGAGAGTGTTTCTACAGTCAAACTTGCAATAAGTTACAATGAATGATGCTTGATTTCAATGTTGGAATTGTAGCTTTTCCAATCAAACTGCTTTCAAACATATTCATGGATGTTTTGGGGATGCTCAAGTTGTTTTGGATTGTGTCAGGTTTTGGGGCTTGAGACATTCGCACTTCACAGTATTTTTATTGTATTATGGCAAAGAGTGGACATGAATGCTCCATGTTTACATAAAGAGGTTCAAAGCTTCAGTATCATGTTTGATTCAATCTTGGGTGGGCAACTTTATCAACTGAACATGCAGACAATATTTGACCATTACGTAACTCCTACTTTACAGTACAACATTGTTCAGCACTGTAGGCAAAGCCATTGTTTGAATCCATGTGATGATTTAACCTTAAAAACATCGGGATGGTCACCGTGAAAGTCATCTTTTTGGGTACGGTGTGAATCATTTGCTTAAAAAATAAATCCAAGAGCATCAACTCATAGGAGGTCAAACTATTGTGCAAGACCATTCTTTTCACATAAAATTTCAAAGATGAACATCTATAATTTTGTCTTACATGAAAAGATTCTCTATCATCCATAGGACACTAGTAGGCCACGACCTCGATACATGGTTGAGTTGGTCCATAGTTCAATACAAATTAAAATATGATCCCACCCATTGCCAAGCTTTCTTTTGATTTCTTTTTCAATATATGAACCTGTCAATGGGATTTTTCCCCTCTTCCTTTTGACTACTGATATTCCTATTTTCGTTGAACTTTGATGCTTCAATGGAATGCATTGGCATGAATTTTAGTAACCTTGTCTAGGTCATCTAGTCCATCTCAGTTAAGGTAAAATAGCCCATTGTGGTCAAATAGACACCTAGTGGACACCTAGGGAATGATCCCATTATGGGGGGGTTTAGTTTGTAAGATTTTGGCTTCAATGCATGTCTTACATGACAATAATGGTGTGATTAGTGACTTCATTAGAAACTTTCAACTTTTTAATGTGAATTCATTGTAAGAATTGACTTTTTAGGCCTTCCATGTTAAAAAATACTATGACTGCTTTGGGTGAGCAAAATGACCATGACGGATTCAGATTTTGTTGGCTCTAAGGTAGTCTATAGACTCTTTGGTCCCATGATGCATTAAGCACTTCAAAAGTTCATAGCAAATTCATACTTTGTCAAAAAATAATAATAATTTCAATTGCTCTCATTGTTTCTCACACTTGTAATATTGTAGGAAAAAAATTGAAAAAATTCAGCAACCATATGAGGTCAAACTCCTAATTTTGACCATAATGGATTGTTTTACCTTAGTCTCTTGAAAGTGTATCTAAGTAAGCACTAAGGTAGATACACCCAAATGTGCCACTAATCTTAACCCCTAAAGTCCCATTGTCCCCCTCGGGGGACAATTTGGAGTTCGGGTAGGTACCTACGGGCTGAAATTATACTGTGGTTTTCTGAAATTTTTTGAGGACGTGCAGTTTTTTGAGAGGTTCGTGGATATATAATTTTTGTTGAAATCCAATGTCGGATGAAAAAGTTATGGTTTTTTTTTCGCTCAAACCAAACTCGAGGGGTAGTCTGGTCAGCTACAATTCCATTGACTGTAGAAGGGGGCAGGGTTTGCACTCTGGACCGGAGGTTGGGGGTGGGCAGCGGGTGACAGTCTGGGGTCACACCTGGTTGGGCGACCTCTAGTCATAGTCCTCCGACCCCCGGTTGCAGACTGGTGACTTGTGAAGGTGGAAAGCTTCTGCGTTCCCAATGTTGGGAACTCAATGGGGAACATGCTGAGTTTTACAAGGAACATCATGGACCCGTTTTTGGTAGTTGCCCAATGGCATTTTTCATTTTGTTCATACCATAGGTCTTTGAAATTGCATAGAACGTAGGTAAAGTGTTTTTTTCCAATTTTTTTTGGGTCTTGTGAATAATGATTGCATCTTTCTATCTACAATTGGAATTTGTCAGATTTCAAAGAATGGGCTACGAAATCTCATTGCAAATAAAAGTATTGTATTGTCATTTTTCACAACATAGTTGCATTGCAAGATTTTTTGGGAGGTGTTATAAGCCTCCAAATCTGCTGAAAATTGGTGGACATGTTCCTAACATGATCTAACATATGTTTGATTTTTAAATTCAAAGTCTGTAGTGCAGAAAAATTCAACAAATGGCAGTCAAAGTCATCTGAAATTTCAGGGCAGCACCCAAAAAAACTTTTCCCCGAACTTTGAATGCAATTTTCTTCCAATCCGTACGGTCAAACTTGATGAAATTTTTATCACATGATCTTAGTCAAGTTAAGTACAACATCTTACGGTTAGATTTTTGAAAGAAAAAATCCGTTTTTTTTTGGTGAATGCAACAAAAATGGCAGTTTTCAGTGGTTTCTGGCCAGAAAATGGCCTTGGGACTTTACGGGTTAAACTGCCATCTTTACTCTGTGTACATCTCCCAAATCAATTCTGTACCTACAAGGAAGAAACCATTTTAGAACCAAACTTTGTTCCTTAATAACTTTTGCATACGGTGTCCAAATGCCACGTTCTCTGGTGCGTTGGAACCTCCTTTCACTTGCCAACAAGAACAAATGAAAATTTGTCCAGTCTAATAATAGTAACTAGGCTCAGTAGCAAAAAGTGGCGGTTTTGCGTGTGCCCACCTTCAGTTATTCAATTTCAACTCCAAAGGGTTTTGTTGATGTGGAGCCTAGTCAGGTGGAGGTCAGACTGTTAGTTGAGGGTGCCCCTGGCTGGCAACAATATGCTCCTGTTTCCAAGGGGATCTTCAGTCGATAAAAGGACCATACCCAGATTCTATGAATCTTGACCATTTATGCCCAGTGAGGACATTTACATTGAGAAGATCATTTTCTTGGAATTGGGAATTTTCAGTTAAAATGGCAAAGTCCTGGCCGGCTGTGCATTGAATCGTACTAAACTAACCCAATAAAAATGGCCCTAAGGTAGACAAGCCTATCACCACCCTGATTTGCAATTTGAATATCTTGCGGCCAACTCCAATATGGACACATATTTTTCAGAGGTGTGCGCTTGTTTCACAAATCAAACCCAAGAAGAATTGTAGTTTTCTGATGAAAATTGTAATTTATGTGAATTTCTGAAGTAATATGCCCTGAAATTACAAAATCGCCCATAGAGTTGAGCCATAAACATCTCATAAACAATCAATATCCGCCTTTCCATGTATTGAGGATTGACATGTTATCCCTTGTTGGCATTCATGCATTCATTTTGTCATAAAATAAATAGATTTGGATGACTTGGGTAGTGGAAATGGGGCTACAAGTAGGGGGGTGGAAATAGGTAGTTGGCAAATGGGCAGGTATACCTTAGTTACCAAACAAAATCTACTTGCTTAAAACCTCGCTTGTGATTCATTTGGATAAAAGGCTAAACTTTGTGCAATCGCACTACGAGAGAAATGGGTGTTTTAAGTGAGTTTTTAAGTATAGTCCGAGACATAAAATTATAAGTAATGGCCTTTAAAGAGATTTTCAATAAATTTTTACTAAAAACACATGTATTTTTAGTAAATTTTTACTAAAAATCTCCTTAAAGATCACTACTTATAATCTTATGTCTAGGACTATACTTAAATCTCATTTAAAACACCCATTACTCTTGTGGTGTTGGCCTCAAAGGGAATGAACCAACTTCTAGGTGTAAATCATCTATAAGTTAGATCCAAGTATTCTTAATCAAACTCTAAAACAAAATTTACATACTAACAGTAGTGAGTCACTCGCGGTGAACTACTTCCAATAGACTTGTGAGGTCTTAGAAGTGGATGTGGCACTTATCTTAATTCAAAAATGTCCAAGGCCTTTTGTGAAGTTCTTGGAATTTGCTCAAAACTAAACAAAAACTAAGCTCAAGATTTGCTTTGTTTTATGATGTTTTATAAAATTGTAACTATAAGAACTCAAATTAGATGTGTTATGGACCACATAAGAAAAGTTAACACAACGATATCACCTATGGATTGAAAGATTATAATGTTTAATGCAAAGGGGGGTAAGACTGTGAAAATGATTTGAAATTTTTTCAATCCATTTTTTACATATCAAATCTAAAATTGAGGTCATCAAAAAATATGAAGCTAAAAGACATAATGTGCATAACCATGATTGATTTAACTAGGGCTTCTTAAAATCTACTCTACAGGTTTCTTAAATAAGTTTTCAATGTGATTTTTTCCTCAAGATTCAATGTAGTTCACGCTCATCTCAATGACCCCTTAACACTAAACAAAACAAGTTTTGCAATGAACACCTTTGCACAAAATATTTAATAGAAAAATCATGAACACATTTTTTCAAAGTTCAACTTTTGATGCTTTAAATAGAATTTAAAGCATATTCAACTATAAAAACTACCAAAAATAGTATCTTAATAAGATTTTATATAATATATTGTGGGTGTTCAAACACCCACCTTTGGTTTTCAAACGTGCACAACCAAGTTCTAGTGTTTTATGCTATTTGGATGCCTAGGCATTGTTAATTGAGCCTCTAAGCAATGGATCTTTTCTAAGTGCCTATTGAATGTGTATTTGCAACATAAACCAACAAAATATAACGTAAAATACAATTTTTAGTCAAATGGCTAACCTAGCTAAGGCTACTATGGTTTTTAGGATAAGAATTCACAATCTAAATTTATCAAACCTAAGTTAACTCCTAAAGGACCAAGTGTTTACTCAACGTATGCAAGAAATCTTAGGTAGGTTTCTACAAAGTCATTTTTTGTTGAATGTTAATGAAATTGGACACAATGTGTAAACATGTACTTTCTTTGTGAAAAACTATTTTTTTTTCCGATCAGGTGCCAAAATCAAAAATCATGTTGCCTTGAACTTTTGGGGCAGCTTGGGCAATTTGAAAATCTTTTGGGAGTCTTTTGCAAAAAAGCTTATCAGCTTTTGAAATATGACATACAATTGTTTTAAAAAAAAATTTAGTCCTCAAATCACATTCTAAGAGGAGTCAAACTTTGTTAGCTATATTGGGGTGGTTTCATTTTTTTCTAACTTCAAGTTCTATTATCTTTCAATTTGTGAATTCAAAATTCTCAAAAAAAGTTCAACATATTCCAAATGTTTGTTTCTAAATTTTCATTGTTCAGATTTCAAATAAAATATTTCTTGAATGCACAAAAAAATGACTAGTGTATTGCCAATTCAGGGCTCCTTTGCATGTGTACTTCTAGATATTGAAGATGGTTTTGAGATCATTCTTTTGTTGAATCTTTTCATCATATAGTTCTCCCAAATGTAAATATTTTAGTTTCTTTAAAAATTATTTTTCCTATTTTTTACAAATTAAAATATCAAAGTATCTATTTCATGAGATTTTACACTTTTATAGTTTTCCTACTTAAAAAACATTTCTATGATTTTCCTCCCTAGAGTACCTTCTTCTTAAAGGTGTATACATAGGTTATATTTTTCATATTTAAAAAAAATAAATTTAATTTAAAGTACTCTACATAGAATCATGAATATTGTGTAGAATGCTTCTAAAATCATGTAGTCTTTCTTGCAACCACCCTTTATGGATTAAAGTATGTATACCTATGATTGTCACTAATTTTGATTCAGCATAATCAATATTATTAATCATAATGCTTATTGTATCTTTTGGGCAAGTAAAAACAAATCCCACCATGCTTTAGAGTGCAATATTTGAACATTATATAAATAAATTATGAATTTTCAAAATGTTGTTTTTAGGTGACCCAAATCCAACACTACTCTAATAGACTCTCAATTTTTGATTGTGTGCATCTTGTATAATCAATACCTAGATTTCTTTTTCCTTTTTTCTTAAATGTAGGTGTAGCAAAAATTGTTGCAACTAAACCCTTGGATTAGGTTTTAACCTTAAAAGGATAAGACCTAGCATTAGAATACTTTGCCAAAAATGATCCAATATATGAACCAATAGGTGCATTCTTCATTTTTATAGTAATCTTAAAAGTCATCCATCTAATAGTTTTTGGCCTTAGCATCTTTCTAAGCTTAATTGTATTGTTGAAAATTTGCGACGATCAACAACTTAGTTATCAAATATTATAAATTGTTGCAAAAAAAAAGATAAATTACTTTGGTCCCTTTCATTAACCAAGATTTTGATTGTTCAAGGCCCTACAATTGGATTCAAATAACAATGGACTTGCTTCAAGCTAAAATAGAAACTCATGGTGTTGAAATTGTTGCAAAGTGTAGTTATTAACCTTTATTCCTTAAACGTTTGTCGAGGACTATATTTATTTTATAATAAAAACTCTTAGATGATAGAACAGACAATCCTTGTGATGGGACAACATAGAATGCAACATTGTACACATGATTTCACTATTAAAAGACTTATGTTTTAGGTGACGGTGTTGTGATGTGGGTCGTCTACTAGTTAAAAGATAGACATCTTATTATATCTAAATTAATTTCAAGTTGAGAGGTAATTAATCTCAATGGAAGATTAACCTTATTGGGGGATTAGAGTCTAATCCTTTTATTTTTGGCACTACAGTGCCAGTTTGCCAATAATTTTTACCTGGCGAAATGTCAATTCATTTTTTTAAGTAAAAAAGGGCCCTTTTCGCCAAGGCGGCGCCCGGACGAAACAGCTTGGTGCCAGGTCGGCGTCCGTCTCATCATCCCTGCATGCCCGTGTCGCTAGCAGGATTAGGACGGGGCGCCGATGGCCGCGGTGTCATCGCCCCACTTCTCCACTTCGCCGTTCATAATCCTCCCCCATTTATGCCGTGTCGCCACCGTTGTACTCCTCGCGCGCATCCTGTTTGCCAACCGCAGCAGCCCATGGGTCCTTCATTTCGCCATGTCCGTAGACTTAACTGCGTGGGATTTCACTAGGTGGTGCCGAGAGTGGTGATTCAATATCGCCAGTTCCGAATGCGAGTGGGGTATCTTAGCGGCGGGTTCAGGGAAGATCTTCCCTCATTCTCTCATGATTTCCACTTCTACATTGCTTTTATTGATCTTCTGTCATGTTTAGGTTTGCGGTAGCACTGCGCCGTTATGGCCGCAACACTACAGTCATTGTACTTGAAGCTGCCTTGGATTTCAAACAAATCCTCATTTTCTGGAAGCAGCACTGTCGCGTGCCTTCTCCGAGGGATAGCCTCTTTCCCATTCTGCTGGTAACTATCTTCCATGACCCTATTAGTTTATTGACAATTGAGTGGGATGGGTTCTGTAGACGAGGACTCCGGAAAGGATGTTTTGGGGAAGGCGGTGAGGGCGGCTTCACTTGCTCGAACAACAACGAAGAAGGCAGAGGAGGCAACAGAGGAGGCGTTGGCTCCCCCGCGGAAGGAGATCAAGAGGAAGGGGAAAATCATCGAAATGCGGAAGTTGGAGGTGGCCAAGAAAATAATGCAATCGTATTTTGCATCAAGCTGAGGTGCTTGCGGGGGCCAGCCTCTGCAGTTGGTTTACGACGGCTCGCTTCCGGACGTACCAGAGGCTGAGGCGAATTCATGTGAAGATTATCCCAGCCCTGATTCAGTTGGTCACTTGCGGTCCTTAGCGACTAGCAAATCACCTTTTGGTGGTGCCGTACTTTTTCGTGGATCATCCTCGACGTCTGGAGACATAAGGGTGCTGAGCTCTAAGTCACCGCTTATCCATATCTCCGATGACTCAGAGAACGCGGGCAACTCAAATTTGTAAGAAGTGCCAGATGATTTTGAGGGTTCGGAATCAAATTCTGATTTCAAGTCTCCTCCCAAGAAACGAGGTGCCTCACATCGCAGTAAGGCAAGGAGTAGTAGGTCGACAACACAGAAATGCTATGATCGCCATAGGAAGTTCCAGACCCTCTGGGCAGCAAAACTACCTTGGGCAGAGGGCATCATGGCCTCGGACGGCATTCCCCAGATGGTCAAATGTAAAGTGTTCAGTTCTTTTGAAAGAAAGCCTTGTATCATGGCACCGAAATCAGACACCCTCCTGAAGCACGATGGAAAGCGAATTGCCAAGAAAGACATGCCACACTTCAAGGTCAAAAAGGGAGAGAGCTACATTGCCACTCAGTACAGGCATCGCAAGAACTTGCGCATGTACGCCGCTAAACCACCACCAACTGTCTTGCAGCAGATTAATCAGTGCACGTCCATGGAGGCAAGGAAAAAACGTGTACAATTTGGGACGCTCTTCCAGGTACTCACTGATGGCCGACCCATGCTTGAATACGAGTCCAGGCAGCGTCTGTACAAGTTTCTGAGTGTCTATGACTTGCCAGCCGCCCACTGGTGCAACAACTCGGAGTGGCTCATGGCGGGCTACATGTATCAGCAAGTTATTTCTGAGATGAAGAAATTCATACAATCAACGCGTTATATTGTTGCAACAGTAGACGAGGTAACTGCTATTGACAGTAGCAACTGGTTATCTGTCCATGTATATATTGTTCAAGAGTGGGTGGGAGTTCTACTTTTAGTTTCTTTGCAACGTGTAGACTGCCCTCCAACCGCAGATAATCTCACAAAGTTGATAATGGATTTTGTGGCTATTGGTGGTGGTTTGGATTCCGAGGCTATTGCTTCGAAGCTGTTGAGTTTCGGTGCAGATGGAGCTTCCACCTTACAGGGAAGCAGATCCGGAGTGACCCTCCAAATGAAAGAAAAGTATACCCCATTTGTAATGGGCATTCACTGCGTAGCACATCGGTGTAACTTAGCATTCAAGGCCCTCTTTGAACTTGGAATTTTTGGTGCCATCGAGAAATTGCTGACAGTGTCATACGCCTACTTCTGCAAAAGTCCAAAAAGGTTGGAGGAATTTCGGCAATTGGCAGACCTCACAGAAACGAAGGTCCTCAAACTCTTGAAAAATGTTCGAACCAGGTGGGTTAGCTTGATCGAGCCTCTTCGGAGGCTTCTCTCCGAGTACAGAACATTGATTTACAAAATGACCGTTGATTTGCACGAGAACGTTAAGGCCGAGGTGAGTGCCCTGTACATTTTTTTTGGCAATATGTCATATTTTTTTGTTCGTGAACCTTAAAGTTCACTGGTACTTTGTTTTTTCAATTCCATTTTTTTGAATGGTGCAGCTCCGTGGCAATATGTCATACTTCATCTGTGATTGTGCGATGTTGCATTAGTTTTATGAGTTTCTCATGAATCCTCTGGTGGTTTGCTGGTTTGTCTCCTTGGCCGAAGTAGAACTTCATATCGCTGAACATATATAAACTAATTTCGTGTCTACATGTGCAGCCATGCTTGGTGCTACTCCTTGATCCGTATACCATGTTGGGGATGTGTGCACTTTTGCCTCTATTGGAGGCTATTGATTCCTTGGTGACCTTCGCCCAGAAGAGAGACGTCTATATCTGCGACTTCGTGGCGGCTGTGAAAGTCTGTCAAGCTTCTCTGTACCGCATGTACGAGGACAAAACAACAGCGTTCACCTCCGACGAATTCTGGTCTTTCAATAATCTACTTGACTGCTCTCATGAGCAAATCCACATAAAGTGGTTGAATGATCTGAATGACAATTTGTCCGTTCTTTGTTTCGTCTGTCACAATGAACAGATCCATGCAGAGCATAAAGGGAAGCCTGTCAATCGAGAGGTGTGGACTGTGTTGCTTGAGAAGGTGAAAGCTGAATGCACAAGTAAGCCGGAATATCTTTGAATGTCTTCAATTCCAGTTCTGGTTGTCGTCTGTGTTGTTTTTAGAAGCTGTTTACCTGACTACTTCTTGTTTGTCTTGTTTTGCAGAGGCAGTAAAAACACTGGTGCAAGAGCTCAATGAGAGATTCCCTGCTCAACACATCATGAATGCCTTCGGAATACTGTATCCCCAATATTGGTGTCACGTTGCGGCTGAGGAAAACTTTGACAAACATCTACGCATACTGATGGACGTCTATGGACACGAAAAAATCTTGGGCGACGGAGAGCAAAAATTCTTGCTCAAACCGCTAGTCGATCGTGACACGCTCATGTACCAGAGGGCACTTTTAAAAACTTGCATGAAGTCTAATTCACGCACTGCCATGCTCCCTCCTTTTGATGAGAATCCACTGACAAGAATTTGGCGAGTGTTGGACAGTAATAACAGCTTGACTCAAAATTTTGGCGAATTTTTGAAGTTGGCCGAAATGGCGTTGATTCACGTGATTGGGTCGGTTGAGGATGAGCGAACCTTCTCCACTCTCGGGTTTCTGAAATCGAAGCTCCGAAACAATCTTGATGAACACATCCAAGTCGTCGTTGGAATGTTCTCCCAGAAGATTTTCAATCTGGAAAACTTTCCCTACCAGCGCGTCTTCGACGAGTGGTTCGTTTCAGGAGGCAGGGGAAGATATTTAACCAGCACTTAGTGCCAGTTTGAGGTTTTCTTTGTAGGTGTAATCTTCCAGGGGTCAAATTTTGTGCAGCAGGTAGTAAAAAGTCTAGGAGTTGTAGTCTGCATTTAGAGAAGTAGTGGACTTAGATCATGCTGGGGTGAGAATCTTCTTTCCTTCTTTCGTAGTCAGTTTACGATTACAGGCAGATGCATGTCCATGCATGTGATATTGTTTGTTTTCCTTATGTTGAAGACTTCAGGAGGGACGTAGTCCCACACTAAAAAAATTCTATTGCCCAAACACTGCACGAGCCACCCCGTTGATGTTCGTTGTGTCATTACTGTGTAATTGCTTGCAGGAAATGGGAATGCTTGTTCATGTTACTTGCGGGAAATGGAGATGCTTGTTCATATTCTATGACTTGTAAGTGCTTGTGAATGTATTGGTACTCCTCTGTTATCAATTTGGATAGCATGTTAAGGATTTAGGTTCCTTACTGAAGACCCTACTGACTTTAGCATCGGAGGGGGCTTGTGGTGGTTGCAGGGCACGGTGCAGCTTCAGAGGTACTATTTTATGTTCCTAACTTTCCATTTTGTTGTTCATTTTTTTACCTATTTGCTTACTTTGGCATTGGAGGGGGTTTGGGGTGGGCGCATGTATGTGTGTCTTTCGCATCAGTGTGTATATTAGCTTGTAGTTCAAGTATTGAGGATTCCTATGATTTTTTTAAAACACTTTTATGTTACACTTGCATTTTGCCAAGTTCCAGGTTGCAACCGCCCAGATCGCCAGTACTGCAGGCCATCAGATCTAGTTTAATCACCCAAACAGAGTTAACCGAAAAGAATGTATCGCCCAAATACTGTTAACCAAAAAAAATGTATCGCCCAAAAAGAGGGGCCCAAACAAATGTATCGCCCAAACAGCGTTAAAAAAAAAAGTATCGCCCAAATAGATCTCTCAAAGCATAGAATATTGCCTAGACTGACACCCCTGAATTATAAGTTATCGCCACAGAAATTTTGCCCTCTTTACCTGTAAATCGCCACAACCACTACGACACACATCCTGGTATCGCCTTTTCATCCATATGTCAGAAATGAAAACCCCCCCGTTGGATTAGACTCTTTGGGTTGTTAGCCTTGTTGGGGGAGGAGACTCTTGAGGTGGCTAGGGTTTGGTTGAGCATTTGTCCCATAATGTTTGCACAACCTCGAAACTTTCTGGTGGGTGCTTAAAATTTGGCTTCCTTCTTTGGAGCTCTCTTGGTTTTTGATACTTTGACTTTCTCTTTTGATTTGGATGGATTTGGTTTGAACAAAACCTTGTAATCTAAGTTGGAAGGAACCAAAGACAATTTAATATATCATCACTTATTTGGAATCGTTTCTTCTTGTAAATTATTGAGTAAATTGTGTTTGTGGTCTTGTAAATTTCATTTGTTTTTTGTGTGTTCTCAGGAGGGCTAAACTTTAGAGCTTAAGAGGGTGCAATAGGAAAATTTGAGAGGCTTTTGAATGCTATTGCATTTTATAGGGTTCAATAATTGGCTTTCAGGGTTTAAATTTCAAGCAAGGAAAATTTGTTAAAGGAATAGCATTGTTATCTTACTTGTTGTAGGACTAGGTTCTTTGGGATTCCATGGATTGGATAGATATTGGATTAAGGTTTCCTTAGTCTTTTGGGTATTTTTCCCCTTTCACAAACATTTACCACACCTAAGAGCCCTGTACTTATCCGGATAGATAGTAAACTTTATGACAACGGAACTTAAGTGACATCCATTGTAATATCCCGTATCTTTATGTCAACAAAAACATCCAGCGTAGCATCTTGATGTTGTGTTCAAGATGTGAATCTCTTGCTCCATAACTAAGTATTGAACTCCTTATATTACTCTCCAAGCATGATATACTTCTCTTTGTCTTTGCTAAAGCAATGTTAGAGACAAATTTAGGAGTTGTTCATGCATTGTATTTGCTTTGTACTATGCCTATGGTTGCATTTTCGTTTACTTTTATTTCCTCAGGAAATAACATAGTATGAATCAATCAATGCTATGGGAGAAAACTGTTTGGAGCACAATCTAGATTCTTCTTGCCCTAGTGTGGAATCTGTTGGATATGATGCCAAATAAAAAACATCCGCCACTTTCAGAGGCAAAGATTTCAAGTGTTGCAAATTCAGAAGAACTAAAATCATTCACATTTAATTAGGAAAATATGGACATCTCGCATACTAGACTTTGAGAATGCAAATTATGCAAGTGCGATCTCTAATGGACGGAATAAAACTCTAGTGGCATTTTTCCTACTATTGGCAATGTTTTGTGCAAGCAAAATGAGTGGTATGCTCTCTTAAACTGAATTTGAATGCAGAGATTGGAATCAATCATTGCAACCATCACAATCGCCTTTGAGGATTATGTACACTAATATAACAACCACTCTAGTGCTTGGGGTGGTGCAAAATCAAAATTTGACTCCCACTTTGCCATACCTCTATCATGGACTTTACTATAAGGCATGTCCATGCCACCTTGATTAGTGAGCAAGTAGGACTTTGGGATGACTTTTCAATTGTTGCAAGAGTACAAGCCAATGCCGAAGGCCTCATCTCAAGCTCCATGACATCCAGAAGATGACATCATTGGTCATTTCAAAAATTAAAATCCTTATTAAGATTTTTTTGTTTCCATTTAATCAATAGCCACTCTACAAATTAATATCTAATTATTTTCAACGCAATTGTTATAAATATGATAAATAATCTATAGCCTTGTAGCTTGTCTAAAACATTTGTTGACATCTAACACTTAGCTCCCAAAAGAATGACCGGTGGTTTAATATTCTACTTAGTTGGCAAAAAAAATTCTTGACATCAAAATTTTATTTTATATTCAAAAAATCTAAAATTCAACTAAAATCTTACCTTCTTATTGTCAACATTTACATCCTTTTGATTGATTTTTTGTCCCTTAGTAAGATGCAAGTAATGGGACTCTTTTAGCAATATTTTAATTTGCTCGAAAGTGATTTAAGGGATTATTTAGTGATATATTCCCTTCATTTTCAATGGATGGAAAATGTTGGTTTGTTAAATATTCTAAAGACAAATATTGTTCTTTTGGGGGATGAATGTATATTCTTTTAGATGAATAATTTAAGCTTCATCTACATTTTGCTTTTTCATCTATATATATGGATATAACAACTACATCACTCCTATGAGGATCGTTGTTTGTAGTGCCTTAAGTAAATGAAGAAAAATAACCTAAATGCAAATCTTCCATTGAAACAACAACTAGTTCAATGCAAGGTCATTGCAAAAAACACTTGCCCTATTCTTTGTCACAATTGGAGTGATTTTTTCTCTTCCGCTATAACTTTTGAATCCCAAGTTCTAAGAACATGGAATTTTTATTGGAGATGTCTAACTTGATATTAATTATATCTTTTAATTTTTTGAAATAAAAAATAATAATAATCAAAATTTAATAGTGAATTTTGATTATTTGTCACAATTTGAGGTTTAGGTTTTTTTTTATGCACTTGGAGTACCCAAATTTAATGATCTGGAGTTGAAATTCTTGTAGTCTATGTTGACATTAAGAGGGTATGTGTCTACCAAGGGGCATCTTAAACTACATTATTTAATGTCCTCCATGTCCATGTAAATAGAGGCCCTTACGCGAGCATTTTTTGATCATTGAATTTTTTTTCAAGAATCTTTTTAAGAATCTGATCATTCTTTTTGTGGAATCTCATCACCATAAAGTCCTTCCAAATGGCCAATTTTTAGTTTCTTTAAAAATTATTCTTCATATTTGAATGTAGTAACTCTATTTTGTGAATAACTTTTTATCCACATTTTTCTTAGGTCTCAAATTTTGGTGACATGTTATCTTTGGTATTATACTAATTATATATATTTTATTTTATTTTTAAATAATTTTTTTTCCAAAAGGTCATAGTACAACAAATACTATGACAAACACTACAAAAATAAGGAAGTATTTTTTACAATGACCTTGCAAGGTGTTTTTTTTTAAATTACTTTTTGACAAAAATTCTGAGATGGCAATTGCTTCAAATTTTGCAAAGCAATGTATTTCTGAATTCATCCATTTTTTGGACCAAAAAATACTTTTCAATGACATTTACGCCCGCACTTATTAATCTTTTTGTTCAAATTTGGAGTCTTCACCCACATTTTAAATAGAAATTAAAAAAAATTGGCACGAAAAAGAAAGACTATTTTTATTTGAAAAAAAGTAGAGATTTATTTTGAAATGGTGCAATCGAGTGCCATGGTGTCCATAAGTGAAGGAGTTGGTTCAATGTGTTGTGTGGAGGTGGGTTTTTTTGGCTTTATGAAACATGATTGCACTAGAAAAAAAGAACTTGGCTAAAAAATGGCAACAAACTATGAAATGTTTTTCCATAAAACTCAAACCAAAAAAACAAATCTTGGATGAGATCGCCAGATTGTGGATGAAAACATAGTTATGGACATCATCAGGAAAGTACCCCTCATTGCTTCAATATTGTTGCAATATTGTTTCATTGGGTTAACAGTATAGTATTGAAAGTATATTGTTGCATTACTGCAAATAATAATGCAAGAATATTGAAGCAATGGGAGCCTTGCATTTTTATTAAAATTATATTGTTTCAATACTGCAACAATACACTTTAGTACTATACTGTTAACCCATTGAAGCAATACTGCAGCAATGGGTGGCTTTTTCCTGATGATGTGCTAATCAGTTGTAATGTGATACTGATTTTCTATCCAGTACGTGGATGAATGTTTGAAATTTGGAGCACCACTGTAGCATTTTACATCGCCACTACAGCACTTCATAAAAAATGACAAAAGAGACAGAAAAGAGCCCTGGTTGTGTGGCCCGGGCTTGAGTGGCGATTGACCTTGGAAGATGGAACGTAAAGCCTGCCATGTGGCAGAGCCTGCCATGTCAGTCGATAAGGTCAGAAAAGTGCAGGTCTAGCAGAGTTCAGATGCGTATCGATTCGCATGCGATCGAGTTTGGTGGTGGGAACAGGTCTGCCGGCCTCAAACCTTACGGAGTATTATTCTATCAAATAAATTGAAATCCAGGCCACCAGTGCATGAACAACCGGTCCGGGCAATGCAACCACTAGCTATCTATCCGGCCACTCCCTCCCTCTCCCCTCGATCTCTCACTGTCTGTCTCTGTCGGTGGGTGCCCTGCAGAAACTGAAAGCATGGAGGTAAGTTACGCGTTGAGAGCCCCGCTGATCGATTTCTGCAACATCGATCATCACCAAAAAAGCGAATCATCATTACGAGTTTGACTTGTTACAGACTTACCCTCTGCGATCGAGCAACTGTACGTAGCTAGTGCTCTCCACAGACCACAGCAAAGCTGTGGAAAAGGACAGGGTAACATCGATCAATTGCGGCATGCCACTTGCAAATTGCTTTAAAGCTGAGGTGTGACAATGTAGGTATCCGTTTGTCAAATACTGCAAAAAATAGGTGAAGGAAAGGGATATCGTAGAAGAATTGAAGAAGAAAGACTTGGGATGGTTTAACTTACAGTGAGAACACCTAAGTTAACTGGGTAGTAATGTGAGGATGATTCCAGCCAGACAGGTAATGGATGGACTATGTGTGTGACAACCAGGTGCATAATCGGTAGTATTGACAGTAATCGGTAGTACTGGAATTAATGTGGGAAATGACCGCGAGAAGAACGACAACTGGTCTAATTAATTTGTCATCAATCTGTCATTGTGGTTTGTTTTCTACTAATGCAGACCATGATTTCGATCTGTTGTGAATAAAAACAAACATTTCACGTACAACAATGTCAAACGGAGTCCTTCTCCTTTCTAACAAAGTCAATTATGCTACATTGCAATCAATCTTTGCGATTATATTACCGGCCTGACTTGGACCAGCAGCACAATTGTCTGCAGTCTGCTGCACAAAACTCTTACTAAAATTTAGGTTTTCATTCGTACGCCCACCTGAAAAATTGCTAATTATATATATGATCGTGAAGTTTCCACCAATGTAACGAAATTGATATTTACGATTGCAAAGTTAATTAATTAGTAGAAGCCAGTACTAACTTTGATGTTGATCGAATTTGTGGCAGTGTAGCATTGGTTCTGGTCTTGTAACAACCCCAAAATAGTCAAACTCGAGAGAGACAACTTGACAGACATGCCGTTGACGATGTTCCAGCCGTTAGTACTGCAAGCCCCTGCTTATGAGAAGTTAGAGTCAGTAGACTGAGAATAAGAGGTTTTTGAACGAGGCCTAGCTAGACGTACCGGCCCTGGTGACTTTCGCCAAGCCAACAGGGAAGCCAACGGATCGATTTATCTTGTAGCTAGAGAGTTAGTGCAGAATCGAAGCACATTGTTTGTTGTTATGTGCAGGAGGTAGCTAGGTAGCTAGCTGTAAGCTTCGTACGTACCGGCCATGGCCCATGCATGGCATGCAGCTCTGAGCCCAAAGTATTTCCTATTTCAACAAAAAAATCTGGCCAGGAGGAAGTACTTGTACCCCAATATCAGAGAAATCAACATTGAGGAGCTACATCACAATTTCACACATATCGATCATGTTGACAAGTTTGACTATCTGACATCTGGCTCACAGACTCAAAAGATGACTGATTGCAATCTGAGCAGCTAGCTAGGCGGAGTCCTAGGGCCCCGGCCTCCTACAAGCTTGATTGGTAGGTATCGACGTCGATTCTCCTGCCAATTGGGCATACTGTATTGTATTTAAATACGGTACTTATACGGTGCACTTTTGAGAGGTAGTAGAATTAATCAGTTTGGATTTCAAAACTCAAGTCAAAATACAAGTCTATGCAATAATCATTTTCATTAGGAGGGTCATACCTAATAAAACCACTATTCACATGTAACATAACATTGTTTACCAATGAAGCAATGCTCTATTTTTTCACCCTTGAAAAGCGGGACCTCTAGAATGAACAAAATTATCTCCTATGGTTCTTTAGCCAACCCCAATCTTTGAATTAAATGAGAAGTCCTTCCTAGGTATCTAGCAAAGCACAATACCTTTCCAACATGGAAACACTAGAAGAAAATGAGGGATTTGGCAACTTCAAATAACAATTGGTTTTCGGGTTGCATGAAACATTAATTTGCAATTGGTGAGAATCTGGAGACTTGCAGTCGTTGTGGACAAATCACATGTCAAATTGTAGTCCCAAGCATGACAACCTACTTAGATCTTAATCAAATAATTTTTTTAACATGGTTGCTTATGTGATATTTGCTGCCATGTGAAGCTAGTCACTCACTCAATCAATGAATTGTGCAACTTGTTAGCAACTCATTTGCAACTAATGTATGACTTGTTCGCAACTCATCTATAACTTTATTATGACTCATTACGACTTCATTGCAATTTGTATATGACTTATAGATTTTGAAATTCTTGTCTCAATGATTTGTAGATTTCAGAATTTCAGATCTAGCTTCTTTTTTAGATTTTTAGATTTTGAATATTAGTATTTAATAGATTTCAATGGTTTAGAAAACTTTACAATTTCATAGGTTTTAAAATTTCTTGAATTTTAGAACTTTTTTCAGATTTCTATAGAATGTAGATATCTACAAAATATAAAAATCTAGAAATTATAGAAATTTTAGAATCCTATTAACAGAATTCATTACAATAGAACACAACTTACAAGTCTTATATGTCCAATTTAATAGTACTCTTGACAATTGATATGTCACAATTAATATAAGACAATTGGGAAATGACTTTAGAAACAACTAGGAAACAACTAATAAACGACTAGGAAATAACTAAAAAATGACTAGGAATGACTAAGAAAACAACTAGGAATTGACTAAGAAATAACTATCATCATTTTACTATTGCTAGTTGTTTTTTGCTACTACAAATATACACAATGGATTCCACAAATGATAGACTTGTCCACATCAACAACTAAGATGAATATTGGATGGAGAATAATTTCACATTCATTTTAAATTTGAATTATGTTACAACTCTTGTAATTCTACACTTCATTCTACAACTATTTTGCAACTAAAACATTGTACTAATGATGTAAAACAATGACATCGAATAATAATATAAGAATTTGGTGCAAATAGAGAGGGCTAAAGTTGCAAGGTAGTTGTATAGGAGTATATGACATTTAGTTGCATTTTAGCCGATTGTGGTAGATACGTTTTTCTTCTATCTAGAGGACCAATTGTTTGGTTATACAATGTTATAAAGATGGGATGTGCTTCAACTACCCCAGGTTCTAACATAGGTGTGCCTATTAGAATTATCAAGGTTCCTAAAATAAACATTTCATAGTGAAGATAATAATTTTAAAACAACCTCTTCCAATTTTGATTTAAAAAATTCATGAGTAATTCAATAATTGTTCAAAAATTATCAATTCAAATTCATTAAATGTGCTTCCTTGTCGTTCAAAAGAAACTGATTAAAAACATGTTTTGAAGTGTAGAGTTCAAGTCAAAAGTTGGAGTCTCCTTAGGAAGGCATTCTAGTTATGAGCATATTTTTATAAACACAAAATGGTGGTAAACACTATTTGCACAATTTTTATGAAAGATCAATGCAAAGAAAATATTTTAGTTGAAAAATCAAGTCACCTTCATAAACATTGTTGGGCAATTGCAAGAAACACTTGTATTGGTGGGTTTTTTTATTACGTATCTCTAATTGATTTGTTTGTTGGGTACAACTTTTGCATGATGGCTCCATATGACTCAAAATTTAGAGGTGATGTACTCATGACTACTTGACTATTCTACATCTTGAATAATTCTTTATTTTTTTTCAAAAATATTTTATTATCTAATAAGAGTCTTCAATTGAATGTCCCCCTCGCTAATTCAAAGGCGCTTAGTACTATTTCTAGCCCCCAAAAAATGAATTTGGAATTGAAATTTAAAAGGAATGGTCTTATGGTATCTTAGATTAGAAGCTATTGTGTGAAAGAATTCTAAAAATAGTTAATTATATATTATATGGAAGTTAATAAATTGAGCTTTTTTTTGCATGCATTTTGAAATATATAAATTATTATTATTTTTTTTTTTTGGTGAATGACCATTTCTATAAAGTTACTACAAATGTCCAATTTTTCTTTTCTTTTTGAGAACTATCTTCCTATTTTTTACAAATTAAAGCATCAAAGTGCCTATTTTCTTGAGATTTTGTTCTTTTTTAGTTCTTACTTGGAGGATTAATCCCTACTCTATCTTCTTAGGATAAAATCTTCTTCAAGGTCTTTAAATAAATAAATAATTTATTTTTAATTGTTTAAAAAAAACTTAAATGATCTAAGAAAACAAATGTTATAAAAACACAACAAAATCAATAGGAGTTTCTTGCAATTGCCTTGTTAAGACTTAGTATTTTTTAAGATTTAAAGGATATAAAATGTGTAACAAAATCTAAAGAACCTTGGTTTGAAAAGCATTAATTCAAAGATTCTTCATGTAATCGATTCTTGAAGGCTCCAAAGGTCTTTTCTAGCCCTACATTTTAGGTTGTGTATTTGTAATCTATATTTTGACACTGTTATATTTAAATACATGGCTGGATTTAAGTACACCCTCATACCATAGTATTATTTGTATATAGTACATGTAAATATAGTGTTGTATTTCAATTTTTTGATTTGGATCCACAAGATTATACATGGTATATATATATATATATATATATATATATATACGTTCTAATGGGACCTTTTAGGATCAAGATCATCAAATTTCAACATACATATGTCAATAATCAATAATTTGCAATTTGAATTTGTATTAGATAATAGTGCATAATTTTGGATGAATAGCTAAGCTGTAAAGACAAGCTTTCGTGAATGACCTCATTGTCATTGTCACGTACACCCTTGTCAACTATATGGATTCTACTCATGTTGTGTATGTTTTCTTTTATATATTCTTCGCATATGATACAAACATGTGTCGATATCTATGAAACAAATGTTTATGTAAAAAAAAGAATTTATCATCAACTACTATCAGTTATGAAGGTTGAACAGAAAAAAATGAAAGAAATATTCAATAGCATGAAGGTGTCCATTCATAATCAATTGACTACTAAAGAGTTGATGACATCTCAAGGTGGCATGTGCATCTGATTCCTGTAAGTATATTGTACTTGACCATTTTTGACAATTCATACCATCTATTTTATCCCTTCATTTTTTATATTAGAATCATATGTGTTAGTCATATGCTTCTAATAAAGAAAGTCTTATGATCAAGTTAGTCATAATTACAATTAATCATCTCTTTAGAAAATATTTAATTTATATTCATTAAATTAATTTTTTTAATATTTTATACAAAATTGATCTATAGTGTGCACTGTGGGGGGTCAATGGAGGCAATACTAAACTTGGTAATCTTTACAAAGCAATTCATATTGATATCTTACATTAATCTCACATTAGAATTTTCAAGAAATTAGTTATTTGTTTAAAGAAAATGGCAGATGGAATTTTGGCTTTGAATCAAAAAGCATTCATTCAAATGGATAGACAACTATTGGAACTAAAGAAAATATCTCAATTTTCAGCATTTAGAATCCCTAGGAATGATAAAGGAAGGTATTTTAGATCAACCGCCAACTTTGTTGTGTTTGAATACCATGCAATTATGCAGGTATATGTTATTTTTTTTCAATATCTTTTATTTTTATTCTATCTTTTGGCATTATTATCATTTGAAGTGTCATTGTTGTCATGTTAAACTAGTAGTTGATTTAATGAGACTATAATCATCATTATCATCAATCATTGTCAAGTTGTCACTCAAATTTACAAGTTTATTATATGTTAATAGAATGATGCTAAGCATTTTTAAATTTGATAGCTAAACTTACCATTATTATTTATGGTGTTTGTTCATGGTGCGTAAGTGATAATCTCGTGCATGATAGGTCTATTTCCAAAACAAGTGATTCAAACTTATAAACTTTTGTCCTTTTCATAGAGTGGTATCAAATAGCATGCATACAAATGCATGCTACTACTTATATACAAATGCAAGTTTGAAACAATTGGACATACTCTCAATAAGGTGTAAATTTCATTTAATAATCTCAATTAATTTGTATTTCAAGTGTAATTGTTAAACATTAGATTTAGTTACATTTGAGTATATTTGTGGCTTTATTTTATTCTCTAATATAAATATACTAAATTTTTTCTAATTGGATTTGTAATAGGGTTGTGAATTTGTTTAAAATGACTTTGTCAAAGTTCCAAAAGTCTAACTTCAACATCATCAAAGTTCATAAGATGAAACATTTTTTTGATTGTATTTAGAGATCTTGACTACCTTGGAAGTATAGCACAAATCAATATGAACAAATGCATATTATGTTGATGAAGACAACTTATAGAGCTAGTACAATAATAAGCAACTTGCAATGTTACAAATGATAAATCACAAATAATAAATGAATGCCTTGAATCGCTTTGCAAACTCACCCACCATATGGATGGCTTCAAAAATTGAATCAAGAAAGAAAAAATAACAACTTTGGATAGCGTAAGCTTTTAATGTAACATTTCCTCCTCTACTAGAACTTGAATTTTTTTTAGTTTATATCTACAAAATGTTATTAACATACTAATAAAAATTTAATAACTCAAAGTTTATCAATGTGCATGTTGTTTCTATTGGCTTAAATGTATTATCAAGAGCAAAGGCAAATTTATGCATGAAATGGGTAGAAACAAATGAATTATCATTCTCAACAATTCAAGTGATCATACCACTCAAAGCAAGGATTTTCTTGGATTCTCAACCATAGTTGCAGGATAATCTCCATCCAACACTTGATATATACGTGAGTGAAAACAACTTCAATAGCTCGTCAAATTTAAAATTTGAAAATAGAATGTTGCTTTATGTGTACAATGCATTGGATATTCATGTAGGACTTTAGGAAAGTTTTCAAGATTGGTCCATGTATGGATTTGCTACAAATCATTTTTTTGAAGCATCGCGGTATAGTTCTTTAGCTATACAAATAAAAAAAGGTGGTGATCAAAATATTAACACTTCTTTTGGTGAGATTGGATTTCTTTTCAAGCTAAGTTTGTGCAATAAAAACAATATCACTATACTAAAAGAATTGGCCTTCGTGAAGATGTATAAGGAGTTACCATGAACTAGATTATGAAGATTGATAGAGTGTATTGAGTTAGGTAGTGTGAAGGCTATTGTTTAGTGGTAGAGGTTAGAAATATATTGAAAATATTCATGTGGTATTTAATTTTATAACTTCACGTAGGTTTTTGTCAATGCTTTTAAAATTTAAGCTCTATGTTTATAATACACTAGAAGAAGAACGTGCCCGGCACAACCGGCTACTATGCAACTAGTGTCATATACAACTATCCTGCGACTGTAATCCTCTCTACTAGCACCAAATCTAACGTAATTGTTTTATGTCGTTGTTTTACAACATTGGTACATTGTTTTAGTCACAAATTAGTCAATTTATAGTTGCAAAAAACTAGGAAACAACTACAAAAAGATTGCAATTGAAAAATGACCATAGTTGTTTCCTAGTCGCTTTCTAATCGTACACTAGTCGTTTTTTAGTCGTTTTCTACAGTACTAGAAAATTCAATTTTTTTGTTGATTTGGTTGCATAGATTTGATTCGCTGTCTATTGATATGGAGAGTAATTTATTGATTAGGATAGAAAAGTGAACTAAATGAATGCAACCAAATCAACAAAAAAACTGAATCATTACAAAAAATATCAGCCCTGCAAAAGGCTGCACCCCCCCGGTGCAAGTACAGAGAAAATCCCGTTCTGAACTGAAATCGCTGACGTGGTCGAATTTCGACCACGTCAGCGTTCTGTCAGATTTTTTATTTTTTTAATATTTTTTTATTTTTTTAATATTTTTTTAATATTTTTTTATTTTTTTAATATTTTTTTAATATTTTTTTATTTTTTTAATATTTTTTTATTTTTATTTTTAATTTTTTAATATTTTTTTAATTTTTTTATTTTTTTATTAATTTTTTTTATTAATTTTTTTTATTAATTTTTTTTATAAAAAATATTTAAAAAATGAAAAAATAATTTTTTATTTTTTCTGTAATTGCACCACAGGGGTGCCGAAAATGAGCTGTTAGCAGCCTTTTCTAGGGCTGAAATTTTTTATAATGTTTCTAGTAGTCAAGCTGGTTGTTTCCTAGTTGCTCTTAAGTTGTACATTAGTTGTTTCTTAGTCAGTTTTAGTTGTTTCCTAGTTGCTTCCAAAGTTCATTTCCATTTGTCTTATATCAATTGTTCCATATAAATTGTAAAGAATATCATTAGATTGGACATATAAAACTTGTAAGTTGTCGCAGTCTTATGCAATGAATTTTGTTGATAGAATTCTAAGACTTCTATAATTTCTACAATTTGTAGATTTCTACAACCTATAGAAATTAAAAAATATTCAAAATCTAAGAAATTGTAAGGTATCCTAAATGAATGAAATCTATTAAAATACTAATATTTGAATTTTTGAAATCTAAGAAGAAAGCAGTTCTGAAATTTTAAAATCTAAAAAAAATCTAGAAAGAAGGTAGATATTAAAATTTGAAATCTACAAATCATTGAGATTAGTAGTTTAAAATGTACAAATCTACAAGTCACAAACAAGGCGCAAATGAGTCACATACAAGGTGTAACTTTTGCAATTGCTGCACCTTTATCCTAGATTTTAGGGTGTCTATAGCGACTACATGTCTCCAAATTATCACCAGTCTCAAACTAGTCACAAGTATCCTATGCAACTGAAAAACTAGTTGCATAGTGTAGTTACAAAACCACTCATTTTCTTCTAGTGATAGGAATAGGGATGAAAAAATAATCTTTTCCTTTGTTTTTTCCTAACCTTTTTGTCTCCTCACACATTCTTTTTTCTTTTATGCTTTTACTCTTTTAGTTGTTTCCTTTTTGTAGTGTTAGATATAATGATGTGAGATTTGAAAGTTTATAGTTTAATTAGTAAAGCCAGCAACTAGTTAGATTTGTTCAGCTATAAAATCTGTGAATGAGTATTTTATAATATATCTTAGTAGTGTACCTATCGTATAAGATTAATACTTCTATACTTCTATATTTTGCATTGAGACCATTTCTTTTGTTGATAGGTCCCCTTTTAGTTTGAGAGTTTACAAAATAATCAAATAGATTTGATAGTGTATTGAAAAATACTGTTTACTTTAACCCTTAAATGACCAAATAGCATTTTTTTTGGCAACATAGTGATTTTGGGGAACAAAAATTCATTTATAGCTCACTATAAATGAATTTTCTAATTTTTTTCTTTGAAATTTTCACAGAATGTGCCCACAAAGTAGCTTTAAGGCACAAGTGCTTTAACCATTAAGGACCGATCAACCATTCTGTGGTCGATTTGGATCCTTTTGGGTTTGTGGAGAGAGCATGTCAATGAATTTGATGGCGTGGCAAAGGAGACGGGTCTGGAAAATTGGGAAGTGAAGAGTTTAGGACAATAACTAGGCCAATCTGAAGTAGCATGTGGCCAGAGGGTTGAAAAAACCAAGACAATAGGGGCTGAAATTACACCAAGATTTGCTAAAAATTCCTACTTTACAACGCACCTTCACCAAAAATTTCAATGCTAAATCCTAAATCATGCGCAACACTTCCATCCGTATGATTAGATCTCCAATAGGCACTTGCATTCAAAAGTTTTAAAATTGCTTCCAATTGGCCATACAAAGGATTGCCCACCCCCCAAATCAACCACGGTCCTTAATGGATTAAATAATTCCATAACTTTTGACTACATGGCTAAAAAGCAAAATTGCATGATATATAATTTTCATTACTCTGAAGGCAACTCGGGCAGCTCAAAAAATCATTTTTTTAAGAAATAATTTCTTAGATTTCTTGATTTGATTTCTTAGATTTGTGTGTAACTTGATTTCTTAGATTTGTATGTACATGGAAAGCTTAGAATCATTCCATTTTGATTAACAAAATAAAAATTATGAGGAGTTTTAGTTTGCCAACACATATAGAATCTTTACTTTGAAATAAACTTTGAAGTCCTTTATTCAACTCAATTTTCAATATTTTTGAAAAAAAATAAAAGCATTGGATGTTTATTACAATATTACAACCATTGGAATTGGCATTTTTCAATTCCATAACTAAATTCTTAACCAAATTTAGTATCTTAAATCATACTCTACCTCTTTCTTCTTACTATTTTTTTCAAGCATGAATATGAAATATTTTTGGTTGAAATTCTTTTACATATATCCCCAATTTATGTCTTCAACATATATTACAAAGAGTAACAAGCTGTACGATTTACACATGTTTGTGTTAAAAGTTTTAAAGATGAAATCCAACCATTTGGGAAGAGTTGAACATAGGGAGAACGACAAGGTGTCACTCCTTCGGGGTATTATATTTCAACATGCATCTTCACCCCCTTAAACTTTCTCTTTTAAGAAGGTTGTGGGGATAAAGATGCATGCTAAAATATAATACCCCGAGGAGTGACACCTTGCCGGTCTTCCTGTGGAAAATATTTCTTTTTGAAATCCAAGCAACAAGATCTCGCTATTGGTAAGGTTTATCATTATGAGATTTCAGAAGGGTATACTCTATCAAGTTAATTAAAGGATCCTATGGTTGGATTTGTTGAATAAATAAAGATGAAGATTTAAGCCTTGCTTTGAAGCAGTCTGTTTCGAGTTTAACAAATCTGCAGTTTAACAAATCCAAGATTTTTTGAGTACTTTGAAGCAGTTCGGAAAGATTCTGTAGTATCTTCATCTTTTACTTTTGAGTACATTGAAGCAGTTTTGATCGAGCCGGCTAAAAACACCGACAATCTTTAGCGATTGTTTTGCATGACACAAATCCCCAGCGGTCGACCCAACCACCAGTTCCATCGATCTTCGTCATAGATCACTTCAGAATCTTTCCGAACTCTCCCAACACCGGAAAAATATTCTCGAAAGCCTCGTAAATCTCATCTCGCACCTTCGCGCCGGTGACAACAATCTTCCCGGAGACGAAGATCAGTAGCACAATCTTCGGTTGCCTCATTCTGTAGATCAACCCCGGAAACAGCTCGGGTTCATAGCTTGAGAAGTGGCCGTGGGCAAAGGCTAACCCCTCCAGTCTGATGGGAAACTTGACATCACAAGATCCGACGATGTTCTGGATTTTGAAGTCCTTGAATTGGACCGGAAAACCAAGCTTCTGAATGATGCGAGCAAACTTTCGGGCAGCCAGCTTGGAGTGTTCCTCAGTCTTGGCACCGGTGCACACTATTTTGCCAGATGCAAAGATGAGGGCAGTCGTCTTGGGCTCCTTGATGCGCATGATAACAGCCGCAAATCGCCGAGGGTTGTACTCCGCGTTTCGGGCTTGCATGGCAATCGACTTCAAGTCCAAGCGACATTCCAGATTCGCAGTACAGACGATGTTCTGCAATGTGGGGATGATGCCGGAGGGATGCTTAGCAAGGTCCACAGGCTGGTTGCCCTGCAACACAGGCTCGGCCACCTGTCCGGGAAGGCGGAGAGAGGAAACCCCCGGGGCTGCGGCGATGGCTGGCGCACGTGCCATAGGGAGCCCGACGGCCGTCGCGACACAGACAAAGGGCTGGAGAAGCGGATGAAGGGAAATCCACAAGTGTAAATGCAAGAGAAAATGGAGTTTATTAAATGGCAAATACCATAGCTAAACAAACTTCAACAACCAACTGTTTCTCTCTCAAAACAATATATTTACAAGATTTGAATAGGCAAAGAATGTCAAGTCAAGGGAGCCTTGAGCTTTAAATACCCCACCCTAGTTGATAAAAATAGAGTAAAGTAAAAGTTAACTTCTTGATTAAAGTAAAATTCTACATAAAGTAAAATTTTATTTCTATTTGAAGTGCTATCTAAGGTGAAGTCTCAAAATAGCCTAAGGTTTCCAAACAAGATTAAACTACATCTATTTGACATATTGTGTCACACTTGATGCCATGTCACATGACAATATGGTTGTAGTGGGAGCATAGAAGGATGACATCCATTCACTTTCTACAAATGAATATCATCATGGATGAGGCATATTGATGAAGCTTTGAGGTTTGTTCTTAAACTTCAATCCATCCTTAGCCGTGTGGTGGTTGTTACACTAAGAGATTGCTCACATTCATTAACTCCTAAAGGCCCGTAACTATGTTTTCACCAAAAAACCTCCCAAACTGCCATTTCTAGTACAAGCACCAAAATTTAAAAGAAAAAAACATTTTTTGACACATATAACTATAGGATCTTGTAGTACGCTCGTTTGAAAAGATGTGGAAAAAATTTCAGAAATTTTCATTATGGAGATTGTAAGATATTGGCATTTGAAGTGACAAAATTCCTTTTGGAGGTCTTGCAAAAATCTGGCAGCTGCACTTTAGAAGATTTCATTTGTATGAAAAAATGTTCAAAATGGTGGTGCTTTTTTGGATTCACTCTTCAAGGCAAGCTGGCTATATGCTTGAAAAAATTCAGATCATTTGAAATTGTACAACATACAGGAAAAAAATAGTAAGTAGAAAAAAATAGAAAATGATTTCAAATACAAAACTGTTAAGAATTTAGTTATGGAATTATGAAATGTCAATTCGAATGGTTGCAATGTTGTAACAAACATTCTACATTCTATGATTTTATTTTATTTCAAAATTATTGAAAATTTAGTAAAATAAAGGATTTCAAAGTTTATTTTAGAGTAGAGAATCCATAACTGCCCGCAAACAAAAACTTCTCATAAATTTTGATTCAAAGCATTCCGCGTATATATAACTCTAAAAAATCAATTTCAATTTTTTATTTATAAAAAAAACGAATTTTTGTAATCTGTCTAGACTACCCATTTATAAAAATAAAAATAAATATTAGGCCATAACTTTTTACTCATATCCAGTAGTTGCAAGAAACACTTGTCCTATTCTTTGTCCCCTTGTCCTTGGATGGATACTTTTTGGCTCATAACTTTTGCATACTTTGTCCAGTTAGCGTGAAATTTGAAATGAAGGTAGGTTAAAAAGTTTCAAACATTTTGTTATTTTTTGAATTTAGAAAAAATTATTTTACTATTTTTAAGTTGCCCCCGATTAGGTGTCTACCTTGGGCATTTTGGAGGTTTTTAGTCCTATTTTCGACCCCAAAAATGCGAATTAGAAGCCAGAAATTGGATGTGAGGGAGGTTTAGGGTCCTTACAAGGACTAACGAGGAGATTTTGTGAAAAAAAGAATACTAGAGTTGCTCACGAGGGCTCAATGTGACCATCCTTTGCGTAGAAGTCTTATAGAGGGAAAAAAATTTCCTAAGGAAATTTTTGGTGCAATGAGAGGCTTTTGTTGTCAATAAAAATGGCTTCTTTTTGGAATTTTTTGAATTTTTTTTCCATTTTAAAAAAATGAAAAGAGACACAGACCCTTTTTCTGCTATTTTCTGACGACAATGCCTTTGGTAGTACTCTGCAATAGTCCACAATACTACTAAGTACTTCTAAGTGCTCCGCAGCGAGACCTCATTCTTGTACACCACCCCGCTTTAATGCACTTATTGTTATATCCACCACTTGTCAAAATTGCAACCTGACTGAAATTCAAAACCGATGATGGAGATTGCCGCTGCAAAGTATTGGCGCAATACTTGTAGTATCAATAGTACTGCCAGTCCTATGCCCCGAAAACGCATTTTTGGCCAAAAACCATGAAGTGTTTCTTGCAACTACCCTATCTTCAAATGTCATGAAATTTGATGCATATGAAAGATATTCCTTGTTTCCACCTTCTATTAAAATTTCAGCCTAAAATATGCAAATCCTCCAATCACACGTATCTGCCCAAATTTTTTATGTTGCCAAAAAATGCATGCTAGTCCTTTAGAGGTTAAAGAAAGGAAGAAAGTCAAGCACTTTGTATCTCGAAGTGTCACTGTGGTATCATAAAACTCATGTGCTAATTCAATCTTTGTTACTGTTCTATGTTTGAATACAACAAGTTACTCGTCATTTTCAGTCTACGTAGTTATTAAGATTGACCTTTTAATCTTGTAATAAGTACATGAGTTATTGCTAAGTACTACAAGTGCGTATAACTCTACAACATTTATAGATTGCATTTTCCACCTTTAAAATTCAATATGAAAATCAAGAAAGCATTGTATGTACTCTATAACTCAATTCTTACAGTGCTTACGAGTTACAATGTCTTGTTTCCATTCGGATTTTTTAAAGCGATATATCGTTGTGTTTGACAGGTTTGGGGCAATATAGGCAAGTTCCTCCAAATTTAAGCCAACGCAGTGACACCTGTTGACAGTTGCTATCAAATTTTATTTTATTTTATTTTGTTTTTCTTGTTTCATGTCATATTTGCCTAAAAGTCAAATGCTCATTTTGACTATTTCAGGTGCAGTTACCAGTCAACCTTCTTGCACACAGAAATGTCACCGAACTTGTTTGACCCAAAAATCCGAAAGTCTCAAAAACGGAGCCCGAAAGTTTGAAAAGCAGGAAGTCGGTGAAGCATTGAACAATAATGCGGGATTCAAACATTCAAAATTTCAAACCGTGGAAGAAGTAAGTTTAATTTCACCTTGGAGCCTCCGCCTTTGACTTGGCTCAGTCCTGCGCCAGCCTTCAGCTCAGTGTTTCCAGACAAAGCCTTGCACAAAGATTCCAGCCAGGGCGGAGTCCCCTAGATTGGTTTTCAGCAGGAAGCCCCAAGAAAACGAGTCGCTTTTCGAACTCCCCAACAATTCTCGCACTTCTCCATCAAAGCAATGCGATCACTATCGGCACTGCTGAGCTTGTATCATTTTTTAGTTTTGAACTCTGTTTTTCGTTGGCCTGGCATTGAATTAAGACGACTGCGTTGAGTGATAGAGCCCCAGGAAGTTTTCCGGAGGAGGTTGTGATGAACCAGAGCTGCCAGGAGAATGATGGTGCCAGGAGACGAAGTAGCCGGCGAGGTGGTCCAGCGATGGGGGATGAGGAGAAGGGCCCGGCGTTGCTTGCTAAAGTGAGGGAACTCGCCGCGTTCGTGCGGGAGTCCAAGTACGCTGTGGTATGTATCGCTTTGGCACTCTCTTCATTTGAGAAATTTCTTGAGGAAAACAGATTAGGTTTTAGGGAGTGCAAGGATTTTAGGGTTTGTGCACCTTGTCTACATTTGAGTCAAATTGCGGATTAGGAAATTTGATGAAAGCATTCCAAATCGCGTGGGATTGAGCTTGGGATCGACACTGGTTCTGGCAATGTCTCATCTGTACTCATCACGTCCAAGTACGCTGTGGTGTGTATCTCTTTGACACTTTCGTCATTTGAGGAATTTGAGAAATTTCTTAAGGATGAAAGGAGATTAGGTTCTGAGCGTGAAATAATTTTAGGGTTTGGGTACCTTGTCTACTATTTTGGTCAAATTGCGGATTTGGTGAAAGCAATCCGAATCGCCTGGGATTGAGCTTGAGATCGACACCGTTTCTGATTGTGTCTCACCTGCACTCATCACGAATTCAGAGTAATTAGGGTTAGTTGATATCATATGTCGATGACCTAATTATATTCCATCGGAGCGCTGGGTATAAAAGCCCTGGTAACAATAGATGACGGAATCAATGGAGAACGCAAGTCGAGATTTCGTGCGTTCTTCGTCTAATGTTTTGAGTGATACCTTGTTGGAAAACTACTGGAAACGCACTTCTATTGAGCTGTAATATGTTTCCTAACTCAAAGTATTGAGATTACAACAAGCAGATCACAACAAGCAATTGAAAGCATGCAGCAAATATGAATGCATTCCATATGAAGAGCTGACAAGCAGTTTGTTTTTTTGAAATTTCTGGGTCAAATCTTCTGAATGATAGCTTGATGGAAAGCTATAAACGATGTGTTTCTAAGAAGCCATTATTCATGTTCTGATTTTCTGTATTGAGATTGCAGCAACCAATTGAACTTCGGTAAGGCTTTTATCTGGTTTAAGATCTGAATCGGAAGAATGACATGCTCATTTGCAGGCGTACACAGGAGCAGGCATTTCTACAGCAGCAGGTATTCCTGATTTTCGTGGACCATCTGGTGTGTGGACTCTTCAAGCCAAGGGCAAAGCTGTTGCTGAGCCGGATTTCACTAAGGTTTGATTCTCTTCTCTAAAAGTTTGTTGCAGGGTTACTGGTTGTCTGGGTAGTGTTTACATCATGTGGTTTTTTCAATCTACCCCGGAAGGACCAAGAGGTTCAAATGTTTGTGTTTTTCACTTTTGACTGAGTCACATGGAGGCTGTTTTTTTGTTCAATTTTATTTATTCATTGACCAACGCATGCTATGTGCTTCACTGATTCTGATGATATGAAATTTGACCGTGTCTGGAATATATTCTTCACTATATGACCAATCAAATTGGCCATTTTGAAACCATGAAATCTTGGTCCTTAAGAGGTTACTTGACTTTGTGTGAGTGTTCTGCTTTGACGCTTTCAACCTTATTGTTATTTCTCTGTGCAGCTGAATCCAACCCTGACACACGATCTTCTGAGAGTTCTTATAGAAAGTGGTCACTTCCATCACATTGTTACACAAAACATTGACAGTTTGCATCTGCGGAGTGGTGTTCCAGTGGAGAAACAAAGCGAGCTCCATGGGAATTATTCTTTGGAAACTTGCCCTACTTGTGAAACCCGCTATTTCAGATCTCATGCCGTGTGGAAAGGACTGACGACTCCTGCCACAAATCCTTTAACAGCTCGTACGGACTTGAACCAAGAGGGTGATGCTAGATCACAGAGATCAAGCAGGAGGCAAGTGCGCAACATTGACCATAGGACCGGGTTCTTTTGTGAAGCAGACAGCTGTTCTGGGGAGCTGGAGAACTCCGTAGTTCTTTTTGGCGAAAGCTTGCCGGCGAAGGTACATTATGCATATTTTGGGAACAACTGTTGCATGTGGGAATGATCTTGGGGCCACTTCAGATTGCACAGGTCAAAGCAACAAACTCGAGATAACAAGACATCCTATCCCTTGATTGGTGCCAAATTCCTTCTTCGCTTCTTTTTCTTCCGTTTTGTTCAATGCCCGCTTTGCAATAGCCTTAATATGAAGAATGAGCTTGAAGTCGTGGCGCTTCCATGACTGCTTATGTGTTATGCTAAAAATATTTGAGATAACAAGGTTACAAGCTACTTGTTTAAGGTGGATTGTTACCCTTGTTACCTCAAATGCATCATAAGGTGTCATAAATTCGAAGGAATATTTTAAGCTTGTTATTTCCCCCCGAGACGCACATGATGTTGGTTCAAATTTTAAGTCTTTTTCTCAGACTTTGTTGTTTCATTTACTTGAGCAAAATTTCGAAGAAGCAACTTTTTAGTTCTTCCTTTTGGTAATACTTATTGTCATTTGCGTTACAGGAAGTGGACGCAGCTTGGAAACATACAGACAAAGCAGATCTTGCCCTTGTTCTGGGCTCCAGTTTGAAAGTAGGACCTGCTTGTGATATGCCTGCGCAAGTAGCCAAGAACGGCGGCAAACTTGTTATTGTCAACTTGCAACAGACTCCTTTTGATGGACGAGCCTCTTTGGTATATGATCAAACCCCTCTCTAATTTGTCACTTCGTTTGTTGGAGCACGATACTACCTTGTGTTTGCTCAGACAGAATCAGGGTTCAGTAAAATTAGACCGTCTTTGGGACTTTTAGAAATCCTTAAGAATCTCCTCCATCATTTATGGAAAGGTCTCTACGTGATCACTGTGACCATAGAGAGACTTACTTCATCAATTATAGTTTTGAAAGTCTAGTTTTGCTGCAAACCTTGTTAAAATTTTACTGTGCTTATACCTACTCTAGCTTGTTAGTGAAATCCTGTGCGCAAGTATGTAATATGATTTGAAACCCGACTATGCAGGTAATCCATGCTCGTTGTGATGAGGTGATGCGATTGCTGGCCGAGGAACTTCATCTTGAATTACGACCAAGTCTTCCAGAGGGACAGAAATTATGTCGTAATTCCTTCAGGCAGACTCTGAAAAATGGCAAAATATTGTATGAAGATATCCCATCTGCGTATGATGACCAGATGCTCCGAGAGTTCGAGCGAAGTTTCATGGTTCAAATGTCAGATTCTGTTCCTCCAATTTGAGGACAAGTGTTAAGAGTCTAAAGTTTCTGCTCCAATTTCACATCTTATCATACCTTGGTAATGTAGAATAGCATTCTAATTGATGTTGAACAATGAACACGCCAGCTGAATTTGACGTAGCAATCACTATCCCCTAGCCGGCAGAACCATCACCAACAGACTTTCATTTGTCCCGGCTTCGGGGCTGGAGATCTGCTTCTGATGAGCAATGTACACATCTTGAGGTATAGTAATTTTTATTATTCACATTCAAAGTTAGTAATAGTACCCATGTAGGTAGGCTATAGCAATGAGTTGTCGTCATAGATTATAGAAAAGATCATCTACATGATTCTCCAACAAATAGCATGACTCTGGTTTATCTTGTACACTAGGGTGGTTTCTTTTCACAATTGACGTTTCTTGTGCACATTGATACTTTATGGTACTCCTGTTTGTATTAAGGTGGCCGACCCATTTTCATTAGTTAGGTTGCTATGTTTCCAATCAATTGTGTCTTGTTTGTATTAAGGTGGACGACCCATTTCCATTAGTTAGGTTGCTATGTTTCCAATTAGTTGTGGTTTAGGTGACAACTCATGCATAGCAAGAGCAACACAAATGTTGGGGAGGTGTACATTGAAAACATACAATGATCACAAGATGTACATGTACATTGGAAGCCACAATTATCATTGAAGCATTGTCAATTTTGTAATCAGCCTATGGTTGGAAATAGGGTGACCTACACAACAAGAATAGGTTGAATGAAATCTTCACAAAAAAATATCATAATAACTTTATTTTTGAGGGAAAAAATGTAAAAAATTTGAAATCCTTCTGAAATCTATTTTTCTAATACCAAATATTTCCCCTCACCATAACCATACAACAGATATGATGAATTGCTAAAGTAATTGGAAATAAGCTATTTGATATTTCATCAAATAGCAATTGGTTTCATTTTCCATGTGTGTTTTGAGGACGGGTCTTAAGCTTCTCAGGTGTGCCTTGACAAGTAGAAAGGCATGGTCATTTAGAGTCTGCACCAAGATGGCACGACATTAAAAATAATAAGCAAATGTTAGACTAAGTCACATTGTATTGTTGACCATTTTGTGAAAGGACATTTTTGGAGCACTCCCAATCTAGTCAACAGGAAAACTTTCCATCTTTTGACCAATCACATTCCTGGCTTCTTAAAATATGGTTGGAATATATTGTCCTTTTGTCCTCAAGGTTTGTCAGGACAAATATAAACCCGCCCGGACATAAAGCCCCTTCCCCACCACCAGCACAAGAACATTGACTCCATATATGTACTATCAAACATGAATCAAACTGGTATCATACTAGAAATACCGTGTAAGTTATATTAGGGTTCCCATGTATATTACATCGTGCAAACATACTATTTGCATGCTACAAAGATCACGACATCCTGGCGTAAGAATTTCAGCTAGTCACCAGTCAATACAGTGTACACTAGATCTACACAACATTCCGTGCCATAATGAGTAGAATTACGCGGATGCGCTTGCAGACTCGGGCTCAATCTCACACTTTGAAGGAAGCTCATCAATCCCATCGAGGACATCCTCAAACCGAGGTAGGCGACCACTCTGAAAAATCATACCACGCATACTTCATGAATATGAAAACAAAAAGTTATCTGTGTGAACTCAAGATAGTTTTCAAGTCTATTTCATTAAAAGGAAAAAATTACAAAAGAGACCTCCAATCATCCTCAGATTCAATTAGGGTCACCAATTTGCTGGACAATTTTAGATTGAACCCCTCTCTTTAGACACAAGTAAAGGATAGATCAAGGGAAGTACATAAATTTCAAGGTGAGAGACCTTTCGCAGTAGCGGAATTAAAAGAAATGTTGGTGACATCAGGCTAAAGGAGCCTATTACTGAAACTTAGGGATTGAAACGTCTGGAAGCGAAAAGTTCCAGGCATAAAGAGTGCTCACCTTCAGCTTTGACCAAATAACATGTCCATCGCTCGTTATCTCAAATGATCCCTTCCTGTCACATGGGAAGTACTATTTGTCAATTAACCTCTACTGAGAAAATAATTATTTTTCTTTTCTTTTTTCTGTAGTCGTACATATCATACGTTGTTAACACCTAGTTTGTACCAGAGAGGACCTGGAGGACGAAACCCAAGATACTATATAGTTTCTTCCTCCAGGCGAATTGCTTTCAAGAGCCCTTGAGATGAAGATCTCATCCAGGATTCACTGTGCTCTTCAAAGACTCTCATAAATCACAAACCCCATACAGCAAAATGAGTAAGGTGTCTGACAAGGCTGGAAAGGCTGTGGGTTGATATCATTGACCTTTGCTTTTTATAAGTATACTGGGGTCCTCTATACTTAGGATTGGACTTCAGTTGCCTTCCATACCCCAGACCCATATCCTCCCAGAAAAGATACTAATAATCATCTTTTCTGATTCTGCAGTTATAGCCTGACCTTCAGGTATTCCTTTGCGAAAAGGACCTGAGTGAACACGTGAATACGAACAGGAGCAAGTGAACTGACTTGTGGTCTTAAAAGGTGGTGTCATGAAAGTACATACCGGGCCTCTGTGTTGTTTGGACTCACGAGGACTGCCATCTCCGGCATTGCAGACTCTGCAAGCATCGTGAATACCATCAGCCGACTCATTTTACAGATAGCAGCAAAAATAATTGTAAAAGTGATACAGTTATGACAATAAATAATAGCAATAAGATATTTATAATATAATGCATCTTTTCAAAATGTTCCCAACAAGGAAGAACACGGGATGTGGGCGATGTAGCGCATAATACATTACCGTATTATTAATTATCGTATTACAATGTACTGTATATTACATGTAATGCATAGTACTATGTATTACATCGGCCACTGTTGACGGCAGCAAACAAACTGTCATATACAGCATTCTCGAATACACTCAACCCTCTCTAACGACACACTCTGTAATTGCACGTTCCCTATGCATACTCAGAGTCTGTCACATTGAGTAAACATTTGATTGGACAACTTCCAAAAGTCAAGTAGTGAGCACACGTGAGGGAGCATTTAGAAGCTTATTGTCCAACGAAGGCAGTGCAATTAGAGAGGTCTGACGGTAGACAACAAGCTCCAGTGACGCTAGTAGATATTCAACATACTCAATAACCAGGGGACTTTCTATTAACCAACTTCAAAGGCCATGATTCTCGAAGAAGAAATAATACGTACCAACTTTGTCTGCAATTTCGATGAAATAGTCAGTGTATTCACTATCTTCATCGTACTCAACAACGATCTGCAATCAACATTCAAGATAATGCTTAAATCTTTCTTAAAAAGGAAAGAAATGTTGCTGACTCAAAATTAGAATAACAGGTGGCTCTAGGAAACACTAATCTCCATCCATAAGCTACTTTAACTCAATTTGACCTTAAGAATGAACAAAAATTTAAAATTTAGAGCAAAATGGATGTCAGTAGACTGTTTTTCAATTTCTAACTTCTTCATCAATATATGAATTAGGACAAATTATTGTAAGTAAACCTAACAAAATAGACGTGATTCTTACTGAGTGCATTCCTTTGGTAGGCACGAAGTTCCAAATCTGAATTTCTTCAATTAAGTCATTGATGGAATGAATTCCTCGAATTCTCGTTTTTGATATTATTGAATTAATTAGACCAAAATCCGCCAGTCTACGCTATACTGATGAGGTCAGCGACGATCTCTAAAGCAATTTCACAATTAGTTCTCAAGCTTTACAAATTTTCGCAAATTCAACGCAACATGCTCTGGTTTCATTCCGTCGGTTTCACGACAACGAGAGCTCAACCCTAAAGAAACTCAAATAAGGCGGAAGTTGAAAAAACAGAGTCGCATACCTCTCGCGGGGGCGGGTTCCCCAAATTGGCACAGCAAGACATGTGGTGAGCCTGAATCATCTTGCGCCAGTGGAACCCCGGCTCGAACGTCACAGTGCTCGACTCCCGAAAGGGCGCAGCGACTCCAAGGTCGGGTGAGATTGTTCGCGGGGTTGCATCGACAACAGCAGAGCAAAGAACTCTAGCGACGTTCTTCAAAACTCCCGATCGCCGCATCACACCACCCAGCATCGCCATCGTTTCCAAAATTGCAACTCCAGCTACCCTCTCAAAAACAGCACCTCTCGTTGGAAACCAGGGCAGTATGAAGATGGAATTTTCTTCAGAAAGGACTGAATGAGGATTGAATTCTAGCAATGAGGTTGGAATTCATGGAATGCGCGGTGGGAAATGCACAGGAGGGGGGCTCAATCGTGGAGTGCTTTGGTGCTATGAGCTCCGTTGTTCTTCTCTCGCTTTGCTGCAACATTGAAGGGCCAGATTGCGCTTCCGAGGAGGGCCTGCGACCGTGGTGACGGTACTGACTTCGACCGTGGCGGTGGTGGTCCTGTCTTATCACCGTGGGGATGATATTTGTATGAACCGTGGGAATCGGGCTGTGCCGTGCTCTCCGAGTCTGGCTGGGAGTGATTTAGGGTACATCGGGACCTCCTCAGTGTCACCTAGGGAATTAATGTTCCGTTTCACAAATTTGTATTGTATTGTCTCCAGTCTCCACTGTAAGTGTGGTGCAATCGACACATCTCTTCTGAATTCATTTTTTAGCTGATGATAAATCTCCAAATGGAAAATTTTATTTCCAGAAACTCTAAATTTGGACTAAAATCTAACCTTCTTATAGCCAATATTTTCATCCATTTTGAGTGATATTTCGATTAATTCCCTACTGTAGCTTTCATCTGGTTTCATTCTCGGACCCTCTTGCAATGTGAGACACGAAGGCTAAGATGACAATTGTCAAATCAAAATTAGCCAATACAGTAACTCAAACAATTGGTTATTGAAACTTTAAATTCCCACATCAGTCACTTTCGCCGTTTAGCAAGCGATAACAGTCTCGTCACAGGCTACAAGGTCCAGTGAGAAAGTTTGTTCTTCACACCTTTAGGAAGTCTTGCATCCCCTGTTTGTAGGTGAAGCGACAATCGGGGTGACTACTCAAACGTATGGCTCAGCATATGGTATAAACTTCGTCAAAAAAACTATTATCTGATCTTCATAATAGACGGGCATAAATTAAGTTATCCTAATCTGTTATTGTACCCTGGCACACAACTAACGAGGGAAAGAGTTGATTCAAGGAGACTTTAGGGCATTTGGGATACGCATCATTGTGAAGCAGACAAGGAAGCGAGTAAGCTCTTCTTAAAATGATTCGCTAATTAAAAAAAATGACTGCTAACTTCATCATCTACAGACATGATATGGAGGATTTCAAGAAAGAAGATTCGACACAACCGAAGTCTGCAACGACCAAACCTGAACTACGAGCATTGAGTCAATCCATGACTACCTGAACTGGCAACGTCGTCCAATGCGACATGACACTGAGTACTGGGTACCACATCACAACAGGAATGCTGCTTCAGGTGGACAATACATGTACGAGTCCAAAATTTGAACTCATGGACTTATCTCCATTAAATAACCCAGACTCTGTGCAAGGTTACCTTCCTCCTATGAACTCGAAAAAGAAGATGGTTTTCATGAGATCTGGGAATCATGCTCAATTGAAAATTTGGCATGAGCTGGGGAGGGTATAAATGTAAAATTGACAGCAACATTACACGGCAATACATGGCAAGACATGCGTAATCGAGATTTCTCATTTCACCTTTACAGCAGTCACTTTGATGCATGAGTCACGGTGAAGCCTGTGGCAGCGCTGAAACGGCATCTGATGCAACGACCTGCTTGTCAATAACAACATACAAATTGGAGATACACTCCCCTAGCCGGACACATCACAATTGAGTCTTCACAAAGGAACTCTAAACTGGCCTCCATATCACATTCGATAGAAACGAATTCGGTGATGCAAGAATCGATACGAAAACGGACACTTCCCATCCTGGCAGAGCCCATAGCCCGCTCGCCTCGGCTCGCCTCAAATCTAAACAAATTTCCAACAAGGGCATATAGCGTCTACGGATGTCAAGATTTTCTAAGAATCAATCAAGGACTACAACAAAGACGAAAATCATGGACTTTCGCCTTGGGCCTAGCAAAGACCCCAATTTCGCACTCAGCAAATGCAAAGCAAGCCCTTGTTGAATCGCCATCGTCATTTTCTTTGGAAGCTTGAAAACCTACTTTAGCTCCGGAACGGGTTTTGGGTGGAGAAGAAGACGATGGACTCTCTGCGATTCCTCCCGAACAAACCCTCTCAGACGGAAAAACAACCACACGCTCAAGGAAAGGAATATTTCTCCCGTGATTGATAGACTGAAAACTTATAAAATTGGCCATCTCTTGAGAAGTAATCTGAGAGAATAGAATCTTCTTGCAAAAACCAAGGCCATCATCTTAGCCCACTCAAAGTGAGAATCAGAATGTAAAGATTTCCTCAAAATTCTATTAACCTAAACCACATGCTCAAGGAAAAGAATCATTCTCCCATGTGACTAACAGACTGCAATATGATGAGAAGGAACAACCACGTATTGCTATTCTACTTAGCGCGCTTGGCAGCTCGTTTGCCATGACCCTTCTTAGGGGGACCCTTGCCTCGTCGCTTCTGCCTCTCCGTCTTCAACTGCCGGCGCTTAATGTTAGGATCCTCAAACATAGGGTCCAGCTTCTGAATCGGCGTCGGGTACCACGCCACGATCTTATCCCCAATCAACTTCTTCCGCAACACCTTGTGCGCAGATCGCTCCCCGTTCCCGATCACATGGCCAAAGATTCTGGCCCTCGCCTCATCGATCGACTTCAACTGCATCTCCCTGGATTGCGCAGCCGTTTGAGCAGCCGCAACCGCATCCCCCGATTGCAAATCCGCCTGCACTTCACTCGGAGTCACCAGATTTACAAATCCTCACAATTCTCACAAATTCACACAAATTCAACGCTACATGCTCGGGGTTCATTCCGTCGACTTCACTACAACGAGAGCTTAACCCTAAAAAAATGCAAACAAGGCGAAAGTGAAAAAAACAGAGCGGCATACCTCTCGCGGGGATGAGCTTCCCAAATCGACACTGGAAGACATGTGGTGAGCTTGAATCATCTGGCGCCAGTGGAACCCCGGCTCGAATGTCACATTGCTCGAGTCTTGAATGGGCGCGGCGGCTCCCAGGACGGGTGAGATTGTTCTCGGGGTTGTCTCGACGGCAGGAGAGCAAAGAACCCTAACGACATTCTTCAATACTCCCGATCGCCGCAGGGCACCACCCAACATCGCCATCGTTTCCAAATTGCAGCTCCAGTTCCGGCCCCAGCTCTAAACCTTCCAAACCAGCAACTCTCGTTGGAAACCAGCGCAGTGTGGAAGTGGAAATTTTTTCAGAAGGATTAAGTGAGGATGGAATTCAAGAAATGAGGTTGCAATTCATGGAATGCGAGGTGGGAAATGCACAGGAGGGAGGATCAATCGCGGAATGCTTCGGTGCGAGTCCCACGCGCAGCCGGAGCCGCTCCCAGCGAGGGGGTTAACCCCAAAATGACCCTGGAAATTCCTAAGCTTCTAGGAATTTGTTCTAAATTGAATTAAAAGCCAACATTTTGATAAGTTGTATCAATTGTTTTTGAATTGTAACCGTATAAAATCAAACTAGACATGTTAGACATCACAGTAGAAAAGAAAACACAACAATATCTCTTACGGATTGAAAGATTATAATGTTTGATCATGAGGGTGTTAAAACTGTGAAAGTGATTTGAAGTCTTTCAATCCTCTTTCCACATGTCAAATCTAAAAAGTTGGTCACCAAAAAAATATGAGGTTAAAGGGCCTAACATGCATAACCCCAATCAATTTATGACTTCTCAAAATCTACTCTACAATTTTTTTGGATGAATTTCTAATGTGATTTTTTCTCAAAAATCTAGTGTATTTGAGGCTCATTCCCAAAAGCCCTCAACACAACAAAAGTCAAGATTGCAATGGACACTTGTGCACAAAATCTTGAATAGAAAAATCATAATCAATCATTTTCAAAATCAAATTTTTGAAGCTAAAATTAAACTTCAAAAATAATTTATTAAAAATATAAATTACAAAAAATAGTAGTTTGGTAAGGTTTTATTTAACTTCAAAAATTGATCAAGGACACATTCTGTCCTCAGGGTCCTTTTGGGGTTAAGGGAAGTAGGCCATTGTGGTGAATTTTGTAGGAAAATGCATTACATGAAATTCAGCTAGTGTACAGTAAGGTCTACTTCATTTACGAATTGCTGGTTTGAGGGATACGATTTTTATAAATAATTATAAATAATGTGTAGCGTAATTGGTAGATTTGGGTAAACATAATTATCATTGCATCCTTGCACAATTCCAATCAAGCATGTCAATTTCAGTTTTAAAAAAGCAAAATTTTATTTTTGGTGAATTTCTGATGTCAATTTTCATGGTTTTACTTAATATTTTATTAAAAACAATTGGTGATGAATTTTTTTTAATTCAATTGGATAGATATGTGAGGAACATCCATATGCACATCTTTCCTTTAACAAGCATCTCCAAAAAAAATTCATAATTCCCTCTAGGGAGAATTCAGTATGAGGCATCATATGACCAAACTTTGTGAAATAGATATCTATGATGAAATGTACTCTGCCATAGCAGATTGGAAGAACTATGCCACAATAGCAGGCTAACGTAACAAAGTATTGTCAAGTTAGATAATAATAATAATTTTTAATTTTTTTAATATTATTATTATTAATTTTGACTAGCACTACCTGGTTCACAACTTTGGGAATGGGCCTAAAACAACCCTCCAGTGCCCCCCTAAAGCATCAAATGTGAAGAAAATTCATATCAAATACTTTGACAAAATACATTGCATGAGGGTCAAATTCAAATATAAATGAAGAAATTTTGAAATGTCCAAAGTTCTAAAATAAATGAAATGTCCAAAAGTTGTAGAGATTTTTCTTCCATTTGCCTAATTTGGAAAATATTAAAATTTTATTAGAAATTATAGAGAGTGACATTTTCATGTGTAAAATTCTACAACATTCATGTAATGATCATCATCAAGTTCAAAATAATATAAATCACAGATTAAAAAGAGACACAATTGACAAAAAAACATGAATACTCACAACAACCTGAACAAGAAGGGTTGTGGTAGACGAAAATCAAAAAAATTAATAACCTTTAATGTCATAATTCTAAAATATGAAATTTACCTTACCAAAATCATTCAACACTAAAAATTGAAGTACAATATTTTAATCATATTGACTACCCTTGGTGCAAGATGAAAATTTTAGTTGACGTAAAGTATAAGAATTTCAATTTCAACAAATTGCTACATGCAAACAACAAATAAGTATTAGAAGTTATAATTTTGTTGAGCCTAAACTAGTAACCTTTTCAACAAATCTAGAATGTTCTCTGAACTAGGTGGGAGTATCCATGCATCCATCCATCCATCCATCCATCCCTTAAAAACAAGCTATTTATTTTGTTTGTTATGGTGAGATCTTTAGAACTGTGCATCCCTTGGTGGCATTCTTAGTACCATTGGAAAGCTCTTTGCGAGAAAGGTGCACAAGATGTGTGGCATTTGGACCTACAATGAGAAAATTGTTGAATTTTGAAGTTTTTAGGAATGAAAAAAATAGAAAATTACTTTCACTATTATTTTGATTGTAACAACGGCACTATCTCCTGTGATGATGCAACACCCTATTCAAATTCAATATCTCCCCCCCCCCCTCCAATGATCTTGGCCATCCAAAAGAAAATACAACATACGATACATAATATAGTATAAAAGACAATTATAAACTTCAAAGTATGGATGAATACATATAGAAATACGGATATGGATACATATTAAAATATCCCATATTGATTGTATCGATTGCACAACGTTCAAAAATACAAGTAGTGGGGTGGTAGGGTTTTATTGAATTGAAATGAATTAATTTCAATTAAATTGAATGCATGAATGACTACGCACTCAAAAGATAGAGCACACTATGGTAGAACCATCTATTGCCAACCAGGGACCCATCCCCATCCTGTAGGGTGTACTATTTCCAAACAAGGCTACAATAAATTTTTAACCAAAGCTTTGAATGTTTTTTTTTCCTTTTCAAAGTTAAGACTAATCAAGTCATGACACATGTCCCAAAGCAATGAGCAAAAAATAGTTCTTGAATGGTCAGCATTGGAAGACTCTACATGTCAGCTATAGGTTTGGAATAGTTGACGACTTCCAAAATTCATAATAATTTCAATTCAAGGCATAAAATTACAAAAAGAATTGCAATCCCCTTGATTTCTATCTTCCTACATGACAGAAAATTTACATGCCTTATATTGCTCCAAAACATGCACAAATCACTTAATTGGTTGACGGTGGGTGGTTCTACTATAGTTGTGTTTTAAAACCAATTGCTGAAAGGTGGAAACGGACCTTAACCCCTCACCACCCAAGGGGACCAAAAGTGTCCTCACATAGTCTAGCAGTCAACTTCAAAGTGATGTAACTTTTGTATACAATGTCCAAATTCAATCAAACCTATTGGGAAAGTTGCGCATACCAATTTATTTTTTGTGGTAAAATTTTTAGATCTATCCAAGATGTACTAAGTTTTTGAAAGCCATTCGAAGTTCGCAGGTTCAATTTGAGTTCCCCACACTTCATTGAGATGGCTGCAACTTCGGGGGCCTGTATCTTTTTCATCAAATGTTAGTTTTTGATCAAATTTATTGTATTTTGTTCCCCATAAAGTCTACTTATTGTGGTAAAAAATTCATGTCAATCCAAGTTGTTTTGAATGCTTGGGAGCAATTCACAGTTCAAAATCCAGACATTTTTGCATTATACAAAACTTTGGAGGCTTGTAACTTCTTCAGACAAGGTTTGTTTTCAATAGTTTTTGTTGAAAAAGCTGCACATACTAGTATAGTTCTTGTGGTAAAAATTTCCTATCAATACAAGAAGTTATGATTAACTGAGAAGCATTTTAGTAGAGATAGGTTCAGCCATAGATGTGTTTTTTTGCTACTTTTTTCACTGTTTTTTGACATTTCAAAACAATTTTGCAAACGAAATGAGTCAATTGAATGATTTTTTTTTCCACCAAAGTGTTTATCTTTTGGTTCAGTTGAATCACTTTGCAGTTTAAAGTTTTTTCATTTGAGTAGGTTTAGAAATTGAATTTCACCTTCAAATGTGTTTTTAGGAAAATTTCAGCATCTTTTTGCAACACTAGAACATTATAATCTTTCAATCTATATGGTCAAATGACCCCAAATTTGATTTACACCATCTACAACATGCACACTACAAGATTGTACGGTTGAGATTTTCATACCTTACTCACATTTAGACTTATAACACTTGAAAAAGCACGATTGTTTTTTGACATGGTTAGGCCTGGGGCGGTGAGGGGCTAAAGCCCATGACTAGAGAGCTGCTACAAAAGACAGCAATACATTGCCAACACAATAGTCTTACAGGATCAATAGACCCTACAAGGTCCCCAGCTCAATTACATATGAGCTGCTACGTTGGTTGGATGTTAGAGTAGAGTAGAGCTGAGCTGCTACGTATTTTGAAGACGCTACTCTACTGCTACGTATTTTGATAGAGTCTTCAAAATACGCCACACAATGGCTACAGTAATTGGTTGGATGTTTCACCCCAAATCTACGTATGCATGACTTAAATGTTTCCTCTCGGTACATATGACTCCAATCAGATGTACCGAGGAACTACATACAGACTGGAGGGCATCGTATCGCCTATCGGCCCTTGCTCTGCATTCAATTGTGAGGAACCCGTAATTGGTCGAACTTTCGATGCGGAGGAGATTTGCAGAAACGATTTGCAGTTCACGACGTGTCACGAGAATTCCTTCAACCCTAACTCGTGTCGCTGCGGGGAATTGGCTTCTTGACAAAAAATTATTTCCTGCAGGAAGTGCGTTCCATGTCGTGAGGGGTTCGGATCGGAGAGGCGACGAGTCGTGAGGTTGGAGGGAGCACCATGGCCGGGCTTCTGGCCTGGGCGGCCGATGTGGTGGGAGGAAACGGAACGGATTCGCCCGATCGCACGCTGCGCCTCACGCCGCAGCAATGGCAGGCCGTCAGTGCTCTCGACGCGCGTGCGGCCGCGGTGCAGCACAGCCTTCAACTGCTGCGTCAGCGCATGCCACCGTCCGACATCGCGCAGCGGTTTCCGCATCTGCACGCGGATTCGGTTGCTTCGCAGTCCGCCCTGTCTCTGGAGAAGATGGCGCACGCCGCGACGCTCAATCAGGTGCGGTTCTGGCGGGTTTTAGGGTTTGGTTGAGTTCTTGAATCGAGTTGGTGATGGTATTGTCGTTTCCTTACTGGATTATAGTATGCTTTAGAGGAATGAGAGATCTACTTTCGCTAACTTAAGAATCAAACTAAGTGTGGATAGACTCCATCCCCTGCATCAGGGATCTCGAGCGATCTGTGGGAAATTTAGCACTCGCGTCGTTCCGGTAAACCCTAGTGGTTTAGGATACGCGGTGCCAATTTCGTTTGCACTCGGTCACTGTGATACTTTCAATCTTTTTAATGTGACAGTTTAAGCTTTGTGAGCAATTAGGATTGAAAGGACGTGAATTCGAAATTTAGGAATCTTAAGGAAATTGAAGAGAGAGCGCTGGCGATTGAAATAAGCGGATTCTGACACAATGAAGTGAGTTATTTATAGTTAAAATGTGTGGCCGACAGAAACCTACTTTGCCTGCATTGTTCCATTGTGAAGGGACAAAAAGTTATCAATAGATGATTACAATCAATTCCTTTTATCAGAGCAGTTCATTTAATGACATAAGTTGATACTCCAAATTCACTTTGGATTTGATCTTGAATGGACAATTTTTCATCTATGAACATATGGTAGCTGTGCACAAAATATTAAGTTGTAACGTTGAGAATATCCGAAGCCAACATAGCATTTCACTTAATGCAATTTTCATCGACCTTCGCACCCAATATTGTCATCTGTGAAATCCAAATAGTTATCCCATTTTTAGCGGGAATTTTGGATTCCTTCTCTGTTCATTAATCCCCCAAACATAGCTGTTGCAATTAAGTTGGGTTCATAATAAGATGTTGTTCCTTAGGTGAAGAATGAGTTTATACCCGTAATAATTATATCTGGGGTTACGTATGACTTGGTCAGAGTACCTTCCGCTTATTTAGTTTGATCACTGCTTCTATTTTTGTCATGCAAAGTTGTAGGAAGTCTCGTTACAGTTCAATATAATTTTTGTGAAGATCTCACATGCCATGCCATGTTGTGGTTTCCCGAGTTCTTAATTCTTTTTAACATTCTGGAGTGTGCGAGTTTCATGAAATTAAAGAAATGTTGAACTGTATGGTATAATTCACATGGTCTTCTTATTTTCTACAGCTGCTATCAGTGACTGTCGACTCAGGGTGCATTGGCGTCCGAAGTACACTTGTACAGACTTTGCCTTGCTAGAACGAACGAATGTCCACCGCGATTTTATTGATTTGATCTTTTATTATTTGTGCATTGTATTTGGAGTGCATTCTAGCGGTGGGTTGACATATTTTTGTGTGGCTTGCATGACTTTTTCAGTTGCAAGCCAGAGAGGCATCATTACTAGGAGAAAATGCAAACTATGCTAATGCCTTAGCTGCAAGGCAGCAGCATGCCCGGGAGAAGGCTCAAGAGGCCGTACATTTAGCATCCACTTTTGAGGTATCATTTTGCATTGTTCTTCATCCGGTAACATAGGAGTTTTCAGATGAGAGCAGGTCCGTGGATTGACAACTTTGATGAGTCTACAGCGGTAGCACCGTATCTAAAAGAAATCAGAGGAATTAATTCAAATGCTAAGCATCTCTTTCAATTCATGTCATTGATTTGTTGACTATGCTGGATATTACACATCGTCTTTGAATAAAAGTAAGGAAGCGCGTCGCTTCATTTAATTTTTAATGCTACGATCTATCATACTCAGGAAATAGGGGCTGCTGAGAGGAACTTTAGAGCCGAGCTCGAGCGGTTACATAATACCGTTGCGGAGAGGGAGACTGGTGCTTCTTCGCCAGCAACAGTTGAAAAGAAGGAATCACAGGATGATGGGAAACTCTCTGAATTGTCTTCTTCGCACGATATGTCTGCACTCGAAGAACAAGAGTTGCAGTCGATCAAAGTTGAGCTGGTAAGATATACATACAATGCTCATCATCACTGTATAAATTTTGAGCTACATAAATGTGGAGAGATCAGTGAGTGAAATTTGATACCCAATCTCAGTGGTCTTCCCAGTCATACACGGCAACGTCTATAATACTGCAGGCGTCGTCTATGCACTAACTTCCGCGTCTGCTAGATTTCTTCTTTACACTAATTATTGGTATGTCTTGCATTGTGGATGATTCAGACACCCCGAAGTGTCTCGGTAATGTGTAAACTTGTGATCTTCATCGAATTTCCCGATTAGGGTTCTGATTATGAGATATTGAAATGAAAGTTACTTGAGGTTAAAGTTGGTTAGAACTGTCTCAGTTGTTGTCGTGAACTCTGTGCAGACGAGGTGGGAAAATAAAGTTATCAGGCTTGAGAAGGAATGGGAATCTCTGCAACACAACACGTCAAGAACGCCCTCCCCAGGTGAAATTTTGTGTATTGTATGATATATTGTCAGAGTATGGAATGAATAGACTCTTAACAAATCCGAATATGTAAATCAAAATCAAAATGTGCACATATCTGAAATGATGGTCTCCATTGCTCTGCAGCTCAACGTGAGAAGGAGCTTGAGCGCCGGTTAAGAACCTTAACCGAGCAACTGGTAACTAAGCAGGTAAAGATTTTCTTGCATATCTATTTTTCAAGAAAAGTTCTGTGCACAACCAGGTCAGCATGTTCACTCAGACCATTTGTGAATGCCTATGTTGGAACAATCTCTCTTACAGTTACCTTTTTTGCAGGCTCAAGCAGAGTCACTTGCCAGTGAAAGGAATGCATTAGAACTTCGTCTAGAGCAAGCTTCTGAGGCTCGTCGGAATTTACTGGCTGGGAATGGAGACCATGACTTTTTTAAGAGAAACAAGATCAGTCGGTCATCTTCAGGATTGTCATCTCAAACAGCGACGATAGCCTTGGAGAATGCGTCCCATCGATCTGCAGCAATGCGTCAAAGAGGTGCCAAGGTCACAGAGAATGTAGCTCGAGTAGCTAGAACTGTCGATGCTTTTAGCATGCATGCTGGGAGCCAGTTAAGGAGAAGCATGCTTCTGCGTACTCTCACAGTTTGTTATGTGCTTGGTCTTCACGTCATTGTGTTTCTGATTCTTTCTTCTGTTGGCCTAAGACGCCTTCATTAGTTTTGTATTGCTCCGGAAAGCAACATAGAAGTTCATCCAGTTTAGTCATTTGTAGGCTAATTTGTACATAAATAAATTTAAAAATAATTAATTTTCTTTTCCTTTTGTGATCAAAGATGCAATTTGCCGGAATTAGTTTTGAAAATATTGTCCAAGTAGTAATACTAATAAGAACAGTGAATAGTTTGTTTTGCTTTCTTAGTCACGTTTTTTATGTCAGAAACCATGAACCCGCGAGGGCTTGTGATTTGAATTTTTGGTCAATTTCTCGATTTCTCAATCGATTGTCTTAAGCATTTTCATTTCACATGAGTACTGTAACTTGTCAAAAGTTCATTTCTAAATCATTCGAATTTAGAAATATGGTTAACCCCTAAAGGACCAAGTGTCCGTTCAATGTATACAAGAAATCTCACGTAGGTTCCTACAAAGTCATTTTCAGTCGGATGTTCTTGAAATTTGGACAAAATGTGTAAACATGTACATCCTTTGTAATAAACTAATTTTTTTTCCAATTGGGTGCCTAGATCAAAACTTATGTTCCTTGAACTTTTCGGGCAGCTTGGGCAACTTGGGAATCTTTGGAAAATCTTTTGTAAAAAGGATTATCAAGTTTTGAAGTTGTATGTTGCTTTGATATGTAACTAATAAAATATGGCATACAATTGTAAAAAAAAAAAATTAGTTGTCAAATCACATTGTAAGAAGAGTCAAATTTTGTTAGATATATTGGGGTAGTTTCAAGAAAAAGCATTTTCTTCTAACTTCAAGTCCTATTATCTTGCAATCAATGAAGTCAAAATTCTTGAAATTTTTTTGACATATTCCAAATATTTGTCTCTAATTTTTCACCATTTGGATTTCAAATAAAAATTTCTACTATGCACAAAAAAATGACTAGTGTATTGCCAATTCACTTAACCTCCTTGCGATGCAGGGTGATTTAGAATAATTTAGGCTCCATATTTTCTTCTAAATTCTTTTGTGAGTGAAATATTCTTTCTTCTAATATACTTATGAATGGTCAAAAATCTCAAGTTTGTGTAGAGCAAAAAATTTACTCCAAATGAGTCCCAAGTCTGTTGGCCTTGTTTCGTAGAATTGAAAAAAAGGTTTTTTTCTCACTTCAAATGCTATAATCTTTCAATCCGTGTTGTGAAAAGGGCTGAAATTTTTTCCACACTTTGGTAAAATAATTATCTTTAGTTTTGTATGGTTAAAGTTCCAAAAAAAAGTTTTGATTTTTTCTTTTGAATAACATACCAAAAATTTGCAGTTTTGGGAATGTCTCCCTGGAACCCATCCCACCCCCCACCCCCCACCCCTAGTCCTTTGGGGGTTAAGTGGAATAACCTCAAAAGAATTGGTCGAGGTACAATACTCGTGAAAAACTCCCCCAGTCACATTCAATTAACTGTCAATTCCATATATTGGTAGTTGCAAGAAACACTTGTCCTATTCTTTATCCCTTTGTCCTTGGACGGGTAATTTTTGGCTCATAACTTTTGCATACTTTGTCCGGTTGGCGTGAAATTTGAAATGAAGGTAGTTACAAAAGCTTCAAACATTTTAAAATTGTAATTTTTGTAATTTTCTTAAAATTAGTTTACTATTTTTAAGCTGCCCCCGATTGGATGTCTACCTTGGTCCTTTTGGGGGTTTAGTCCTATTTTCGACCCAAAAATGCGAATTGGTAACCACAAATTGGACACGAGGGAGGTTTAGGGTCCTTACAAGGATTGATGAAGAGATTTTGTGAAAAAAATAATACTAGAGTTGCTCACAGGGGCTCAATGTGACCATCATTTGTGCAGAAGTCCTAGAGAGGGAAAAAAAATTCCAAAGGAATTTTTTGGTGCTATGAGAGGCTTTCGTTGTCAATAAAAATGGCTCTTTTGGAGGGAATTTTTTGAATTTTTTCCCATTTAAAAAAAATGAAAAGGGACACAAATCCTTTTTCTGCTATTTTCTGGCATTTTGGATGATAGTGCCTTCGGTAGAACCCTGCAACAATCCACAGTACTACTGAGTACTTGTAAGTGCTCCGTAGTGGGACCTCATTCTCGTACACCACACCGCTTTAATGCACTTACTGTTGTACTCGCCACCTGTCGAAATCATAGCCCAACTGAAATTTGAAACCAATGGTAGAGATTGCTGCTACAGCGCGTTGGTGCAATACTTGTAGTATTGATAATACTGCCAATCCTATGCCCCGAAACGTGTTTTTGGCCAAGAACCGTAAAGTGTTTCTTGCAACTTCCCATGTGCATAATTCATTTAAGGTAAACTAGTGTGTCATGTGTTGTTGCCATAGCCAAAATAAGAGTAAAAATAATTTTTTAATTTTTTACTTTGAAAAAACTTTGAAATTCAATAAATTTAACACCATAGTGTGATAGGTTTCATTCTTGGTACAAATTGAATGCTTTATAAAGTGTAAGGGCTTTTGTTTTGAGGTGTTTGGACATGCCATGTGAAAGATATGGTATTTCAAAATAAAATACCACAAAACTGACATGAATAGAAAGCACTAAGGTAAAACAACCCATTGTAGTTAGAATTAGAAGTTTGACATGATGTCGTTGCTGAAATTTCAATTTTTTCCCCACAGTAGTGCAAGTGTAAGAAACAATGAGAGCAATTGAAATTATATTTTTTTGACAAAGTATGAATTTACTATGAATTCTTGAAGTGCTCAATTCAATATGGCCCAAAAGAATTTGTAGACTGCCTTAGAACCAACAAAATTTGAATCCATCATGCTCATTTTGCTCACCTAAAGCAGTTATAATATTTTCTAATATGGATAGTCCAAAAAGTCAATTCTTACAATGAATTCTCACTAAAAAATTGGAAGTTCCTAATGAAGTCATTGATCACTCTATTAGTGTCATGTAAGACATGCATTGAAGCCAAAATCTAAAAATCTAAACCCCCCATGATGGGATCATTCCTTAGGTGTCCACTATGGGCCATCTAACCACAATGGACTGCTTTACCTTATGCACAAAGGAGTGCAAAGGCTTTGTTTTGTGGCATTTTGACATGTGGCGTGAAAGTTATGAATTTTTCAAAATTAAAGATAATCTATTTCTTTGACCCATTTCGACTTGTTTCAATCCATTTTATGACGGTTCGATGAAAATAAAAAGTAATTTAAATCAATTTTTGATTCATAAAAAACTTTGAAATTCAATAACTTTCACACCATTTGTCCAAACACCACAAATCAAAGTTCGTGCACCCCTCCTTGTCAAGAGCTTTCGAGCGGTACAAAGAACGCTGCCGGATGCCTCCCGGTTTGTTAGATCTCAATGTATCAAACAAACAAAACAAATAATCTAATTTAAGGTATAGATGCATCACAAAGTTTACAACCTACGATTTGTCAACAATTATCGTGTGGTTACTATTGTTTCATGGTTTTGCACGTTAATTTTACAATTATCACATCGTTACGACACATTACTGCACAATTTACTGCATCGTTACAACGCATCATTAGTTGCAATTGGGATAGTAGTAGGTAAAACAATCCAGTGGGATATGTAAAATTTTATGATTACTATAGGAACACAACGGCTCATAATTAAGCCCAAAGCAGAAATTGTGTTTAACCTAAAATTTTAGACTTCATTTAGCCATAGTAGAATGATTTTTTTCAAAAAACTTTGAACTACAAAAAATTGGGGAATCATGCTAGTTTTCATCTTCAAAAATCCATTTGAGGTTTAGAGCCTCTAATAAAAATTTATAGTTAAAATTTGGAGAGGGCATTTGAAAATGTCAAAGAAAATTTCCCTTCCACCCCCTTTCAAAATTTTGTCCATAACTTTTTATTGGAGGCTCTAAATCTTAATCAGATCTTTGAAGATGAAAACTAGCTTGATTCTACAACTTTTTCTAGTTCTATTTTTTTGAAAAAATAGTTCTACTATGCTTAAGCGAGGTCTGAAATTATACAATGAATATAATTTCTATATTTTGACAATGAGAGCTTAAGTTCTCATCTTCAAATTATCCCATACCCTTTGAGGACTCATGATGGACAATTGATTTTCTTATAAAAGCAACCTCTTCACCCTTCATTCCCACCAAATGCCATTGAATTAAGTCTTTCACATAGCCGTCAAAGTTTTTTCTTGATGGTAGATGGTCATTGGACTATTTTGAACATTTGTTTTTTTTCCACAACTTAGTTAATCAAGGTATCCAATAATCAAGGTTAAGGTGCATTAGAGTACTTTAACCCCCTTGTATTTGGATTTTGAGCCATTGACAAACATCTGACATCCGACATGTTTGAAAACTAATCCTTAAGTCAAATTAAATGAAATCATGGGGGTCCTTTCAGGGTTGTGGAGCAACCTTCTAGAGTCTTGATTTTTTTTCTAATGGAATCATAGGATCCAAGTTTCTTTGATTTTCGGTTTTCTTTGCCACAAATCCACATATCTTGATGCAGCCAAACGGGTTATAAACTGCCATGATCAGGAACAAAGTTTCTTGTGAGCAGACCATGGTGGAATCCCAACCAGCGGTAAAGTACCATATGTTCGTATTAAGTACATCTATGAACTCACAAGGAACCCTCGGATCCTACTTCTGTAACAGCTTCAAGCACGTGTGTTACAACGAACTGATTCAAACAAAACTCAGATGCTTGTCAGTTGTAATGTTCACAAACGTGTCCAGCAAAACTTTTACCCAATTTGTATTGCTACAAAAAACTTGCAACACCAGAGAGGTAAATTTGAAAATTCAGCACATTCAGAAAATTTCACCAGTGTTTCATGAAAATCACAATTGAGATTTTACTTCCTATTTACGGGTGAACGAATTTTTGTTGATCTACCGGTCAAGGCAGACGGCGTGTTGTTATTAGCTCTGTCAAATCATACATACATGCCAGCTTTCTTATAAACGTACTCCTCAGGGGCCTCTGTCACAGTTTGTTGATCATCATCAAATCAACGGTTTTAACTTACATCCCGAAATTTTGTCGTTGCGGACTGACATCTCAGATTGCGTCTTGAATTAATTGTTTCACCTCGGAGAAGCTCCCTGCATGGCCATTCCTCCTGCACGCCGGCTCGATCACGAATCTCCTTCGGATTCTCATTTCGACTTCATTGCTTGTTTGTTGGACTGACGGAGTCTGAAGTCTCCATAGCCAGGGATTGAAACAAACAGTGATGTCCATTGTCCGGGCTTCAACTAGTTTAGCTAGCTCGTGCAGCATCATTATATACGTCAAATATTATACGTCTCTGACTCCTGAATTGCCATTCTTGGTTTTCAGGGAAAATTTGTGCCTGGCATTCCCTCATTCCCCAGTTCCAAATGCAAAAATACGGGAAACTTCTGATATGTCCTTCAGACCGGGAAACAAGGAATAATCGATCTAACTCCCAGTGTGGTTGTACCTGATCCAGGCTCGTTGATATATCGATACAGTATATCGGACTGCTGGAATGTGCTACTGCTGAAGGGTTGGGTTTGTGTCGAGCAAACTCTAGCTTTGGAATGGGGTGGAGACATGGGCGGCAAAGAACAAAAGCGGTACTGATACTCCTGATGGCAGTGGCGGTCGTGACGGCGTTAGAATTTCCGCATGGCAAAGGCGAGTTGCGAGTGGGGCATTACGCTTTCACTTGTCCCCATGCGGAGAGGATCGTCCGCCAGGCGATGGAGCGCGGAATGCATCCGGACCGCAGCATTGTCGCTGCCGTGCTGCGCCTTCACTTCCACGACTGCTTCGTTGAGGTTTGTACTGTTCGATCGATCTACGCTTGATTACCTACCCCCATGACCGCCATTGCTGTATTTGTATCTCTTTCCATCAGCCTGCGGGCAGCTTCGATCATGCAGTGACTGGAAACGAAGCATAACAACGTAAGAACACAGTCATGTTATAATGCACTCACCAATTCCAGACTGGGGGTGAAGGACTGAGGACCATTTCGTAGTAAACAGTATACACACAATCAGTGATTGTATCCCTTATTTGTCAAAAAGGAGGAGTTTTCACCAAATTGGCGGGCATAGAAATTTAATTAATGGCTGCGTTTTGACCGAGGAGACAGAGCAGTTTCGAGTTGACTAGCTAATTCGAACTGAACTGGAGCTGTTTTGAGACGCTTGACTGAAACTGTCCACAGCCCCGCCTTTTAAGTTGCCCTAGGTTTGAGTTTGTGGTCTCAGTCGATCGGCCAGGCCACCTTAGAACTTATCTCGTGGAGCACTTGAAACTTTTCATTATAGAAGGTCGAGGCGCTTCAATTTAAGTCTACTAGTATTCAGAGTTTCGAGCACATGAATGTAACATTGTTGGCGCTTTGAACTCCGCCATTTTTAACGAAGATGAGCACGTGTCGCCAGTCTAGGGTATAACAATGAACTTCACGCAGCGACGACGCAATAATTTATGACAGTGGTAGGGAAAGGCGGAAGTTGATTTAGATATTTAGATTCGGTGGAATTGAGATGGAGTGGTGTGTGATTCCAGATGATAGTTGGTGTACATATGCAGGGATGTGATGGATCAGTGCTCCTGGACGGAGCGACCTCCGAGAAAACAGCCGCGCCCAACTTGAGTTTGCGAGGCTTTGAGCTCGTGGACGCGGCCAAGGCGGACCTGGAAGCGCAGTGTCCGGGAGTGGTCTCGTGCGCGGACATCCTCGCCTTCGGCGCTCGCGATGCCGTAGAACTGGTAAGCCTTGTCGATCGATCCCTTCCGTTGTTGCAAAAGTCTTGGGCATGGAAGCAATACATGCCTATGCCTAAACTGTTGTCTAAACTATTTCAATCTCTACTATATTGTTGCAAACACATTGCATAGAGTTATACTAAACCTCTGCAAAATTGTTGATAGATTTTTGTCGGTCGTTGCAAAACCGGTAGAAAGACCATGGCAGTATCAGCCTTCCGTACTAGTGTTTGCTCGGATATTTGCCCGATTTTGGTTAACTAATTAGGGAGGTATTCAGACGGGGGGATTAGGGTGGGCAGTGCGAGCCGGCAGACTGGACGGCCGCGTCTCCGGCGACGCTCGCGCCACGGCGGACCTGCCCATGCCGAGCTTCACCGTGCGCCAGATTGAGGAGCTGTTTAAACGCAAGGGTTTGTCAAGAAGTGACATGATTGTACTCTCAGGTAAATAGTACTGCTTCCACTAAAACACAGATGCCTTTCAATCATCTGATGAGAATTAAACGCGAAAGCATGCATGATTCTGTCTGCTAATTGAAGCTGCTCACGTTCGAGCTCTCATGTTAACGAATTGCAACATGAGAGCAACTGAAACTTGAATGCAACGACTAGCTTCCGACGGTGCGGAAATGAGGCAGATTTTGAATCTTGAGCTCCAGTCTCCACAAAAACGAACATTGTAATTAATCAATGTTTCATACCGAGTGTGTTGTTGAAGGGGGAAGCTAACCTCATGGTATGAAACCGGAAATGCAGCATATATAATCTAGGTCTCTTCAGAGCAATGTAATCAAACATTTGGTTCAGATTTAAGGTGAGATCGATGCATCAATCTCAGAGTTGGACTATCTACGCTCGGTTGATTGAATCCACCGAAAACTGAACCGGTCGTTGTCTAACTGATCATAAATTTTTGGCCCACGGTTAGTTTAAATTTCAACCCGGCCTGGTCGAATTCAAGCACATGATTTCTCCAGCTTGAGATTGATTCAATGATTGTGCTCAATTAATGCTCAATCCATCAGGCGCGCACACCATCGGGCGGGCACACTGCGCTTCGGTGGTGGACCGCATTTATCCCGAGCAAGATCCACTGATGAGCGACGCCATGGCCGCGGAGCTTCGAGCGGCATGTCCTGATCCACACGCAGGAGTCGCGGCGCCGGGGACGACAATGCCGACGTTGAACTTGGATTCTACCACCCCTGACCACTTTGACAGCACGTATTACTCCAACCTCGTGCACAACAAGGGTCTCTTGCAGTCCGACCAGGTGCGTATCGCATTGAATAACTTGTCGATCTATCCTGACTGCATGTCCTACTGGAATGCATGTATGTACCCTCTCCTCTTGATCGGTATTGAAAATTGATACACCAGCCCAGCTCGGAGTAGAGTTAACAATCTTACGCGTTAACATAACATAAGGTTCCGGACAATTCGAGGACCTTCCAAAAAGCATTGCGCTTAAAATCACATATTATTAAGGGTTAATTCACAGCCCTTCTTCATACTGACACTCATCTCTTCATTATTTTTGTCTTCGTATGATGAACTTCAATTTCGTTAGAGTGACAGTATTCCAATACTTTGGCACGTATCGGGACGCCCATTTCCTGAATCATAAATCCATGCCTGTCATAGTTTGTGGCCTGAAAGTAAACCTTTGTACGTGAAGATATATGTCACAGTTTTTGATGCCAGAATCGTGCTAACTTAACGAAATTGCGCTTGATTGTGCTACAGCTAGTGAACATCATGCACGGGCTCACTCATCCTCTTGGCAGCTTGTAAACTAATGCGTGTTAGCATGTAAAGACGAAGTTGCTCACAACTTCATTATGTTAGTTTTAACTGCATAAATGTTTATGTGCTTCGGCTTTATAAAGTTTATGATTTGTTTGCTGTAGTGTAGACGAAGTAATATTGTAGTTAATTTGATGTAATTAATTACGGAGTACTTTGTAGGCGCTAATGAACGACATGGGAACGCGCGGGGAGACGCTGTTCAATTCGCTCTTGGCAGCTCCGTGGGCGCTGCAGTTCACTCGCGTCATGGTGGAAATGGGAAACGTGCAAGTGAAGACGAGCACTGCCGACCAGGGCGAGATTCGGCGCCACTGCAGATTCGTCAACTGAAGCATGAATGAGGCCGTTTCTTCAGGGGGAAGAGTGCTAGAGGCTCTGGTGTTTAGGTTCTAAAGAGAATGTACCAAAGATGTAGATTTCAGGGGGATCACTCCAATTCCATGACGAGAGAGTACCCAGTCGCAGCATTTGCAATAATATCCCATTGCATAGTTTGATAGAAGTGAATTGAATGGTCCAAATTTTAGATGAAAATGGGTTCATCCATTGGATGATATCATATCAAAAACTTTCAATTAATAGAATAGAATGTTTATGTAGTATTTCCTCTAGGATTCGTCTCACCTCCTACTCTCCATGGTAAAAATGGAAGTAGACATTGACACATTGTAAGACTTTTATTTAGATACTTTTTATGAAATCAACCATTAAAATAAACATGGAAAGGTGGTGTCATGTAATGTTTAGTAGGTGTAATGAACCTCTAGGCCAAAGAAATTGTGAACTTGTATTTGTTGGTGTTCTTAGTATTGTTGGAAACAATGAATGGAAAGTACCGGTATCTAATTGTGACCTGGTTGAATATTTTTGAAGATTTCCGAATGGCATAGAAATGTTTATGGGTTACTAAATGAAAAAATAGTATTTTCAAAAATAGACTAGGTAGGAAAATTAAACCTTGGCAATTTGGTCGTCCGTCCTAGGGATATATAGGAAAACTATTGATGGAATTACCTTTTTCTCGGCGGGCAGCCAACTAGTCATATACTTTCTAGGAGTTTTTTTTAATGTGTACATAGTATACTTATATTCTTATAAAGTTATAAGTCTCACACATTCACAGTTTCACACCAACTCATGAATTATCCTCTGTTAAGAGGCATCAACAGTGAATGGCTTTTATTCGTTGTCAATTTGTAAAAATGTGAAGTGTGAATTGTGTGAAGTCATGTGTGAAGTGTGAATTGTGAAATTATAAATCTGCACTCTACAGAAGCTTTTATTGTTGGGGACTTGGGGTAGTTGGTAGCCTGACAACTTGGCATGATAATCTTGGACTGTCGATTATGGCGACATGACCGTTTGGCTGCCTGCACTTCAACCATTGATTTGTGGTGAGCCTAGTGACTGTGACTCCGTGAGGCCCCTGAGGCGTGACCGCAACAGCGCAGCTAGCGCTGCACTACGTGATTGTGACACTACGACTCTGTGAGTGGAGTGAGCAAGTCTATGTCGCAGCATCTCTGCGACAAGCCGACAACAACAATACGACACTACAACAACCGCGTTAGAATTTTGGATTTTGGTAGAGCGATTGCCTCATTTTGGCAGAGCGATTCAGCTTCCCTCGTTCCCTTGTGTTATCCCTTGGTTGTGAGTTACTGAGTTGTGAAGCTCTGCGAGCGTGGTGTCGTGGTAGGAACTTGGAAATCAAGCGTGGTAGGAGCTTTGCAAAGGTGGTGAACAACTGATCATTTTTCTTTCACTGAACTACTGATTGTTCTTCCTATTGATCGTTCTTCCTTCACTAAACAATTGATCATTCTTCCTTTCTTCGCTTTGTGAAGGTACTGAACTACTAATCGTTCTTCCTTTTGCAAGTGACTTCAAATTAGGTATGTTTGCTTGAACCTTGTAGTTGTTTTTGCTAATTCAAATGTAGTCAATCTTCTTTACTTTGCAGTGTAGGGTTTAAAGATTCTGAAATTGTTAGTTTCAGAAATTTTATTCCACATTTTTTTTGGCTATCTTATTTGATTGGTCCAAGACTTTTTTTTGTCTGTCTTCTTTGATTGAAGCATATTCTATGGCAAAGAGGCAGAAATCTCTCTGTGAACATTACTTCGCAAAGTCTCGTGAAATGGATTAAGCTGATTTGCCTTTTTCTATTTGCGAAAGCTCCAAATCAGATGATAGTCCTCAATCTGGCACAGATCACCCCCCCTCCTTTCCCAAGCAAAACTTGCAAAAGGTCTTTGGAAAGAACAATGGATTATCCAATTTGAATGGTTGCAACTTTTTGCTGAAGTGGGCAAAGTTTTTTGCAAAATTTGTATAGAGAAGGGGGGGCTTTCCATCTATGCAAAAGAAGGATAAAAAAATTTCAAAGTTTCAGCCTTTTTAGACCGTGCTTGATCCAATGAACATAGGCGATTTAGTTGGGCTTCCAACAGTGGTGAGAAAACTATGGAAAGGACTATTCTATATAGCCAATGTGCATGCAATGAAGCTTTGAAGACTCTTTTTTAGGCAACATACTTTATAGCGAAGCAATCCCTTCCCTTCTCTAAATTTCCTTCTTTGTGTACTTTACTGAAATCAATTAAGGCCCCCATCACAACTAGCATGTATCAGGATAAAAAGGCTTGTGCAAACCTGATTTGGTGTATTTCAATGGTGTTGCAAAAGAAAACTCTTTGTAGAATTTGTAACTCCCCTTTTTATGGCATTATGATAGACGAGTCCATTGATATTAGTATAACGGGACATCTTGTGGTTTTTGCAAGTATTGTTGAGGAAGGATTGCTTGTCACCCTCTTTTTAGGCTTGCTGCAGATATATGACGGCAAGAATGATGCTACCGTCATTTTTGATACTCTGATTTTACATCTGTAGACTTGGGAGCTGGACCTCTATAAGTTTGTTGCATTTGGTAGCGATGGGGCGAGTACTATGGTCGGTAGCCAAGGTGGTGTGGCAATGAAAATCAGGCTTCAGGTTAACCAGTTCCTCCTCTCTTGTCATTGTGTCGCTGTGAGCGTTTATTTATCCACCCTTGGTAAATAGACGAGCACAACCAGGTTCTAGTATTTATGATAATTTCCTATGGGTGTCTAAGGTTGGTCCATTGTGCCTTCCAAGAAATGAATCTTTTCTAAATCCTAAACATACACAAGTTTGCAAGAAGCTAAAGAAATCAAGAAAAACTAACTTAAATTGCAAGTTTTACTCTAATTAGGTCGTATCAACTAGGCCACGGTGGTTTTTGAAAGAAAGGTGATACAGTCTAGATTTATCCACATATAAAGATAGAGAATTTCATGCCATTTCCAAAAATATAAAACTCAACGTTATGCGACCTTCCTAGCAAGAGTTATGGACGGATGAAGTTCTAGCTTCTATAAGTCTATCCAAACTTCATCCTTAGATTTAGACCCCTTCCCTATTCTATTTTACTTCAAGTTTTTGACTTTGACTAGATATATTGCCAACTTCTACCTAAGTTCTAAGTTTGGACTTGGATGGATGAGTTTTACCCTATTTCATCCATATTCTAACCCAAAGTTCATCCATTGTTTGCTACTAAATGATTAAGAATTTCTCCTAAGTTAGACTAGTTCTGGATTTTACTAAGTGCTTTCTACCTATTTCCAAATCTAATTCTTCTCTTTGATTACCTCTTTTAATAATTATTTGATCTTTATCCTACTTATGTGGCTCGGTGCTACTCTGAGAAGATTACTATTTTTTTAGATTTTTGTTAATTTTTCTTTGTAAGTCTTAATTCTAGCTTTCCAAAATGCTAAGACACGTGCTAATTGGACCTTCCTACTAGGAGTTATCAATGGATGAAGTTTGACCGCTAATCGGTACTTCAAACTTCATCTATGGTTTTCTACTAACCTACAAATTGAATTATAATTTTTGTTTTCACTTCTGGAGTCTAGATTTATGTTTCTAACTAAGTTTCTATTCTTGTTCTATTTGAATGAAATGTACTAACTTTCATCCAATATTACTCCTAAACTTCATCCGCTAATATCTCTTTCAATTTGATTCCAAATTCTAAGTGTGAGATGGTTTTGGAAACCTCTAACTAGACTCTACAACACCACTACCCTGATTCTTGAAATATTCCTATTCTAGACACTTTGAATTGAATTGAGAGTTCGGTCCTACTTGTAAATGTCTATTTTTGAGAAATTGGAATGGATGGTTTAAAGTTAGGAGCTTACCTAGGAGTTGGAGTCATTGTTTAGGTAATCGTATACCCCTTCAAACTCCCCGTCATTTGCCATGTTTCGGAATCGTTTGGTAGTTTTGCCCACGGCTTAAAGTAGGGATTTTAGTACAAGGTTTGCCAATTTCTTGAATTTCACTTTTCTTTTCCTTCTAATTCCTCTTTCTTTTCAAACACTATTCTAATTCAATAATTTATACTTCAAAGGGTTGACTAGTCTTGAACTAAATAATTGAAATCAACTCTCCAATAATAATTGACTCTTCAACTCCTTGGTCAATTATTATTCTACCCAAATTTCGATGGTCTAAATTGTTCTTCCTAGATTTCCACCTAATCCTATCTCTTCCTAAATCCTCTTCAACTTCTAAATTGCCACTTCATAATTCTAAATCATCACTTCATCTCTTTCCATTCTCAAAGTGGATTTGAAAGTTCCAAGTGTTCTACTTCCTATGGCTTTTGAGCCTCTTTTTGCAATGGAAACGTTGCAAATTGAGATTCTTTGGACTCCTACCTTCTTAATTTCTCTCCTCCTAATCCTACTTCCAACTTCTCTCTATTTTTTTAGACTCTTAACACTTCTAATTCCTAAAATGCAAGATGAAGGTGTGATGGGTTTTGATAAAAATTCAAAACTTGGGCCGAGGCATGACTCCAACCGGCCTTGAGTTTTAAGTTTCAGCCACGTTCAGTACCCAGCAGTAGTCAGTCACAGCAGTTCAGGCACAATAGCTCAGTTGCAGCTGCTCCCTCGTGTGGCTTGGCTCCCCCGTCCCGAACAGGCTTGCTGGTCTGCGTTGAATAGGCTTGCTGGTCTGTCTAGGCCCTTCGGGTTCTTTGATTTTTTTGGTATTTTGATTTTTACGAAAAACAGCAACAACAATTTAAACAAAAAAAAAAGGATAGGTTGCTTACACTAAGGTTGGTCTCAAAGTTTCTAGTCTCTTCCGGCAATAATTAAATTACCCTTTTGGATGCTAAACTTGATGGTCCAAAATAGTGTTTTGGACACTAAATTTGGTGACAAGGGCAAATTGAGGATTTTTACTAGCACTTTAATGGTTTTAGACTCTTTCTTGTAACAAAGCAAAGTCAAAGCTTCGCCGTATTCTAGAAAATCCTCCAAATCTCTAGACAATTTGAACAAAGCAAAGTCAAAGCTCCGCCGTATTCTAGAAAATCCCCCAAATTCCTAGACAATTTGAAGAAAGCAAAGTCAAAGCTCCGCCGTATTTAGAAAGCCTACTAACATCAAGGGTCCAAACCAACAAGGGAGGATTGTTAATACAATTCTACAAGGGCTAAAACAAGCATGTACTAATAAGAGGGAAATACGGATGGTTGATGGATGTCAAAACTCGAACACAAGTTAGTCAAGATGGATTAGAACACAACACTCTTAAAAATGACACTAGAGAGCCCTCCTAAGCGGCATCGCCAAGGTACGGAGGGGGGATGCTCTAGAATTAGTAGATACACAAAAATAAACAACAATTCCGCAACTCGACTTCAAACAAGGCAATAAGAGAAGACTTTGAAGGGACCCCAATGTCCTTCAAAGAGAGATCCAAAAACACCAACAATGAAGCTTAAAACGTTTCAAAAACACACAAATTTGGCAACGTGGCCTAAAATGGCCAAAATCCAATTAAATGGACCCAAATGTGCAAAGAGAGCCAAATTATGGCTACAAGGGGTGAAATGAGAGGAGAATGAGTGCCTTTATATACTCTTTCAAGGGCACTCACCTCCTCTTACTTTCATGTAGTAATCTTATCACTTAGGATTTTCATCCTAAATTACTAATTTTGACTTTCTACGCTGGTCCAAACTTCTAACTTTTGGAGATTAACTCCAAATCACAAACGGATTGCGCCATTGGCTTCAGAAGGTCATTTTTTGTCTTGGAGAACTCCCCACCCCTTAACCAAACTCCAAAAAACGCAACATAACCTATTGCTAACTGAACACCAAAATGGGGTAAAAACCCAAATTTTGGAGGTTGACTTTTCTGAGAAAAGTAACTAGCCTAGGTTCTTTAGTAGGTATGGGAGAGTAAGAAAAGACCTAACTTTGATCCCATTCCGATTTTGTATGTGTTGGAAATGCTGGTCAACATCCCAAAATTTCTTCAATTTTGCCGGTTTTGAATAATCTTGCTCGTTCGGGTACTTCTGGCTATCGGAATGTTCTAAAACTTGTTGGAGCGTCTTATTAGCATAAAAAAAATTAATCTAATTTTTAGTGAGATTTTACCGCAACCTGGATGATTTCTAAGAATTTCCCATCGTAGATTTTGGCGATTGACCGTCTGGAAGGGCATCTTCTGTAAGTCAGAAAATTCCAAAATTTTTTATGGAACCTCTCAAGGAATTCCACAAAGGATGTGAAAATTCATATTCTTATTTTGCACAAAGGTCAGAGGAGAATCAACTTTGTCTTCTCCTTTTAATCCCGGCAACTAGGGAATCTTTCACATATAAGAGAATCTTGACAAGTTGATTTCGCCATTGAGTCCCAAATGTGATTTCCACCCTAGAACACCATACTTCACCCGTAGATTCCTCTTACGGGTCCATCTTGAGATTGTAACTCCTGTAGGCCAACAATTGGGGTTTCTGCTATTTCTTCGATGTTATGGGGAAAGTGAAACCTATCTCTGGGAATGGACTTAGGACCTCAATAATGTTCCCTCGGACCAATTTTAGCCATAGGATGTCACATGTACCGTAGATTTGGCTATTTGGGCTGTTTAGGTTGGATTAACCTTAATTCTACTATTTACCTACATTTCCATGTTTTAACCTATGTACAAGTGGAAATGGGGTTTATTTGAGGAAAATAATCTATAATGGACCAAATGCTATATTGGTACGTGACATACCTATTTTGGTTTTACACTCTTTTTTGGGTTTTTTGTATATAAAACTATACTTAAATTTGTAAAAATTGAAAAAAAGAAAATTGTGAGTCTCTAGTGACGAATTGGGGGCTCACAGTCGCTCACTGCACAAATCTAGCAACCCTAGATGTTGCCAAAGCACCTAATTGCAAGTCTTTGTTTGCTGAAGTTGATTACTTGTTGAATTCAATTTTTTCTTTCTTCAGCAAATCGAGCAAGTGCAAGCATGCATTGACATTTTTGCAAGAAGAACTTCTTGATGCCAAGAAAACAATGAAAAGGTATTACAAAATTCGTTGGCTCAGCAGATGGCAGGCTGTTACTACATTGTGTGATTCACTAGAGTCAATTCTTTGTTATTTCCAAACTATGGACGATCGGGATTTAGCCCACACTACTAGAAAAACAGTGCCGAAATTAACAAAACATCAACAAATTTTTGTTGATTTGGGTACTGCATCATCCATTTTAACAATTTTTTGTTGATTTTTGTAAAAACTGCCCAAATCAACAAATTTTTTTGTTAATTTGGGTACTGCATTTTCAAATTAACAAAAACTCAACACTTTTTTGTTAATTTTGACTAAAAAAATTCTCAAGTAAATTTTTTTATTTGAAAAAATGTGTAAACTATCATAGTTAGTATTCTATAAATAGTTTGTTTATGGAAAAAATAAATAAATCATTCCCAATTTGGTAATTCTTAAAGTCAGCAGACTTCAAAGACCATTTAGGCATAGGAAAACAACTTTTTTCTAAAAACTTTGAACTAAGAAAAGTTGATACATACAAGTATCTTTCATCTCCAAAAATCCGTTTGCAATTTTAAGTCTCCAATCAAAAGTTATGACTAAATTTCAGAGAGGAGTTCCATTGAATTTTTTTTGACATTATGAAAGACCCTCTCTGAAATTTAGTCATAACTTTTGATTGGAGACTTAAAATTGCAAACGGATTTTTGGAGATGAAAGATACTTGTATGTATCAACTTTTCTTAGTTTAAAGTTTTTAGAAAAAAGTTGTTTTTCTATGCCTAAATGGCCTTTGAAGTCTGCTGTCTTTAACAAAAAAATGAAAAAAAAAAATACTTTAACTAAGTAAAACAAAAAAAAACTCACATATACATGCATGTGTGTGTGGGGTGCAATGGTTTGAACCTTGCACCCCAAGAGTGAGGTGCAAGGTTCAAACCTTGCCGGCAACACTAAATCGGGTGCCACGTAGGCAACTGCCACGTGGCACCTCATTTGGAAGCTGCCTACGTAGCAGTGCCATGTGGCAACTTTTCAGTGGTCGATTTTTTGGAAAAAAAAAATTTGAAAAAAAAATTTAGTGCCCAAATTAACAAAAGACTAACAAAAAAATCAACAGATTTCTGTTAAAAAGTACCTAAATTAACACGTCCAAATCAACAAAAAAATCAACACTTCTGTGTTGATTTTTGTTGATTTGGGCACTGTTTTTTTCTACTAGTGCCATGCCAAGGAAGTATTGTACAAATTGGGTTAGTTTAAGTTCATTTATGGTGGGTTTTTTCTGGCTGGCATTTTGCATTCGTTGGCTATACTAGCCAAGTTTTTTCAATACAAGTTTGTTGACGTCAGTAGCATTGGTAGCATAATTCAGTCTGAAATTGCTCAAATTCGCATGCTTTTCATTGTTGAATCTTGTGACTTGAACGCTGCTACATTCAATGAGGACAGTGTTTTTCATTTGCTTCCAAATTATGGTCCTCACGGGGGTTATTTGAAGAGGTTGCAGTCTGAAATTCGAGGAAAGATGTTTTATAGGTTTGAAATGCAAAGGTGCAGGCTAGGGACAGACCTAGGAGAGGCACTAGATTTTCAAAGGGCTTTTGTTGAGGCTATTTCTACAGGTTTGAATACAAGATTTCAGAATAAAGATTTGATTTCTTGTTTCAAAGTTTTGAATTCCACTAACATGCCATCAAGGCAAGTGGGCTTGCAAAATTATTTTGTTGCAGAATTAGAGTCTTTGTTGGCCCATTTCGATGTGGATCAATCCCATGTAGGCTTCACTCTCCCTGCCCTTATTGATGTCGCAACATGCAAGTGTGCATTTTTGTCTTATAAGTTGCAATGCATCAACGAATGGAGGGACAAAATTTTTAGGGACTTGTGGGGAATGATCACGTGGAATCATTCCGTACAAGTCCGCTACCCTAACCTTCTTATTCTTGCTAAGTTGGCTTCAATGCAATGTGTTTCCACAGCCATATGTGAGCGTGCTTTTAATGTCCAAAATCTAATCAAAACTTGTGTGAGGAACATGTTGGGCAACAAGCATTTGGAGGCAGTGCTGCGAATAGCTTTAGAAGGCCCAGATGATGAGATAGATGATGTTCTTTGTGATGTTGTCCTTCTTTGAAAAAACGATAGCAAGTATCATTTCTTGTATTCTAACCCCTCTTTTTATTTGAATGGTTCAGGTGGACTTAGTGTGAGTACTAGGTTTTTTTTGTCCGGGGCACTTCACACTGATGCTAGTGTTACTAAAATGTTTTGACTTGCAATGTTTAACGTACTAACCAGCCTCCGAAAAATACTTGGATCCTCTTTTGGATCCTTGTATTTTTTGAAGGCTATATCCTTGGCCCTAATTTGGTAGGGGCTTAGCCAAGTTCAATTCTTGCCAAGGATACATCCCAAAAAAAAAATGGGTAGTAGAAATAAAACTCCCCTATGAAAACACAAAAACGGCTCTATTTTCCACATTCAAGAAAATGGCCAAATAGAAATATAGAAATCCGGCAAATTGCCTAATGAGATTTCAAAATATAAGATTGCAACTGGAAAAAAATCCACTTCTCAAGTTGACTTCCAAGTAAAACTTAAAAAATCCGAGCCAACTTCGAGAATGAAGGATATGGTCCGTTTACTGTAAGGGTACTTCCCGGACAGTGGTTGGAAAGCTCTTGGCATGGACTTTGTTTTGTGATGTTTTGGACCTATGGTGTGAAAGTTATTGAGGGCCACTTCACAGTACGGTCAAAGGTCAAGAGGTTGTGGTTTCCACTGATCAAATTTCAAAAAATCAAAAGTTTGACCTCTTGACCCTTCACTCTAGAAGGCACAAGTCCAAAGGCCTTCAGACTACCTACGTGGCAATAAATTGCTTACATGGCGATGGACTCTTAAAAAAAGTTTAGGCCGACTAAAATTAGAGATCCAAACTATGGCCAAAAGGTTGTCAACTTATGACAAGATCTCAACTGTTAGATTGGTAGGTGGGAGTTCATTGCTAAGAGTTTGGACACTGGGCTTGGCCTTTAGAGGCTTCACACTATGGTTGGTTGAAGGCTCCAATTCATGTATTTTATTGCCTATTTATTGCTCATTTTTGTAGACTCTCAATAAAGTTTGGCCACTCAATCCCATGGCCTCTCGACTTGGTCAGCTATAGTGTGAAGTGGCCATGAATTTCAAAGTTTTTACAAATTCAAAAATTGAACTAAATTATCTTTTATTTTGGAAAAACCATAACTTCTAAATTGCATGTCCAAATGTCAAGAAACAAAGCCCTTACACTACTTTGTGCATAGAGTTTTTTATTTGTGCCAATTTTTTGGTGTTTGGGCCTACAATGTGAAAGTTATAGATTTTTTTTAAAACAAAAAATTAAATTCAAATATATTTTATTTTGGAAAAAATATAACTTTCACATGGCTTGTCCAAATGCCACAAAACAAAGCCCTTTAACTCTTTTGTGCATAAAGTTTTATATTAATACCAAAAAAACAAACTCTCACACTACAATGTGAAAGATACATAATTAAATTTTTTTAATGAATTTTAAATTTAAAAAATTATTTTTACTTTTATTTTGGTTGTGGCAACAACATAGGATACACAAGGTATGATGGAGCTCTAGGCCTAGGAAGTTGACTTCATCTAGAGTCTAAAGGATATGATCATTTAGAAAACATAAAAAATATGGATCAGCTTGAGTTAGTTCTTATGAATCAACATTTATAATTGAATGTTATTGTTTTACTATAATTCAAACCAAAATAAAGTATATTTAGAGCATGGATTTTTTTTTGTGACAATTTATATATTGTGTTGAATTTTGGACAAAAAATTTGGAATATTTTGTAAAATGTTTTTCAATTTTCAATTGATGATATCAACAAAATTCACCTTACGAATTCCAAGTAAGATGATAATTTCACATTTGGATGAATATAGGTTGTATAGAATACAGTATAAAATACACCATCTCAACATTTATACTAGTAAGTCTTTTAGAAAGAGGCTTAGCAAATCAATAATATTACAAGAACAAATGCATATTGAATTAAACCTTCAAGAGTAATTATCCACCATTATTTATTGGTCCATATAAGTTGATTGTGCCTAACATTATTCCACATAAACTCTTATAAAATCTCCTTAAAGGAAGGACCATCTTCCATTGGTTGCAAAAATAGAAGAAATTATCCATCCTTGAATGCATTAAGCTCCAAATGTCCAAATTTGATGTCATTGAAAAAAAGTGATGAAATTTCCTATAAGTTATAGGAATATTTTTCTTAATATAATAGATAAACATCCAATCCTATGGCAATTGAAAACAACTACAACCACTACTTAGGCAATTCGTTCATTAGGGATTAATTTTGTAAACATTTCTTTTGAGATTAAAGGGTGATTCCATAGAATATTTGTATTGTTTAGATGTCATACATTACACATACATCATGTTTTTGATCATGACTTTTGAATTATAGAATTGGTGGAATTAGAATTTTAGAAGGAAAATCCATAATATCATTTGCAAGCATTGTATTTGTTATTTTGAATCTAAAAAAAACTTTATTAAATGGTTGATTTTACTAATATATCACAATTGAATTTTTATATTTTTTGAACTTTGGAGTATCTAAAATTAATGATCCAACCTACATGAGCTTTAACCTCTAAGAGAATTCGGTGTTTTTAGATCCAAAACTGCTTCAAAGTATGTAGAAAGAGGTAGAGTATGATTTAAAATACTAAATTATTAAGATTTTATTTATGGAATTGAAAAATACCAATTCCAATGGTTGTAATGTTGTAATGAATAATCTACAATTAAATGATTTTATTTTGTTTCAAAAATATTAAAAATTGAGTTAAATAAAGGACTTCAAAATTTATTTTAGAGTAGAGATTCCATTACTACCTACAACCTCAAACTCCTCATAATTTTCATCTTGTCAATCAAAATGGAATGTGATTCAAAGCATTCTACATATATACAAACCTAAAAAAGAAAATTCAAAGTTTTATTTCCTTAAAACATCATTTTTTTGAATTGCTTAGGAAACAACAAAAACTACATATCATACAATAATTTTTTAACCATGTAGTCAAGTTATGAAAATTATTGTGCCTTGAAGCTACTCCTTGGGCACATGTTGTGTGATAAATTCAGCAGAAAAAATTGAAAATTCCATTCATAGTGAGTTCCCAAAGATCACTATGTTGCCAGAAATTGCAATTGGATCCTTTAGGAGTTAAGGTCCAAGGTTCCCACTTTTGACATAAAATGGTTGTGTAAAAGACATCTACAATTATTAAACATGGCCCCTCTAGCCTCATACAAAGACAACTTCCTTCCTTACATACTTTTGAACATCCAAATATAGTTAGTCTCTATTTTTTCAATTTAATCTCATTTCTAAAAAATTCTCAAGGATGTCCAATTTTAGTTTTTTTAGTTCTAATTTTTCTATTTATTAATTATTTAAATGCCATTGTGTCCATTTTTTTTTACAGATTTATTTTTTAGTTCTCCTAATTTAAAAATGATTTCGGACTTGATATTTTAAGGGCATTATTTCCTTAAAGGTCTAAATTTAGACCTATTTTATTTAATTTTTAAAATTCTAAATTCCAAATTTAAAAGCACTCTTGAATAAAATCAGTAGTACTAGACAAAAATGCAACGAATAATACAAGAGTTTTGTGGAATCACTCTAAAATTATTTCTTCTCAAATCTTTGCCTCCTATAGACTAAAATACTAAATTGTAATCCTTTTCTCAAACCAACTCCAATAGATTTTTTGATTGCCTTAAATATACAACCTATTAGTTACAATAGCATAGGGTCACTTTTATGTCTGTTTATTTTTTGGTTGTTTGAAAATTCATTTTGGAGTAATATGTTGTCCAAATATTGTGTAAAGAGGGAATCTTGTATACTTTTTTGACTTGCATAAGAAAGAAATCTAGTATACTTCTAACAAGGTTCAACAAAAAAAATATAAAATATAATAACAGGCACAATGCTCAAGTATAGTTGCATTATTGTTCTAGTTTTTAAAAAACCATATACTATAGAGAATATATGACATGTCAATCCAATAGTGAAGGGAGATGCAATTGTAAGTATGTAGTGAAAAATGTGCCTCCTATTTGGGATTTATGATCAACCATGTAATTTCCAAAACTTACACACCTAGGTAGGACAAAATTTTGACAACTTCTTGAAAATTTTTAGGACAAATTATCTTAATATTTGGTTGTCAATATTGCCAACTTCAAATTTTTTGGTTGTTAAGGTCATATTTTTCAAAAATATATATTTCCATTTAAATTTTTTATTCTTAAAACAAAAAATATATAATAGATAGTAACCTAGAATAAAAGTAAGAAGCTAGCTAGTAATAGTCAATCAACAAAAATCATTCTTAGCAATTACATCATATTCACATACCACCAATGTCCGAGGAGTGCCAAGGTTTAGTTATGACCTAGCCAATTTTTTTGAAGATTTTCAAATGACATAGAGAACATTGGGATGAAATACAACCTCCCAAAACGCCAAGTTAGGAAATTGACTAGGCATGGTAAAAAAGTTTCAACAATTTGATTGGCTACCCTAATAATAATTAGGATATTTATTGTTTGAAATTTTGTTTTTTTGGCAAGCAACCAAGGGATGGGAAGGTAGGCGGAATTTTTTGGTTAGTGTGGACCTTGCCACCTTGGTAATTAGCCTTCATATGTTTATTACCATTAGGAAAATGTAGTGTTTTTGGTTAGTGTCTGTTTGTTAGTCACATTGCAATTAGAGTTTAGGGTTGGCAATTGTTATCGTCATTCTCCCTGAGGCTTAATCATTTTAGTCGCTTATTGCTCAGGCATTCAATTCATTCAGTGTCTTAGTCACTTTATGTCACTTTAATGCTTTTAATCTTCTTGAGTGCACTTTCTATCACTTCAAATATTGAGTGCTCTTTGAGTCTTCACTATAAGAAACCCATATTTTTTTTTATGTCCAAAAAATTTGACATCCAAATTTTAGATGTAAAAAAAAACACGGGTTTCTTATAGTGCTTTGCCTCATCATCTTTCTCAAGTGATGCAATTGGCTGTTTCATTGTTGTTATTTTTAAAACTTGGTTGCAGTCTCACACTTGGCTATTGGATGGATTGCTTACACGTCCTATTGGCTGCTCAACTGTTGCACTCTCGCACTTGGCCAATGTTTAGTTTTGGTCAATGTTGAAGGACGCTTGCATTTATGGGCATTTTTTTAACGTTCGCTTGTGATTTATTATGAAGTATTTGACTATGTAAGCCGTGCAGGTATTTAGGTGATTCCTCTTCAAGTATGAGTCTTTGTTTTTGTTTTATTTCCTTGCTTGATGTTTTGTCCGTCTAGGGTTTTGCTATTGTATTATTGCTGCAAATTTGTTTGGTAAATTTTCTCTAGCTTCATTTAGGCTTTCTAGAGTTGTATAGATTGCCACAGGTCTTCACATGCTACTTTATAGGCTCATTAAAGTACGTGTCTTCCATTCTTCTCTTCTCTTTCTTAGTTTTTTTGTAATTCTTTTTTGTATTTGCTTATTAGTGTAACAATGTAACATATGTCGGGGTCTTAGGAGTTCGCCATTCTTCAGAGTGGATATTTTTTTGTCATTTTTCCTCCTTGGAGGTGAGCCTCCTTTGACTATACATTCGTGTTTTGTGTACATTGGGGTTGCATCTCTCGGGTCCCCTTTCCTGGTTGTTGAGGTCTAGTTTGGTTCATTATGTTCCTAGTTCTTCTTGATGTCACTTTTCATCAAGTTCTAGAATTTGCTAAACTCTATGGGCAAAGTTTTGGGTCTCCTATTTGATTTCCTCTCAACATGTGGTCACCGGGTCCGGTTCGTGATGGCCCTCACCTCCGTCGAGATGAACCCTTTGGTTCCTACTTAGGTCCGGTTTCATTGAATTTCCTAAGCACGGAGGCGAGTTCGAGAATGTGTAGGTTTTCCTTGTTTGTATTTACAACCACAACTCCTTCTAGTTCTAGGCCTAAAGTCTTCTAGACCTAGTCCCTTCCATTCCATTGGATGTTCTACATCATATATGTTTTCCTCTTAGCATCTAGACCTAATTGTATGGCTAACTATTTGGATGGACTTAACCTTTTCTCCTAGTTAGCCTAACTATTAACATGAGTGATACTGAATTTCATGTTAAATCATGAGAAGGATTTTTATCCTATTATTTGAGCTTTTTGGAATCACCTCGTCCAAGTTAGCTTTACATATCTTCTCAAGCATGTTTTCAATATGCTTGTAGTGCCGATGGAGCTCCGTTTGCCCATTTCGTCACGTTGCTTATGACCTGAAAGTAGTATCCATCAATTCTCTTTCAATTTGCCAATATCGGTATCTCCCATGTTGGCTCCTTTGGTCTTATCTTCCATTCTTCACGTTGCTTCAAGTTTTTGCAATATTTAAAGAACTCCCTTCTTAGCTACTTGCATTGTGGTACCCACCTCCCCAGTCTCTCATATGGGTAATTTTGTCCCCTATTGTGCATTTGATCTCTTATTATCCATAACTTATGATTATGGTTATCAATCGCTTGTGTGATGTGGTATATTACACATGAAGTTTATGCTTTAGTTTGTACTTCTTTGAGTATTTTCATTACTATAATTGGTATCGTTCCCATCACCCCAAATATCATTGGCCTAAACTTTACCTTGCTTATAGGGTGAGTCCTTTTTATTGCCTCAACTAGTTCCTCATATCTAATTGTTTTTTGCTCTCTTGCTTCCTCAATTGCATTATCTATAATTATGGATACTTCCCATACTTCGATTTGGTGACTTCTTATTTGTGCCTCCCCTCGTGCCTCCCTTCTTGTTTGGGGCGGTTGATATTTGAAAATTAGGTCCGGTCTTCTATGCGTTATGTCCCTATTTTCTAATATTTCGGGGAAGATCACTTGGTTCCCATTTGATGTCCCCCAAGTGTTTTTCGCCATCCATACTTGAAAATTGGCCAAATTTTCAAATTTCCCTTTTTGGGCTCTTAGTTTTACCCAATAATAAAGCTCACATACCACCTTGTCATGTCTTTTTGTTCTAATGGCTTCGTAGAGTGGGTATTTGCAACTACAAAAGAGATGTTTTACCATTTCTCTTTTGCCCTCATTGCAATTTGAACAATTGACTTGTCCCCTCTATTCCAAGTACTTACCACCGATTTCACCGGTAATACATTGAACACCGCCGCTACCATAGTTTTGTATTCTGGCATGCTTAAGCATGCTGTTCTCAACCATTTTCTACTCCCCACCGCTTGTAATCCCACATATTGGAATTGCTTTGTGATAATTTTCTCTACAAGTTCCTTCTTATTCTTAAACCTCACCGCTTGCTGTGTATACTTCTTGAGTATTTCTTTTTGTACCTTTGTCTCCTCTAGGCCGCTACCTCCTATTATTTGTGCCTCCTCATTTCCATCTAGGTTCCCATTTTGAATATATACCTTAAAGTGTCCATTGGCCATTATTTGCACGCCAAGTGATTGACATGCGTGATAAAGATGTGCTATGTATGTTACTATGTCCTTTCATTCTTTCTTCTTCTTTTTCCTATTGTCTTTTTCCTATTGCCTTTGGGTCCACTCTTGTTGACTCCCAATATGCTAGTCCCTCCGTTTGTGTATTTAGATCCCTTCTAGTTTCTCCATATGTCAAGTTCCAATTTAGGAAAATGGTTCCTTCGGGGTTGATCCACAACCCTGCCGCCATTTTCATTTCTTCCGCCATGTGTATGAATAGTATGCGTATTTGTGGATCTTGATTCCATATGAATGCATACACCATATTCACTAGCATGAAGTCCCTTATTGTCCTAAAGTTTGGGAGCCTTAGGCCTAGGTAATCGGTACGCGTTTTCAATTGCCTTCTCCCTCCCCTCCGGAATAGCCACCCTAGGATCCTTCGCGCCACGCCATGTTGAATCCTTGTTGCCTCATCCAATATGTAATTTGGAGGAGGAGTCATGGGGCATAAGATTTTTATAAGCGGTCTCGCCGCTTGTGAGAGGAAGTCTAGCTTCCTTGTATAGTGTAATTTTTGAATTCTAGGTGTATCCAATTGGGCTATCCTTTCCTTATACTTTCTTAGTGCCCTTTTCTCTTTGTGTGCACTTTCTCTTTCTCCATTTGGTTCGGATGGTAACGTTGGCTTCTTGTTTGTGACACTTGAAGCCGGTGCCTTGTGTTCCTCCAAATACTTGAAGGCTTCACTTCCGTCTAGTTTTGGTATTGTTTCTCCACAAAGGATGAAGTCTTCCAGTAAGATTTTTTTCCCTTTATGCACTTTAAACTTGCGCCCCCAGTATGCACACTTATGGATTTCAAATTTCATTCCTGCCCATTCCGCAAATTGGGTTTAGATTCTTGCCATCTTTCTAATATTCTCTTCCATATTGGCCACCCTAACTTCGTCATCAAGGTAGTCCATTCCTTTTATCTCAATTCTCGTCACCATGTATCTTTTGCATTCTTTGGCTATCCATTTTGCAACTATTTCTTTTACCACCGCAAATGTTAAAAGACTTATTGTAATGCCTTGAGCCACCCCTCTTGTTATGTTTATAATTTCCGAGGCTTCTCCATTTACCACTAGTCTCACCTTATTCTCACTTGCCGTTTTCTTCCACATTTGCTTTAGGATTGAGCAAATGGGGAGGATGTCTATGGTCTTCATAATTAGCCCCAAAGGTAGTGATGTGAATGCCCCTTTGAAGTCTGTGAATAAGCAATACATTTCATTGTGCTTATGCCTACTATCTTCTTGTATGGCCATCAACTTAAAGTTAGCATCCCTACATTCCGCTACTCTCGGGTTCACTTCCATTTGAAAAGTGAAAGGTGTACCCATGTATTCCCTATTACTTTCTCCTTCATTGCTTCATATGCAACAAAGGTTATATACTTACTTAGTATCTTGAAGAAGATCGATAAGAATGTTACTGGTCTCAAGTTTGGGGCTTGTGTATTTGGGGCCCCGGATTTTGATATGTATGATACAAACCCTAGTTTATAGCTTGGGTATATCATTTCGAATTATGTTTGGACTTTAAATGTATAGATCAATCATTTTATCAATGTTAGTATATCACATTGTCTTAGGGTCTTATATGTTATTTGATCATATCTTGGTCCTCTATTCCAATCCCCTTTCTTTATGATTTCTTCCATCTTTTGAAAAACCATATCCACATCCTTATTGTCCATGAAAATGTGGTTCTAGGCCTTTCATTGCTTTGCTATAAGCCCTTTAGGTATGCCTCTCATTGGGGAAATTCTGGCATTTGAGGCGCTTGTGTTATTTTTCCCGTGAAGCTTACTAATGCATGATTGTATAACTCTTGCATTGTTGCTTCTATTACCGTCCTACTTGTGCCATTTTTGTATAACCACATATGGAACTTACGCACTAAACCTATGTATCTTTTATTCAGTGCATCTTTTTCTTCCATCCTTAATCCTCTTGGTGTTTGATTTTTCCTTAGTTCCTCATCGTGTATTCTTTGCATGGAGGTTGTTGGCCAATGCTTCACGGTTCCAAATATTTGTGTTGTAGCCAAGTTCAACCCCCATCTGACTACCATATCCACTTGTTCCCCTTTCCCCTCATCTTGGTCTCTTTCTGCTTTTTCTAACTCTTTGGTTTCATGCTTGAAAATGGCATTTGATATGCCTTTGAATCTTTTTCTTGTTTGTGCATCAAAGTTCTTTACCATGACCGCCGGCTTGAACCTTAAGTTTTGAATGGTATCTCCACCTCTTAAGATTATGGCCATTTGTCTTTTGAATTCTGCCATGATGCTTTCATCATTCTCAATTTTTCCTTTGACCGGTTTGGAAGTCCATTTTATAGACCTTCCTTGTGGAAGGGGGGAGGGAAGAGGAGGGGAGGGGACTCGGACTACATCAATAATGAGTAAAAAATCTAAAGATAAATGCTTTTCAAGACCATAGCCGCTTTAATGAACATAGGCATCTTGTATGGGCATCCCAAAGTGGGGAAGAAGTGATGGAGAAGGCCATCTTACAAAGGCAGCAGGCTTGTGATGAAGCATTAAATTCACTCTTCAAAGCAACGTATTTCATAGGGAAGCAATCACTCCCTTTATCAAATTTTTCATCTTTGTTTAAATTGTTGGAAAGTGTGAAGGCTTCTATGACTGCAAGTATGTACCATGAAGAAAAAGCTTGTGGTGATTTGATGTGGTGCATCTCAATTATCATTTTAAAAAATCATGTATAGGATACAAAACTCCTTCTTTGGTATCACGATAGATGAGTCCACTGATATTAATATCAGTTGACATTTTATTGTATTTGCAACCATTATAGAAGAGGATTTGCCTATAAATGTATTTGTAGGTTTGCTAAAAATTAAAGGTGGAAAGAGGGATGTTGCTATATTTTTTGATATTCTCATATATATAATCTAAAGAAGTGGAGGCTTGACTTGTGTAAGTATATAGTGTTTGGCAATGGAGGTACAAACACTATGGTGGAGTTGCTATTTGAATCAAAAGTCATGTAAATCATTTTTTGTTGTCTTGTCATTGCATCACGCTTAAGACAAATTTGGCGGTACTTGATGCTGCAAAGGCACTACAATATAAAGTAATATCTTTTATTATAGATTTTTTATTGAATTCCATTTTTTCATTCTTCAAAAAATTTAGTAAGCAGCTAAGCACAAACATGTATTTACAACATTGCAAGAAAAATTCTTTGATGCAAAAAGGACAATGAAGTAGTGTCATAAAATCAAGTGACTTAGTAGATGGCAAGTTGTGACTACTCTTTGCAATTTATAAGAGTCAGTTTTGTATTTTTTCTAGGATGTTCAAGACAGCAAGAATTTGGATCAAGCAAAGTTTATCTAAGACAAATTGTCACAGTTTACGGTCATTTACATTTTGTATTTTCTTGCTGATATTTTATATTCTTTGGTTCTTTTGCTTAAATTTCAAAACAAATTTGTGGATGTCACTATTATTGGTAGCATTGTGTGTACAACAATTGCACAAATTATAATGATGTTTATTGTTGAGTCCATGGATTTGAATTCTAATATGTTTAATGAGGATATGGAGTACCATGTCATCCCTGAATATGACCCTTTAGGGGATCATCTGAGAAAGTTTAGATTTGAGATTCATGAAAAAATATATAATGATTTTGAATTGGATTACTCTAGATTAGGAATAGATCTAGGTTTATGAACAATGATATCATATCTTGTTTTAAAATCCTAAATCCTTTTAACATGCTCTCAAGACAAATTGGACTTCAGAATTGGGATGTTGCAAATTTGGAGAGCTTACTAGCATACTATAGGGTAGGCCACTCTCATGCAAGTTTTACTCTACCTCTTCTTGTGAATGTGGCAATTTGCAAGTATGAGTTCTTGGCCTTCAAATTGCAATGTACTACTGAATGGGGGAACGAGAATTTCAAAGATTTTTGGAGCATGATTATATAACATCATTCAATAACTAGGTATCCTAACTTGCTTGTGCTTGTTGAATTGGCTCGAGTGCAGTGTGTATCTATTATGACATGTGAAAGAACATTTAGCGTACAAAATTTCATCAAAAACCGTATTATAAATAGATTTGGTGGCAAGAATTTAGAAGCTATGTTTAGGATTACATTAGAAGGGCTACTTGAGGAGTTTGATCATATCATTGATGATGCCATCTTTTTGTAGAAGAATGAGAATAAGTATTGTTTTTTGTATGCTAACACCTCAAGTTTATTTGATTCTTTGATTCAATTGAACCCATGTGATCTTTGCTTCTTGTTTGTATGGTGTACATGATTGTAAGAAAAGTCAATTGTCTTGATTTGTATATTTTTCTGTACTAACCAACCTCCAAAAATTGTTTGAATCCTCTTTTAGATCTTTGTATTTTTCATAGGCTACATCTTTGGCCCCAAGACAATTGTCAATTGTCGTATTACTCTATATTATTAATAATAGATGTCGTTAGCTACAAGTACTAAAATATATACACATATTTAAAAGCAAATCCACACAATGGTGAGACATGAATGAACAATCATCTAATAATAAACATCTCAAACACACCCAAATGCTTCTACTCTATCTCGATTGGACTAGTCTTGCACACAACTTGAAGGACACAAAGATAAACCTTAGATTAAATAAATTGGCAACATTGTCGTCATTTACAAACAACATTTAAGGTATACCATCTTCTAATACTCCATGAAATCTTCACACAAGACTTGAAGAGAATGAACAAACAAAGAGGCGGTTTAGGATTACAACCACCCCAAAAGAGCTTCAAAATAGCTCTGTTCACACTTCCTATAATCTTAAAACACTAGTTTAGCCTCCCATTGATCAATACATGATCAACTTGGCTATACAAAGCTTACAACCAATTCCTATCAAGCTCAATAGAGGCTAACAACTTCCCATCATCAAATAACATGATATAATGGAGCCCCCGTATTCATCTCCTACCAATAATATTATATTTTACAATGCATATGAATCCCTCAAAATCATAACACACAAAATCATAACTAACTATACACACTAAAGTTCGTAAATATAACAAATTGAAAAAAAAAAATCTGGAAATTTGCCAAATAGTAAAGAAAATTGCAGGACTTAAATGGGAAAAAAGGTACTTTATGCAAGCTTCTAAGTAAAAAAAAATTTAGAACTTTGTTTAAAAAGGTTAGAAGTGTATTGATTTTCTTATAGGACTTCCTGGACTATGCTTACCACAAGCCACTTGCTTGTTGATCCACTAGCTTGTAATGATGGTTTTATATTTGATTCCTAATCAATCAAAAAGTCTATTTCACTAAAGATTTGATACAATTCTAAATCAAAGTCTGGGGTGGAAGTCTAAAGGCTAGTTAAGGGAAGTTTGACAAAGCCATGGAGGCCAGAAAAGATTTAAAAATAAATCGTCAAGCTAGATAGTTGGCCTAATCTAATTGCACAAACCATTACTTGGTTTGAATTAGAGCAACAAGACATCCACCACAAGACAAAAGCCATAATTGTTCCTTAAACCAAGGTCTAAGCCACCACATCAAGCAAAACAAGCTTGTTAGACTCTCAATTCTATTAAGCTATCAGCTAGTACTAGTATGGATTATTAGACATACTAGAATTATAATTTTGGTTGTTAACCTCTAAAATCTCATTGCCCCTTCATGAGACAAAATAGATTCTAGATAGTTCAGTAAGCAGAAAGAAAAAACCACAAAAATTATAATTAATTAATTTTTAAATGTATTTTTTAGAGATTGTATTTTTTTCTACACAGAAAGCTTTTATTCATTCTATTTGGATTACACTGAAATTGATAAATAGTGTTGGATGATAATTAGTGTTGTTTTTTGTTTTTTACCCCCAACACTATTTTCCAATTTATGTGTAAATAGTGTTGGGGCACTTAACCCCTAAAGGACCAATGCCATTTTTCTGCCAAAAAACACTGAAAACTGCCATTTCTATAGGAAAGTGTAAAAAAAATTCAAAATTGTTTTTTTTTCCACATCTAACCGTAGGATCTTATACCTAACTAGTATGAAAAATGTGTGGAAAAAATTTCAGAATTTTTGACCGCACAGATTGCAAGATATCTGCGTTTAAAGTGAAAAAAACAAGTTTTTCAGCACATTGCGGGACTAGATTTATGACTTTGAACATTTTTAACTTAAATGTTTTGCACTACAGAGTTTTGAGCTTTTAATCTTTATAATGGAGAATTGAGTTGAGAGTCTAGGGAAAAAAAAAATCCAAAAAAACTTAATTTTCATTATTAAAAAAATTGTTAAGTAGAAGTAGGTATAAGATAGAAAGAAAATCTAAAATATTAATATCTTTTAGATGGAATTAAAAAGCACTAATCCCAATGGTGAGATTGTTCTAGCAAAAAAGCTAAACCTTGTGGAATTTTTTTTTGTTTTAATTATAAAAATTGCATTTAGAAATGAATTTTACAAGTTATTATTTTAGGAAGATGCTCTAAGTGCCCAAAAAACAAGATTGTCTATAACTTTCTCATAACAAATCCAAATGAAATGAATCAAATCTTTCCAGATAGAAAAAAATATAATCTATAAAAAAAAAATTAGAAAAAAATAAATAAATGCAAATTCTTTTTGCTGCCCTCCAACCCCTGTTTTGAGCTTATTTGGTCATAACTTTTGTTCCCGGGCACCAATTGTGAAAATATTATATTCCCAGAAAGCTAATCAATTTTTCTATATTAAAAAAAAATTCAAAAAATCACGACAAAAATTCAGCCCGCAGGTACCTGCCCAAAATCCTGTTTGTCCCTCGAAGGGACAATGGTCCTTTAGGGGTTAACTTCCGCTGTCAAACTTTGGCCCTTCCCTGGGAAACTGTAATCTCTGCCTCTTGCCGTCAAATTCAAGCCCTTCTTTCCTTCTCTGGAAAATTTTATTTTTCACTTGCTTCCTTGCCCTACTCTTTCCTTGTCCGGTGACCGCCTTAGAGAGATTGTGAGGAGAAGTGGAGAGCTCTCCGGTCCATCAAAGACACTCTTTTTAGGGGGGGGGATATACTCCGTGGTTTCCCGCTGTTTTATTTCAAATTTTTGATGCCTATATCTTTATATTGAGGTATGTGATTGAACATTGGATGACATCATTGAATTTATCTTTCTCTCCTCTATTTCCTCTGCAAATTTTTTTTTTTTTTTATCACCACTTTTTTTTTACAGCTGCATTTTTACTTTTTTTTGTAGCCAACTACGGACCGCCTTCCGCTTGTTGCAATTCCTCCCAATGTCCCTCCCTGCCCTTGTCGTCTTCAACAAGTTTCCAGCCTTGCTACTCGCCAATTTGTCACTTCTTGGATGATCGAGGACGTCATCATTCACGGCTTGGTTGGCCTCAATGCTCGGGTCATCCAAACATTTCCGGAACACTTCCGTGGCCAACGCCCTACCAACTTCATAAAAGCCAACCGATTGTGGCAACAACGTCACCAATTCTATGAAGATATTGCAGGCCCCATCACTCCATTCTCTTGTAGCCAAAGCCATTTGGACGAAAGGAGGTGCCCTTCTCCAAAGGCTAGACCAAGTCGAGGCAAAAAGAAGAGCAAATGGGTACAATATTTGTACCCTATATTACTTGCAAAATTCAACTGCCTTTGCAAATTAGGTGTCAAATTTTTGTCTCGCCTACTTCATGTATTGATCCTTTCTATTTTTGTAGCTCCTAAGTCCATTTTCACAATCCATTACGTCAATCCCAATTCCCAAAGACGATGTTTGTTGGTCAACAAAATCACAGCGAATTGGATCAATCAGTTCATGGATAATCACAATATAGTCTTTCTATTCCAACATGGTCATTTGACTTGTAGCTCTGAAAATGAGTTTCAAATCGAAATGTAGAGCGCCTACCATTTGGAGGGCTTGCAAAGGGGATTTTCATCCAGGGAATTTGATGAAAATCTCATGGAAAATTTGGATAAAACGCATTTTGTTGTCAATCTTGACAACTGCCAAACTTTAGGTTTTCGGTGAAATACAACTGTCAAATGCGTTGAAGTTGTCTCAAGTGGGGAGTCCATGACCATGGTGGTTCGTATTTCAGGAGGCCATTGTGCTACAATAGAAATTCCTATGCTCATTTTCTCAAATGAAAATAGGAACTATCCTATACGGGTTTTGATTGATAATATTTCTTGGATTTCTTATAGAACGGGCCCTAAAAGTTGGATGGACCAAACCATCTTCCCCAAATACTTTTTGGAACCTCATGCATATCAAGCCGATCTTCATCAACACATGAAGATCATATGGCTTGAAAAAATTGTAACGGACATATTGTGACCCCTAGATTGGCTACTGTCTTAGCTGCCTATGAGTCCCATATTCTTCACCTAGGACTCATTATTTTTTTTTTGATTTCTTACAATTTGAATGTTATTTATAATACAAAAAGACTTTAAAAGAGTGTTGGACCAAACGACATATGTCACATATCAATATGGCATAAGGTCCTATTTAATATGTTTTTCTACAATAGCAACCTAATCCCGCATATAAATAGGGTAGAAACCCACAACTTGTACATAGTTCGTATGTTTTAGTAGAAATGCCTTATTGTCTAAACCTGTTGTGCATGTAGACACATATTGGCTAGATTGGTCTGAGGGAACTATGTGAAAATCCTAGAATAGATTCCCAAAGAAAGATTTCAGTTTCCCCATTCCATCGACGAAATAATAAAAATTCCAATTGTTAGCTCGTAGGTAAAGAAAACTCAAGATGGACTAGTGAAGGGCACCTATGACCGAATACCATGATTAGAGGTGGAAGTCATGCCAAGAATCCAGCGACACAATCGGTTCGCCAAGATTCTTCGTTGTTTGGAAGATTCTCAGTTTTTCGGAAGTTAAAGGAAATAGCGGGATTTGATTCTCCTTGGTGAAGGTGCAAGGTAAAAAATATAAACTTGCACATGAGTTGTGGAATTCCATAAAAGGTTCCACGAAAAGTCTCGGGATTTTTTGATAGGCAGAAGATATCTTTCCAGGTGGTCAACTACGAAAATTTAAAAAGAAAAATTCATGAAAATTGTTCAAGGTGCGGTAAAATTTCACTAAAATTAGAATAAATTTTTTAATGTTAATAATGCGCTCCGACAAGTTTCGTGGCATTTCAATAGTTGGAAGTTCCAAAATCAACAAGATCCTCCAAAATCGATAAATTTGAAGATCATTTGCGAAGTTGACCGGTGTATCAGGAGCACACGGGGTCGGATTGAAATCAAAGAAGGGTCTTTTCTTACTCCCTCATACCTACTTAAGAGCCTAGGCTAGTTACTTTTCTCAGAAAAGTCGAACTCCAAGATTTGAATTTTTACCCCTTTGGGGCATTCAATTAGCACTAGATTTTGTTAAGTTTTTTGGAATTTGGTTAAGGGGAGGGGGATTCTTCTAGACTAAAAATGACCTTTTGAAGCCAATGGCGCAATCCGTTTGTGATTTGGAGTTAATCTCCAAAAGTTAGAGTTTTGATTCAACGTAGAAAGTTAAAATTGGAAGATTAGGATGAAAATCCTAATTGATAAGCTTACCACTAGGAAAAGAGAGGGGGGGAGTGCCCTTGGAAATGTATAAAAGAGACTCCTTTTTCTTTCACAAAGACCCCTTCTAGCCATCTTCTTGGCTTTGTAAACACGTTGGTCCATTAAATGTGGACTTTTGGTCATTTTTGAGTCAAAGTTGTAAATGTGGTGTTTTTGGAGCATTTCAAGCTCCTTTTGTTGCTATTTTGTGAGCCTTGAAGGACATTGGGGTCCCATCAAGTCTTATTTGTTGTCTTTGTACTTGTTTTTGAAAATTTTGGCAAAGGTTTGGTCGTATTTGGGTTGTCCTAACTCTTGTTTGGTATATTCGTTGTTCCTTTAAGTCCTTGTTTCACTAGAAGAAAAATGGGTCCTATGCAACTAGCCATTGCAACTAAAAAGTGTCCATTGCAACTGTAAATGAGTTGCAGTGGACACTTTTTAGTTGCAGTGGCTAGTTGCATAGGACCCATTTTTCTTCTAGTGTTTAGGGCTTGAGTGTTTTGCACGAATGCTAGAGGATTCTTCCCTTATGACCGGCGATGCCACTTTAGAAGAATTCTAGTTTGTGTTTTTGAAGTATCTAACTTTCTAAGTGGGAAATTCCTTAATTGAGAAATTCCCTAGAGCTTATTGCCAAGGTTGTCATAGTGGACGGGTCGAGGTGATCGGACGGGACGGACAGACTGGCGAACTGGACCGGACAACTGGACGTCTTGGACAGCCCGGACACCTTTCATTTTTTCAATTTTCCAATTGACAACTCATTTCCATGGTGGCGGTCCACACTGGAATCAGAGCGGGGACGTCATCGTCAAGGCGAGGACTTTATAGGGCGCGGACGTCTGTTCAGGGCGCGGACACCTGGATACACTAGTAGAAAATGACGTCCAAATTAACAAAAAATCAACATATTTATGTTGATTTGGGTACTGCAATGTCCGATTTCTCATTTTTTTTGTTGATTTGGACAATCTTCACATTTTTTTTGTTAATGGCGACATTTTTTTTTTTGTTAATTTGGACAATCAGTGACAAAATCAACAGATTTTTGTTGAATAATTTTTGAAACTTCTAGAATCTTTTGGAATTTTTTAGAATCTCTTGATATCTTCTTTTTACAGTGTATTTAAAAAAAAATTAAGTACACATTTCGGTGTTCCATAAAGTCAGCAGACTTTGGAGGTTATTTGCACATAATAAATGAACATTTTTCAAAGAACTTTCAACTGAAAAAAGTTGTGGAATTAAACCAACTTTCATCTCCAACAGTCTTTTTGAGATTTCAAATCTCCAATCAAAAATTATGAACAAATTTTAGAGAAGTATTGAAAATTGTTTTTTTGGTAAATTTAGAAGACTTTGGAAGTCGTTTTGGTATAGTAAAAGGATTTTTTGGAAAAAATTTTAAACTGAGAAGTTGTGAATTCTAAAAAACTTTCATCTCTTATAATCTGTTTGAAGTTTTGATCCTCCAATCAAAAGCTATGAACAAAATTCACAGAGGATGTTAAAGAATGTCAAAAATGTCAAAAGTGATGATTTCCGAACCTCTCTCTAAACTTTGTCCAAAACTTTTGAGTAAAATTTCCAAATCTCAAATGGAATTTTGGAGATGAAAGCTTTTTTGAATTACTACCTTTTTCTAGTTCAAAAGCTTTTCAAAAAAGTTCTTCTACTATGCCAAAACAACCTCCAAAGTTTGCTGAATTTACAATGAAATAATTTTAAAAACCTATCTCCATTTTGTTAGGTTCCATGTTAATTTCTACGCTATTATCCGATTTTCAAAATTTCTATATATATGGCAAGTATTTAACAATTTATTTAGGAAATGTAGTCTAAAGGAAAGAGGGAGCAAATATAATTTGCTTACAATGAAAGAAATTGTAGGGATGAAAAAAAACATTTTCTTAAACATTTCTAGTCTTTACTTTCCTCAATCAAATTAGGTTTGAAGTAAAAAATTCAAATTTTTATTTTTACTAATTTTAAAAATACAAAATTCAATTTGGTGTGATCTAGAATACAAAAATAATTAGAATGATTTCAAATTTTTTGGAGATGTTCCCAACATTAAACTAATGATATTAATTGTTAAATTTCAAAAAAAGATACATTTATCAGTTTTTAAATTTTTTGTAGGATCCGATTTGGTCAGGTTTGGCTTTCTACTCCTTTTGCTTAAAAATGTCTACAAACTTGGGAGAGTTTTTAGTTTTTTAATTTTTTAAATAAAAAAGTAATACATTTGCCTTAGATTCTAAAACCATTTTTTTGGAGGGCAATAAAGCATTTATTACCTTCTTATAATTTTTTTTCTCTAGAAGAGTTTTTTGCCTAAAGAGTTGATCATCCAAAATTATTATAATTTAAAAATATTATGGTCAGTATTTTCCACAATTAATTCCGTGCATACTAGACAAAGTATCCTTCACTTTTTTATGGTTAAAGATAAAAATTTCAAACACGTCCATTTGCAAATAAACATCAAAATTGGGCAATTCATTGAAAACCTCCATTGCAAAAACATTGTTAGGCCTTGAGGAGTTAAAGCCAAAAAATTGAAATTTTATCCATAAAAAGCTATCTAAAATCTCTATATTGCCAAAAAATGCTAATTGGTCAATTAGAGGTTAATTTTTTAAATTTCCAATTGGTTAAGTTTTATCTTTCAAAGAATTTATCCAAAAAATTGTATGTCAATTCTTGAACTTGCAAGTGTTCATTACATACTGAAGAAATATGCTGGAAATTTATACTTCAACCTTGAAAAAAATATTTTATATTCATGCTTGAAGGAAATAGTATATACAACTTTTTTTTTAATAACTTCATCATTTACAAATCGGTGTTTACAAATTTCAGCAGACTTCAGGGTCCGTTTTCACATAGTAAACTAACTTATTTTTTAAAACTTTCAACTAAGAAAAGTTTTTAAATGAAGTTATATTTCATCTCCAAAAATCCGTTTACAATTTGGAGTCTTCAATGAAAAGTTATGGACAAAATTCAGAGAAGGGTTGGAATGGCCATTTTTCTTTGACACTTTTAAACACCTTCTCTGAATTTTGTCCATAACTTTTTATTAAAGACTCCAAATTGCAAACGGATTTTTGGAGATGAAATATACCTTCATTTGACAACTTTTCTTAGTTGAAAGTCTTAAAGAATAAGTTAATTTACTATGTGAAAACGGACCCTGAAGTTTGCTGATTTTTTAATGCAAATGAAAAAATAACCTAAAAGTAGTTAAATAGGAAACACACAATTTCAAGGGCATGTTAACACGCGTGTGATCCATTGGTTAAAGACAAGAGTTGTAACCCCAAGGTTTGGGGTTCAAACCCCGCTAGTGGCCTGCTCGCACGGTGGCCCTGCTTGGGTGGCAGCCTTGCCCGTGTGGCGGCCCTGTCCGGGTGGCAGCCTTGCGCAGGTGGCAACCCTGCCCGCGGGGCAGGCTTGCCTGTGTGGCGGTTGCCACGTGGCATTGAGGCATAGGTCAGAATTTTATTTTTCTATAAAATGTTTTCAATTTTTTTTTAAATTGTTGAAAAATTAACACTTTTTAGTTGCCAAATCAACACTTCCTAGTCACTTAATCAACACTTTTGTGTTGATGAACCACACAAAAGTGTTAATTTTCATGTCTAAATCAACACTGTTTTGCTATGCAATGTCCAAGTCAACACGTCCAAATCAACACGAAAATGAACAAAAAAAATCAACATTTTTTTGTCACTTTGGATGCTGAATTTTCTACTAGTGATAGGGTGCGGATGCCTGGACAGGGCGCGGACGCCAGGTCAGGGCACGGACGTTTGGACAAGGCACGGCCGTCCCACTCCTCAGCCACAGTATGGAGAGAAGTTGAAATAGAAGTTGAACTTGGTCATGGGATTCTTCTTTTCCATGGAGAGGGGGAACCCATTAATGTAGCCAACCTTTAATTTAATTTCAGGGGAATATCTTCAAGTCAATGGCTGCATTAAGGGATTAACTACTTTTTGAGTTCAAAGATCATGTGTGGAAGCATGTTGCTCCCTTCTTGGGCCCGGACCTCTCCTCATGCCTTCACCATGCACTTGCGAACTAGGATTCACCCAAAGAATAATAATTTTAAAAATGAAAATGAACTTCTGAACAAGAAGGATAAAATTTGTGTGAGTAGAATCCCAAAGGGATTGGAGTCCTAATGAAAGACAAGGTACATATTTGTTTGTATTCAAATTTAAGGATTTATTTTTTATTCTTCTAATTAGAACCTATTTGGGATTTAGGGTTTGGAATTTACAAATCAAATCATAACTAACTTATATTTTTTTGGCTTTTTGTTGAAGGCTTTATTTTGGAAATAAATAGCTACAAGGTTTTGGATTGAAATCAAATTAAAATTATAATGCATTGAAATATATTAGAAGGATTTGTTTTTGCAAAAAGAGGCTACAAGGGTATAGGTCTTCAAAACTTCAACGGTGTATTTTTAGAATGGTGATCCTAGAAGGGTTTGGGATAGAAATCAAATACCACTTAAGTTATTTTGGAATTCAAGTTCAACGGTATATTTTTGTAATAGGGATACCAAACCGGTTTGGGTCTTGAGAATTGAAATTAAATACTAGTCATGTTACTTTGAAATTCAATCATTCAACTTGAAAATTTAATTTATGCAATGGGATGATCCTAGAAAGGATTGGAATAGAAATCAAATACCACTTAAGTTATTTTGGAATTCAAGTTCAACGGTACTTTTTGGTAATGGGATTGGAGAAGGCTTTGGAATTGAGATGAAATACTTATTAAGATTTTTGTCGAATTCACCTTCAACATTTTTTTTTGGCAAGGGGCTACTAGAGTGTTTAAAATTGCAATGAAGTACTACTTAAGATACTTTTGTGTTCAAGTTTGTGAGTTTACGACTTCACGTGTTCAAGTTTGTCATAGAGAGAGTTCAAATTTGGCTTGAAGGGAGTTCGAACTTTTCTTGAAGTTAGTTCAACCTTGGCTTGGAGGGATTTCAGGTCTGTCACTTGGATACATTTCCTCACATATACCCAGGTCAAGGCGCGGACTCCTGGTCAGGGCGCAATCATCTCGGCGCGGATGCCTGGACAGGGCATGGACGCTGGGTCAGGCCGCAGACGCCTGGAGAGGGCACGGACGTCCCACTCCTCAGCCATAGTATGGAGGGAAGTTGAAATAGAAGTTGAACTTGGTCATGGGATTCTTTTTTTCTATGGAGAGGGGGAACCCATTAATGCAGCCAACCTTCAATTTAATTTCAAGGGAATATCTTCAAGTCAATGGTTGCATTAAGGGGTCCAACTACTTTTTGAGTTCAAAGATCATGTGTGGAAGCATGTTGCTCCCTTCTTAGGCCCAGACCTCTCCTTCATGCCTTCACCATGCACTTGCAAACTAGGACCCACCCCGCAAAAAAGGAAATTTCAGAAAATGAAAATTGACTTGCTCGCTTCAATTAAAAAAATTTGAAAGTAGACGCTAGAAGTTTTTGGATTTATAACAAAAGATAAAGTACATATTTTTCTTAATTCAAGTTGAAGGATGCATTTATGAATTCTCCAAATAGGAACTACATTCTTCTTTTCTTTAAGTTTCTTTAAGTTTTTTTAAAGGTTTATCCTTTATATTGATGATTTAGACATTGAATATTCATAAAACTTGTTTGAAACGTTCAATTTCTTTTTTGTCTACATACTAGGTTTTGCTATTGTAATGGACAAATGGAACATTGGAGTTGCATAGGTTTCCCAACAATCATATTGCAATATTATTAAAATTATCCTTAAAATACTTATGTGCCTAAATGTAAAGGTTTTCTAAATACATAACTAAGTTTAACATTTGGCTTGTAATTTCATATAAGCCATATAATCCAAATGTTAAATTACCATCAAAATCTTTCTATATAGTTATTAAAATAAATCAAATTGATTTAAAAAAATTGAAGAAGAATGAAATTATATCACTATACATAAATAATCTAAAAGAAATAAAAATAGAATTAAAAAAGTGTGGCTAATATAAATCATTGCAAATCCAAATACTCAATTCACCAATAAAAATGCCAAATTCCTATAAATATCCATTAAAGCAATCCAATTTATTTTTTAAAATAGATTGAAGATGATTGATGTAAATTTTAATAAAATCCAATGTTCAATTTATTAATTTAAAGGGCACACTCTTCTACATACCCACAAAACTAATCCAAAAGAATTTTTTTTTATCAAAATCTAAAATATGAGGTTGATGTAAATCTTGATGCAATTTTAATGTTGAATTTAATAATTGGAAGGGCAAGTCTTTGTTCCTATGTACAAAAATAGTCTAAATTTGAGATTTAAAAAAAATATTGAATTCACAACATTCAAACTTAATATACAAAATTATTTTCTAACAAAGACTTTTATCACGTTGTATTACAAACTATGACAATCAAGAATTCTTAACAAAATTCTTATACAATAGGTACCAAGTCAAATTTAAATGATAACTCTTGTTTAAATTGAAGATCTATAAAAATATGTTAATTTTAGCAACTAAGAAGAGAATTCATCATTCTTTTATTTTGAAAGAAGAATCCTATGTCACATTGAATGAGTGAGGCTCCCCCTACATCAAATTCTTCTATTGGTTTAATTTTCCAAATATCATTCCCGCCAATGCATTAGCAGCTGTCCCTGCAAAATTTATTTTGGCAGCAACCTTCTTTTGGGATTTGTGACTTCAATTTTAATAATCTTGGGGCGTGTAATATACCACTAGAAAGGTATTTTCAAGACCTTTCCAATGGTATATTACGCGCCCCAAGATTGTTAAAATTGAAGTCGCAAAACTGAAATGAAATAGCGTTAATTCCAATGGTGAGATTGTTCTAGCAAAAAACGTCCGCGCCCTGACTTCCGTCTGTGCTCTGACTTCCTTCCGTGCCCTGACTTCCGTCCGCGCCCTGTCTGACATCCCCGCCCCGACACAGCCTCATCCCTGCCCTGACTTCCGTTCCTACTTGACAGCTAGGTGGCGTCAAAGTGGCAGCCACATCACCTGTTTTTTCAATGGCAGAAAGTCAACTTAGTGTTGACCACATCGGACGGGCGAGACCTCTATCGGATGGGCGAACCGGATGTCCGTCCACTATGACAACCCTGCTTGTTGCGGATGTACTTACTTGTTGTAAAAGTTCTTGAACTAACAAGTGGTTGTACCAACCTCCTTGCTCTAATTTGTTTTATGTGAAATTTAACTTCATTGAAATTGTCTTGTACACTCGTGGTGTTGTCAAAACCAACAAAGCTTTGACTTTGCATGTTGTGAAATTATTAGAATTTTAGAAGAAAATCCAAAATATGGCGAAGCTTTGACTTCAGGTGTCCAAAATTATCTTAGAACTTTTGTGGTTGTAGAAAATATGGCAAAGCTTCGAACTATAGAGTTTGAGAATTTTCCCTCAAAAGAAAAAATAGTAGAAAGAACTTATATTTAGAGTCTCAATTAGTGTTAACAAGTGGAGTGGAAGAAGCCAAGATCAAGTGTAGTGTTTGCTCTTAGTAGTGTTTTAGCGCCCAAAAAATTAGTTTTTGTCTCCTACATCTTTATATCCTTTTAGTCCTCCAAATTAAAACTCCTTGAAAGGACATTTTGTGTTTTCAAATTTCCAAATACTGAATAGCTAGTGTAGGAAAAAATCACAAAGAAACATCATAGTCCAACCGGCCAGCAAAAGGCAAGGTAGTAGTCTTCTGACTTAGGCTCCCCAAACAAGCAGTTCCAAAAGACCCTCCAATAAAGCAGGCATCAATCAGTCAACAACGAATATTAACCAAAGGCAACAAGCATCAACTAGGCAGTAGCGGTTTTCAACCCGGCATCAACAGATATCAGCCAGTCAAGAAGCGAATATCAACTCGTTAAGAAGCAGGTATCAACTAGGAATTGCTAGAGTCCTTGAGGCTTCCAAACTGAGCACTGCTATAGGCTCTGTGAGGATTCCAAACCGAACTGATTAAATTTGCCTGAGAGGCTCCAAACTGGACTAGCCATTTGCGTCATTTTTGAGATAGACTATTTACGTCATTTTCACGATAAACTATTCAGATCATTGTAATCAGAACATTGCATGTGCAGTGTAACAATGTTGGTTGTTGGATGAATATGTTGAACAAAAGCAACAACTGCATTTGATAATCTTTGTGATCTTATTGTATTCTGAGACTTGTAAGAGACTTGTATTGAATTGGAACTTTTAGTAAAAATGTCAAAGTATTGCACAATTTTACTAAACTGAAACTTATATCTCCCATATGTTAACATTTGGCTTGCTGCACACATGTGTACATCTATTTGGAAGTTCACTGTTTGATAACAAATTTCAATGTAGGAAACAAAACTAGAATTGCATTTCTGAATTCATTCCATATGTGCAAGAGATCAACAGCGATGACTATCCACTGAGCACAACATGCACTGCACCCACAAGCAAGCGTTTCAATGAACATTGTTGCTCTTCTTCTCCTAGGCTTACTTTGTACGTACTTTCAGATTCAGGTCATTTCCAAGCCAAAATTAATCACAGGGCACCTCACATCGAAGCTGACCAAACCTTGCAATTAGAAATGCGTCCGTAGCTGAACTCTATCAACCTCTTTTGAAGCAGCAATGGCATATCACATTTGAATTGGATCTAGCAACACAGATCAAAATTTAACATAATCATCATAATGGAGTCAACATAGAAAGACTGACACTAATAATTTATAGTTCAATGGTGGGGGCAGCTAGGAGCGTTGTCGACAAATCAAATGCCAACTAGATTATTTGAATCGCCACCACTCTGCCAACGACTACTAGAATATTTCAAACGCCTACAGTATGTTGAATTTGATTGTGCAACTCTTGTTGCATGGCATGGCAATTGCAGGCAAAATTTGCAAATTCTCTCATGCACCTGGCATTGAACAAAGTGAAGACTAGCCGGCCAGACCAGCATAGTGAACTTTGTCAGAATTGTCAAATGACAAACGCTTTCAGCATGCACTAGCTGAGAGACTTACCTGCAAATTTCAGTGATTTTGATGCCACAAGTTGGCATAGATTGTTGCATTTTCCTTATCCATCATCAATTTTGTTGCAATTTGAATTGTAACATTTTACTTCCTTGGATTATCACAAACAAGTTTGCTACAGAATGTAACTCAAAACACTGCTATCAACGTAGTGAAAAAGTTCCATCCCGGCATGACACCATTCACTGTCAAAAAGCTTCCACCCCATTCTCGCCAACATGACGTCATTCCGACTGTACCTCTATCTGACAAAATCGCAATATAATAAACTGCTATCCAAATTTAATACTACATTATATTGGTTAGCTGTTTTGTCATCTATTGAGGTCCTTGCCTGTACTTCACACAAGACAGCAACAGTTGAGTAGGTACTTGGGCTACTACTTTTGCTCCTCAACTAATAGGGCAGCCAGTCAATCTCTAGGGCCTTCTACGGAGCTCAAAAATCCTCTAATGAGCCTCTTGATTTTTTTCTCATTTTTTTCCTTTGAAAATTAATTGCTATCTTTTAAAAAAACAAACCAATCTTGTCTCTTGACATTGATTGAAAACAAATTCATAAAAAATTAAGTAGGCTATAAAATAGATAAGGGTAGGAAGGATCACATCTAAAAGTAGGTTAGGAGGTTAGGAATATCTCACTTGGCAACGTTTCCATTGCCAAAGAAAAGAATCCACAACATAGGAGGAATATAGAATAGCTTAGAACTCCTCATAGTACTCTCTAACCTTTCAAACTCAATAGAATGAACAACTCAATTGCAAATGACGTAGGAGGATAGTGCATTTAGAAGGTGAAGAGGAATTTAAAAGAAGATAGGGAATTTGAGATATTCTTAAAGAGTTGATTAGAACCACTAGAAATATGATAGATTAAATTATTGACTTGAAAGAAGGAAGAAGCTTATCGAATCAATAATTCAAAAGAATTATTGGAGAGGACCTTTCAAATCAACTAGAAATACAATAATTGAGTTCAAATAGTCCTAGTATAAAAGAAAGGAAAGAAAAAAGTAAGTTGGAAGGGAAAGAAGTAGGTAAATGGAGAGTTCACTTGTAATTTCAGACCTACTTTAAGCCGTGGGCAAAAATACCTAACAACCCTAAAACATGACAAATGACAAGGAGTTCAAAGGAGTATATGATTGCCTCCACAATGACGCAAATTCTGAGGTGAGTTACTAACTACAACCCCTACTTTTCAATTATCAAAATTAGACATTTTAAAGAAGGTCCGAATTACAAAGTTAAGTCAGAGTACTTAGATTAGGTCTCTTACAAGAATCAGGTAGGTAAAGCTATAGATCAAAGTTAGGGGTTTTTGAAATCATATCACACTTAAGAATCAGAGCTAAATTGAGCAAGATATGGGCAGATGAAGTTTGGAATGGGAATCGGACGAAGTAATGTAAAAATCATCCTTTAGGGTTGAAACTTGGAAGTTAGAAAAAAGTTAGTAACATAAAGACAGGGTTTAAATTTAAAATTAAAATGGAATAGGAAAGAGGTACAAAACCTTAGATGAAGTTTTCAGGGCCTCCGAAAGGCTAAACTTCATCTACCTATATCTTTTGATAGGAAGGTCGAAAAAAAGTGAACTTTACATTTTTAGAAATGGCATGAGCTGTTCTTTCAACTTAGGAGTCTAATTTTAGACGGTCTCATCCATCACAAAAAATTACCATAGCTTAGAAGTAGTGGAGTAAAAGATAAAAGCAGTTCTAACTTGGCCTAGTTTTGTTGGTTAAATTCAAAGTAAAAGTAAAAGAGTTAGTATAACATTAGGGAAAGATTCATTTCTTGGAAGGCATAATGGACCAACGTTAGGCACCTGTAGGAATTAACCGTAATTACTAGAACCTGGTTGTACATGCTGATTTATCAAGGGTGGATAAAAAAGCACTCACACTACCAAAAACACAGTTTTCAAATTTTTGCCTTCATATTCTACTCACCTTTGCTAACCAACAGATACATTCCTCATTTCATTAAGCACTCTAGAGCCCCTTTCTATAGTGAATCGAACCATATTATGAAGCGTAATGCTTCTTTAACAGTGCCAGGCACTAGTTACAGCACTTAGCACTAGTTATAGTGCCTGGCACTGTAAGTGGTGTCAGGTGCTCTAATCAGTTCCTGGCACAATAAAAAATTTTAGGGGCAGCTGCGTAGTAGCTGCGAGAAGGACTACGGCAAGAAGAAGCGACAAGGACTGCGGCGGTTGAAGCTTATGAAGGTAAGCCTCAACATCAAAATTTGAATGATGGAGGAGAGCGCAAAAAAAAAATCCTAAAATTCAAGCGGGCAGAGCGGGGTTTGTTCGGGCAAGGCCGGGCTGCCTGACTGCTTAACGCAGTGGGAGGAATCGCCACTTAGACATTTCAGCCTGTAACGGCACCTGCCCTCGACCTTGGGCTCCCGCCTTCGGCCTTGAACAAGTGCCATTACAGGCTGAAATGCCCTCTTGGTGATGCCTCCCGCTATATAAAAATCAAAGATGCATAGACAAGATGGTGGGAAATCAAAAAAATTGAGTTGATACTACAAAATGCTTGGCAAAATGCACCCTGGGCAGATGGAGAGTGGTCAAGGAAGTTGACAAATCCTAAAAAACACTTTTTTTTATAATTGGTTGCTGATAGTGTAGATGATGTTAATCGAGAGGTGGATGGTGACAACATGTTCTATGCTAGAAAAGCAATGATTCGTTGTGGCTTGGCATTAGGACTTGATGGATCTTGGAGTGTAGGACAATTGTTTCTACATCTCCAAGAGATAATTGCAAAACATTTGCAATACTTCCAAGGGCAAGAACTGCCCAATTTCAATAGGGCAATCTAAATTTTTTTTTGATATTTTACTATATTTTTCCTTTCATTTTTAGCCTACAGCTAGAATTATTATGTTGTGTTTTTGGTTGTTGTTATATTTAGCAACTTATATATATACTATAAAAAATTTCAGCATTTCAACATTTCATTATCTATTTCAGCAATTCAGCATTTCATTATTTATTTTAGCATTTCAACATCTCATTGTCTATTTCAACATTTTATACACCGCTTTTTCCCCACCATTCCAACTTCTATATTTTGTTCCCATCTAACACTAAATGCACTCTAGTAAAAATGTTGAAATGACCAAATTTTACTATAGAGCTAAAATAGTGTTAGAATGGGTAAATAATGTTCTAACACTAACCTTGTAAATCACAATTAGTTTTATTGTTGACAATTAGTGTAGCCAACACTATTTACCAATTTTAGTGTAGTGATGTGAAAGTTATGGGCAACCTTGTTTTTTGAGCAATTAGACCATCTTCTTGGAAAAATAACTTGGAAGATTCATTTCTAAATTCAATTTTTACAATTTAAAAAATATATAATTCACAAGGTTATCTCCTAAATGATTTGGACTAAGTTCTCACTAAAAATGCTCCAAAAGCTCTTTTTGAAAAAATTTAGCTCGTCCTTTCCACCATTTATTGGCCTTTGTAATATTAGCATGATAGTTTTTATGTTGAAAATGATGAGGAAACTCCTTTAACCCCTAAAGGACCAAAGTGTTTTTTTGGGCAACATAGCGATTTTGGGCAGCTCACTATGAATGGCATTTATGTTTTTTTTCTTTGAAATTTTCATACAACACGTGCCCAAGGAGTAGCTTTAAGGCCCAATAATTTTCATAAATTTTGACTACATGGTTAAAAAGTTATTGCATGATATGTCATTTTCAGTCCTTGGCGGTCTGCACGGGTAGCAAAAAATACTTCTTTAAAAATCAATTTTTAAGAAAATAAAAACTTGAAATTAGTTCTTTAGATTAATATGTACACGGGAAGCTTTGAACCATTCCATTTAGATCTATGAGTCAAAAGTTATGAGGATTCTTAGTTTAAGGGTAGTTATGGAATCTCAACTCTAAAATAAACTTTGAAGTCCTTTATTTAACTCAATTTTCAATATTTTTGAAAAAAAATAAAAACATTGATGTAGATTGTTTATTACAACATTACAACCGTTGGGATTGGCATTTTTCAATTCCATAAATAAATTCTTCGCAATTTAGTGTTTTGAATCATTCTCTACCTCTTCCTACTTACTATTTTTTTCCTATATGTTGTACAATTCCAAATGATCTGAAATTTTTCAAGCATGTAGCCAACTTGCCTTCAAGAATAAATTCAAAGAGTAACCACCATTTTGGACATTTTTTCATACAAATGTGACCTTGTGAAGGGTAGCTGCCCGTTTTTTCGCAGGGACAAAAAAGGGATTTTTGTCAATTCAAACGCTATTATCTTGCAATCCACATGGTGGAAAATTCTGAAATTTTTTCCACATCTTCTTAAACAAGTTTACTACAAGATCCTATGGTTAAATGTGTCCAAAAATTCTTTTTTTCTAAAATTTGGCACTAATATTAGAAATGGCAGTTTTGGAGCGTTTTAGGTGAAAACATAGTCAAAAACATTTAGGGGTTAAACATTTTTCCATGAGACCAACTGCACCTTCTCTTGTTGATGTGTTTATCATCCTTTGAATGACATGCTTACAAGGGTGCCTTTGTTGAAACATGTTGAGTAGACTCCCCATTTGGTATAGTTGAAATGGAAGAAAAAAAATTCTATTGGAATAATAAGACAATACTAAATAAATAAAATTCAAAGACTATTACAAATCCAAAAATGGAGTTGAAATAGGAAGAAGAATTTTAATATTGCTTGGTGTCTTCATAGGAGATGAAACATCTACACAGGAATAAGGAGAGAAACAACTACACATATATACCTTTTGAATTCTCAATTTGGCAATTGGCATGGGCTTGAAAAAAACTTGAATTGTTCACTTTCACATCAATGTTCTCAAACATAGTGGTCAAGTTCTTCAAATGTTACAAAAAAAAATTCAAATATCATTTCTAAACCAAAAATTAGGTTAAAATCAGGAATTAATGAGATAAATTAGATAAATTAGCAATTAATAATATTAGATGATCAAATTTTGTCTTAGTGGCCTAAGCATGTTTTGTTACTTGACTTACTTTTGTTCATATCCAATAGTTCAAAATTAAATTGTGATAATTTATAGTTTAAATATTTTTAAATTAGTGCATTAGTGATGCCACTAATGAACTATAAATTCATCTTTTTGAAATCCAAGTACAAGTTGTCAAAGCAAGGATAGAAAAATACAAACCAATTCTATGTGGATTCAAGAAGTTGTCGCTTGGGGGAGAACAAAGTTGATTTTTTGAAGGATAATTTGTTTTTTAAGAGTTGAGAGTAAATATTCAATGGTTGATTCTTCCTTTGGCATTGGATGAAATCTTTTCACCACTTTAGTAAAAGAAATGAAATATAAAAATCCTACATTAGGATTTTAAATAGGAAAAATGAGGTTTAAATTAAGATTTTAATTATTCAGTAAAAAAATCTAATTAGGGACTTTCATTTCAATACTATACAATTTTTTGCATTTAAAAAGGACATTATCCACAAAAATAAATAACCCACTTAAAGTCACAATGCAGCCATATATATAGTAATCAAATACAAAGAAGGAAAGAATTCAAACATGCTCAAATATTACTTCATTTCCTATATAAACTTGTTTTGCCAACACATCGAGGTTCATTAATAGGGTCCGAGTTGTATTAAGCTTTGAGCTCCTTGATAGGCTTCTTAATAGGGTCTTTAAGCTCCTTGACATTGCTTCTTTCTCCCTTTGTTTTTATTGAATTGTGTAATCAATATACTAATTCAAAAATTTGGAGAGTATGTATTAAAGAGAGCTTAGCCTGCCTCTTGATATTGCTTGGCAAGAGATGAAATGTCTAAATAAGAATAAGAAAGAAAAACAAAACAAAAACAAATTGACTTGATGCACCTTTTTTATTCTAAATTTGATGCCACCTTCAGGAACTCTTCAATCTCATACAAATGTTTTGCATTGGTACTCTTGGGTTGTGTGGACCTAACAACAACAACAAAATGTCTTAGTGCTACAAAAAAACAAATTAGCAGCGTCAATACCCTAAACCATGTGAAAATCCTAATATGAAGTGTAAACTCAGTCTACCACATGCACCTCCATGTGGACTAAGGGTGACTCATAGGGTAACTTTCCAAAGTAAGGCAACCTAATTTCACTATTTTGTGTAGGTCCTTTGGTTATTAAGCTGAGAATGAACAAATTCTTGTATGCTATCTATAAATGGTCTCTTACCACAAATCAAAAGTGCTCAATAGACAAATTGTTTTGATGATGAATATTATATGGAGTAATCTTGGACTTGGCATAAGGAAGATGCCAAATAGTATCTAAAAACACTAAGACAAAGTAAAGATTGTTGGAATGGTGTTCAATAATATTGATAAATTGTTGTGAACTTGTGCAATATTGTTGCTCAAGGAGCTTGCATTACACAATCATGCCATGCATTAGATAGAAACAAATTGTCTTATAGATGATTGAGACTATTTCAATTTGCATCCTAATTAGCAATTTGGTTATCTAAGTAATGATTGCGACATATTGTCTTGGTAAAGTTTATCACTAGTAATTAAGGAATTGTGTACAACTATATATATACTGATTTTTATCTCTGTATTTGTCTAGGTCTAATACATTTGCAAGACAAATTGTGGTTCATCTATGACTATTTGTTGATAGATAAGTCCCTATAAGATATGACCAAAATGCACTCATAGATCCATAGCATTGGTAACAAACTTGTCACAAAATCTTATCCTTAGAAATAAAAGTGAAAACAAACTGTTATTATCATTTGTAAAATTATATGCTAATTGTATGTATACCCCATTTTAGTGTAAATACAAGTGACTTTAGCTACAACACATTAGACTCTTTCACCATTTCCTAGATTTTGCATTCCTATGTTATATAATCATGGGTGTTTGGAAGGTTACTTTGGCAAAATCTAGACTACAAAAAGCAAGTCCTTAATATTGATCAATAAATAATGTTGGGTAGATGCTAGGATGTTTTCAGAAAATGTGAGTATTTTAAAGGCTTTAGGCTACAAATGGTCACGTCTTTTCATAAAATTTTTTGCTCCAAACACTTAACTATTTGATTATGGATACATTTATGTAGTTGCTTAAGAACTTTCAATTATTAATAGGAGTATGGGACTTTTGAAGTGTAGTATATAGACTATCTAAGCTAAACAAAAAATTACAACATGTGGACTTTTTTGAGAATATAGAGATATTTCAATATTTTCTAGTGACTTTGTTACGAGTGCTCCAAAGGTTTTGCTTGAGTGAAATACTTTCTGTATTGGAAGAACTTCTCTTAATATAAAATTAGGGACTTTTTAGTAGTTAAAATGAAGGTCAAATTTTGAGTACATTTTTTGATAAGTAATTATTATTATCATTATTATATTTTCCTATTGTGTTTTGTTTTAGAAGATTAAGGTGAGCTCCTCTTCACTTTGAAACTTTTTCTATTTATTTTCAATGTAATAGTCATCAAAGAAAATAGCCTTCAATTTTAGCAACTTATAGTGAAGCCACGGCCCACACGTGCCGCTTTTGAGCCACTCATCCATGTAACTATTATGTTATCATTGTCATTACCGTAGATTTAGAATAATTGTTCATTTAAAAAATTATTCAATAGTATAAAAAATTTGTTCTGTAGGAGAATTTCAAATAGGATTTATATAAACTAGTCGCTCAATAATCCACCAGATAATCACAACTTATTAATTTTAAACTCAAATCCTTACCAGTTTGGTCTAATTGCACTTTCCACTCTTAATATAGCTACAAGAGATAGATAATTTAGCTCTTGCTTGATTCTTTTAACTTTAATTTATTCCCCACTTGGCTCTTATACACCAATTGGATATTCTTTCTTCAATTGCATTGAGACTCTCCAACTTCCAACTCAATCCGAAATCTTCACAGGAGTAGCTAACTCCAACTTAGTTTGACAGGCCTCCAAGTCTTTTGCAAACAAAGCAACTGAATTCTTTTCTTGATTCTTTCACTAACTTGGCATTCACTTTGTATTATTCACTCCTATTGTACCACTCACATCACCCTTAAACTCCTATTTGGCTTCAAACATACTCACACTCAACACTCGGCAATTTTATGACATTCTCACACAAATAACTCTTTATTCTTCCTCTTTTCCTATTTGGTAATCAATTCTTTTAACAATTTTTTAAATACACACATCCCAACTGAATTAACTCATTGCTTTGGAATTAGATACAAACATTATGTTTCCAGATTGCAATTAAAATTTCCAATTAGGCTTTCTAATTAACTTTGATTCCCTCAATCACATACAAATCAATTTCCAACTTGGACATCAACCCTGACATATATAAATTCCAACTTACTTAAAATTCATTCAATCAACTGGAATGCAATGACAATAAATAAAAATGCAATTGATATTAGCACTTATAAAATTTTCTATTTAGTATATTCTTCCATCAAGCAATAATACAACCATACACAGGCTACAACAATACCAACAACTAAGGCATTCAATCCAAATAATTTCACACTTTTAATACAATATACACACAAAATGCATGTTTTATTTTATAATTGATACCTTTATTGGTTTGTTATGGTAAATAAGGCTTGACCATAAAAAAATTTCATCAATTTATTTTAATAGACAGGGCTTGTTCATTAGAAAGATATTATTGTAGATGTCTATTGCAATTATTCCAATTCCAATATATACTATGATATTGCTCCTTGGGTGCTAAAAATTCTAGCCAAACCTCTATACTCATTACCTTCATAAGTGTTAAAATTCATAATTATATATTATAAAATTTCAACATACTTGATACTTCTAGATCCTCAAAGATAAATGTTAGAAAGCAAACATTACTAATTCTTTATAACATTCTTTATAAATATACCTTATTGTCTGTTGGTGTAGTCCAAAAGCAGATAAATTAAAATATCTATTATTGTTAATAGTTCAAAAGTTAATAAATGAAATAAAAATTATTTATTAACAACCAAAAAATTAAACATATATATTTTTTGATACTTGTTATAATATTGAATGTGTTAGAAATCTTCTTTTTCCTAATTGTAGCATACATAGAGGTTCAATTGTCTTATTTATTATATTGATACAAGAGAAGTATTACTAGAGTATTGCCACCAGGTCTTGGCAGTGCTATTCTAGGCTTGCCACTTGCTACGCTTGTCTAGAAAATAACAGCTCCACACTAACACCCTTTAACAATACAAGTTGTGTTGTTCCTTCCATCACTTTCAAATTTGCCCGGCAATGGAATGCCTTTTCAATGGGTAGTTTTACACTCACGCTAATTTGGTCAACCTTCACTATAGCTTTGGTGAAAAATATGGAGGCTAGTGAGAGGGATGAGAAGAAGCGGTCTAAGGAAAAACTTTAGCAAGGACTTTAAGGGGACAAATTGGTGTGGAGCACCGAGTCTTTTAGTGCACCGCCACATCTCACAAGGACATTGACAGTTAGTGTGATGCCATGGTCAAATGGAGTGCAACTAGTGGCAGTGCTCTTATATAATTAAAAAAATCAATGTCTACCAATACATTGTTGTGTGTAGAATGCAAAACGTCAAGAAGTTGAAGAAGTATGTTATATTAATGATAATTGAATACAAGTACAAAGCCTTCTTATGAAGGACAAAGACATTGTTTGATATGATGGAATTGTGTGACTCTACACAACATAGCAATTGAGTCTAAGGTAACTGACTGACTGACTGACACACCCTCTTCAACTGCATAGTTGAAACAGTGAAATTGCTAACTTGAATTGTAACTTAAAAACTCTTTGAACATGTTCAGTTTTGTAAGCACCCCCTCTCTTGAGAGCTAAGTGAAGTTTATAAGAAAGAAGTAATAGTTGATTAGTCCCCAAGCTCTTGCTTCAAATCAAAAAAAGCGGCAGCTGCAGCAAGGTCGTGAATGCATGCTTGATGCTTAAATTTGGGAAGAGACTTTGTTAAGATGTTAGCCCACATGGTAGAGGTGGAGGTATATTTAAGTTTGAGAATCTTGGCCTAGACTTTCTCACGGAGAAAATGGAATCGTAGGTCAATATGTTTAGATCAATCATGGAACTTTGGATTCTCACTTAAGGTGATACAAGACTGGTTGTCACAAAAACGTGTGCCTTGCAAAATGAGAGAATAACCAAGTTCTTGTAGAAGAGCTTGAAGTTAAAGAAGTTCTTTTGTAGCAGTAGCTACGGCAATATATTTTGCTTCCATTGACGACATAGCTACTATAGTTTGCTTTTGACTCTGCTAAGAGAGAAGACATAATGAATCAAGTTGAAAAATATAACCCGAAGTAGACCAACGGGTATCGACATGACCTACCCAATCATCGTTGCTCCAACCACTTAGTTGGTGGAGAAAAGTAGATGCTGAAGTAAGACAAGAATAGACAAGTCCTTACTTCAACGTTGCTAGGAAGCGAGCGGGGAGCGGCGAGCGGCGAGCGGGAAATAGTGAGCGATGAGCGTATATCTTGGATGATAAATGGAAAAAGAAAATATAATTCTTAAATTCTGTGGAAAAAAATGACTGAAATTTTGGAATTTGGTGGACAAAAGTCCCAAAAAATTTAGTGAATGTGGACAAAATTTTAGATTAAAGCATGAGGAGAAGCTTTCGATTAAAAAATTGGATGTGAGTTGATGAAAAAATTGGATGAGAGTAGATGAAATAATGGATGAAAGAAGGTGAAATACTAGATGAAAAGTAGGTGACCTACTGCATGAAAGTAGATGAAGTGTTGGATGAAAGTAGTGAAATGTTGGATGAAAGTAGTGAAATGTTGGATGAAAGTAGATGGCATGTTGGATGAAAAGCACATGATTATTGGATGAGAAATGGGGGGGATATTACATGACATTAGATAAATTACGTAAAATAATTTTGGATGAAAGTAGATGAAATGTGTGATGGAAAGTAGGTGACGTACTGGATGAAAGTACATAAAATACTGCATGGAAGTACATGACAGTGATGACGCCAAAACCGAAAAGTAGATGAAAAATTGGACGAAAAATAGACGATGTACTGAGTGAAATATTCTGGAATGGGAGCTCTGGCGTTCCATGACTAAACAAGGATACACCGCTATGATGATGAAAAAATGGTGACACAATTTCATTGCTCTATACATATGAATATTTCTAGATGATGGAACCTATGACCGCGGTTTTAGGGGGCCTATGACCACTGCTAAGGATTCATGGTTAGGGTGCATCCACAGATCAAAAGAATTAAAATACACATATTACCGTAGAAATATAGAGCACCTTCGAGGTTGATCGAAATCCAAATCATTCAGTATTGATCGAAATCCAAATCATTTGGAATCATCGTCACCCTTTCAATGCATGCATTCAGAGTTAGGGCAGATGCACAATTGTTTTGGTGCTTCACAATTGGGGCCTTCGGATTGCGACAGACGACCTTCCCCGCTCGAGTTGTGGGATGTTCATCTGGTAAAGCTGGAATGGGGTACGCACGCACAATTTGTATGCCAGCTTCTCCACCGAACAATCTTCGGGGTGAAATGACTTGGCGTTGCGGGAGTTGAAAGCCTGCAACTTCCAAAGCCAAAACCTCGGCCTTCGATAGTTTGGTGCCCATTTTCAGTGGCCAAATCGCAGGAATAGTTGGTATTGATAACACCCACTTCCGCCGTGTACCTTTCACGCATTGTTCAATGTCGTCGTTGCAAAAGAAAAATTGCATACGGTCATGTCGATTTTTTCTGTAATTGACCATCATACCTGTATATGTTGGCGCAGCAGTACCAATGTTGTTTTGAACTATTTGCGTTGTGCACTTCTTCTTTGTAATTGCCTGCAATGCAAAGCATGCCTTCGCAGATGTTTTTGGTAAACGTGCTATGTGACAATGCTCCTCGTCGCACACAGTCTCCTGAATAGCTGATACATGAGTTGAATTTGGAGTACTACTTTGGCCTCCAATGTCTTCATATAACGGGGCCACTGGAAGTTCCACATCCACACCTTGAGAAACGTCCTCCAAAATTGTGTTCAAATTCGATGCACTTGTTGTGGCTCTCCACGACCGTGTTTGGATTCGTGGATGAGAGAAATTCACTTTGTCCGGTCTATGCGAGTCATATTCGCATCCAAGTGCCATGTCTGCTTTCCTCTTCTGCGATCCAAACACTTCTTCACCTTCAAGATGAGGTTCTCTATTGAAGAATTCTTCCACACCAGGAATGTTTGAGATAGCTTCCGTAAGCGGCTTCGGATTTCCCGTCCGCTCTGCTGAACGCTCGGCCACGCGAAGCATTAGTTCTTCCTTCCTTGGTCCCGTACCAGCTTCATTTCCCTTCAGGTATTGGTAATACCTTACCATTTGCATGAATGCTCTGACGAAATTGTCTACCGTGGCAATGTACAAATCGTTTCCCCAATTTTCGGATTGTTGAAGCCACTTGTTGTGCACTGTCTCGGCGAGGTTGCACGATGGCATTTCTGCTAGCTCTGACTCGCTCAGATCCTGAAAGAAAAATAGTTCATACAGCACAATCATTTCCCGACGTCCATAGATGAACTCTTCAGTTATTCTTAAAGATTTAGGTTTAAAAAGTCTAAACCCTCTGACAATACCAGGCATCACATGTGAAAAGATAAATGTATTTTCAACGAGAGACACGAAGACAGATCCCCTCTCGATATCGAGAGGCCCCTTCCAGATTCCAACGCCATGCACCAATCGTTGATATTGGGTATTGCATACCAGATCCGTTGAAAGAAGAATGACATAGTTTGAAGAGGGAGATCATGCCAATACTCCTGTTGGTACAGAGGGAACCCTTTAACTTACGAACAACATGCATCATTCATACATTCGTGCCTAATGTAGAGTACAGTTCTCCTCCTAGTAAATGAAAAATGGGGAAGAGGTTGCCCGAACTGAGACCCCTCTTGGTATCGAGAACGGTCTTCAAGGTCGGGATGTCATGCAACATTTATACAATTTAGCCTACAAAAGCCTGTACGCAAATTCCAAAGAATAAAACAAGTTTGAAAAGGTGTCCACGCAAGCATCCAATGGCATTTGAAGGGATGCAATAAAACAAGCTGGCATGGAGAACTTTACGAATTCTACATATAGAAGTGCAAAGGTAATAAGTCTAACGGAAATGAAGTTGACATATAGAACCTTCGAATTTGGAGACATAATAGACAAGTGGGATAAGGACTTACAAGTTGCATGAATCCGCCCCACTGACGATACCGAAAATGCCAAAAAGAGAGCCACAATTCCAATCGATGTAGTCCCAATTCCGTGGTGGCCCCTGATGATAACCACCACACTTTTATGGCTAGGTAACGAGTCTCGGACTCTTCAGAAGTGGAGGCGTTCTTATATTGCTTACAAAGTTGACGATGTTGATCTTGTAAATCCGCATGAATGTCCGCTTTAGTATGCTTTTCCATGGATTGTGTCCAATGAAAGAGGCACGTTCTTTCACGGTGTTCCATTGGAATGTTGCTGTCCCCAGATCCATAGACCGTGCGCACAGCATTCCAATTTGCTTGGGCACTATCAGCCATGAATCCTTTAAACTGCGGCTCGCCTTCGCCATGACGGTCGACAACGGAGTTCAGATTCTTCTAGAATAAAATTTGAGCCTCTCCATCTTCGGATTGCATGTCACATACAGCGATGGTCATTACACGACAGTAGATGGAGTCATACACATGGCATGCCATGGTTGTCCACCCCTTCACGCGTTTGACATGATCAAACATTAGCCATGCATCCTCAAGGTCACCTCCTTTTTGCATTCGCTTCACCAGGTCAACACCACTTCCTGGTCCTACTTCTGACATCTTAAAAACGAAAACTTTGTCTACATTTGTTCCCTGACCTGGGAATTTACTTTCCTGAACAAATGCCCACTTGCTTGATCCCCTCAACTTAGTGATGCTGTCAATCACACCGAATCTCCTTAAATATTTGAATGATGTTACCTCGTTTCGTATACTTGGAGAGCTGAAGTACTTGCATTTGTCCAGCACTGGGACGAGTTCTTTGAAGTCAAGAGTCTTGGTTTGCACGCCATCAGGACACAAAATAAGCTCGCCCAAGAGCTCCTTTGTAGCTTCCATGACAATGGAAGAATTTGTGCCACTTGGTGTTCTCTCCAACTGTTCCCCAATTAGAGTCCGTGTTCTGTCCTTCATATCACGAAGTTCCCCATCTTTAACCGGATGGTCGTGAGTGCCCAAATGTACGAAAGCACGTGTACGGGACTCATTCCCTGTGACGTAGTAGACCTTGACATTACAGAGGGAAATACAAGAAGGAGGTTTCTTGCAGATTTTACAAACAAGGGATGATCCAGCAGGATGGACTTCACCGACAGCTAGTGGAGTAGGTGACAGCCCTTCCCATTCCATTTCGTTCAAGGCCTTGGTTCGGTGGACACGACTAAGGAACTCGCAAGAGGAGTTCATGCAATGAAGATGACCTAGACAAAAGGAAGTGCGGAACGACAAACCCATAGGGTTGGATATATTTGTGGTCACCATCTTAGTCCACATATGACCATCGCAGCGCCTATCCATCCCGACCATGTTCTTGGCTTCAGATTGAACAGGATAGGATTCAAGTGCAGGCAACTCGAAGATCACATTTCCATTGAACTGTGGAGGCAACGACTGGACTACCTCTAAGGGAATAGTATCGTAATCAAGCTTTGACAAGACATTTCTACATCCCTTCAATGTTCGAAGTCCCTTCAAACAATCTATGATTGATACTCCAGAGACACTAATTGCAACTGGAACGCCTGTCGAAGCCGGGGTCATGTTAATTTGTCCCGTTAATGTCAACTAAGAAGGAGTGCCGACGTTCCTGTCGCCACCAGGTCGATCATCGTCAGAATCATCACTCAAAATGGTGACATGTTTTGAAAGCGCCTCTCTCTTTACACAAGTCACAGGAGGGGTATGAAACGACGACGACGACGATCGATGAGGGGTCGAAGCGACTAAAGAAGTCAGTCGAATGGAGTCTAGTACTCCATACGCCCTAAATTTCCCAGGCTTCAAAAGCCAGTACCTGCCCTCGGAGTCTAGAGTAGGGACTTGTCCAATGCTGTGAGTGATGCACCCCGTCATTGCATCATATATGTCTTCATCGACGTGAATTGAGTCTACTTGTAAATTGAACCTGAGACTTAGTCTAGACGCCGTGACTACGGCAACTTCATCTTCAGATGCAGGAAAAATTATTGGAACGTCATCTCCAAATGTACTGACCACTATCATATCCATAAATTCCACCATGGCAACTAAGCAAGGTTGGGAGATTATAATACCTCGGATAACCTAGCCTTAGATCTAAAGCAGAGCATCACTATAATTGACGTGTTCCACATATTGCTACACGACCTACTCTGGGACAGAGAGGATAATTCATAACAGTGTCCTCAGACATCATATATCGAGAATGCACAAAGAAGAGAATTCATAATAGGTTCGGAACGAATATAGCGAGACGAACCAAGAAATGTGAAGTGCTAGTGACAAGTTTCAATTTCAAATATGTGGTTGTTGTTGAAGGTAATGACATAGATATAGCTGTGCCAGTAAATGAGATGTTATATGATAAATGGTTCTAGCCGTCATATATGATTATCACACTAATGATTAAAGGGTCTGTCAGACATGGCCAACATACTAATGTGACAGTGCTATTCACTGTGCGTCCTGGACAGGTTGTCTTTTGAACTGTACAACCCTGAAGTCAAATATTCTAGGATGTGGAACTGAAAATTTCACATGATAATAACACATTTCAAAGATAAAGGCAGCTTGGTACGAATATTTCTAAAGCAAGTGCATAATGTATAAAGTTGCCCGGCATATGGAATATCAAGATAAGTTGTGTTCCAGTTACTGCCTGGGTAGGCAAGTCCTTCTCCGAAGGTAATGGACAATGCCATGTCTAAGTGAAATACTAAACACTCCTGTATGATAGGAATGAATGCTTCAGCAGAGTGAAGAAGCACTCCAAATAAATAAAATCATACAAGTTCAACGGTCCAGAGATCCAAACCAGGTACTGAATGAAGTTCCAGAGCAGGTACCAAAAGAGGTTCCAATCCAGGTCCCAGACGACGTTCCATCCCGGTCGGACCAAGCGACCCTGCTGAATCCCAGTCGGTGTGTAGACTGCCGCCCGAACCTTAGAGGACCCGGCACTTGCATCAGTCGGGAACTCGAGCACTTCCACAATCCTGTTCGTATTTGGAAGGTTCGGCGTCGAAACTGAGGACCCTTGATCTAGATTTCGCAAGGAACTAGTACTCAATTCATTGCGGTATCAGAGTTTATGTTTACCAGGGTCCTGAACTCACTTGCGAAAATTCTTTTGTTGCGCAGAAAAGAAGGAATCATGGATGGGCGCACAAGGTCGAAGCAGAAACTTTTGCCAGGCGGATGTGGATCCGCACCACCAAATGAACTGCGTCCTCCAAATGTCGAGGTACGAATCCAAACAATGATCCATGATTCTGGTGAGTAATAGGCTATCCTAGTCAATGCGCAATATAAGCCGAGTAGGAGTTCATCTCATTCGGGGGAGGGGTTTGATCTCCCTCCCCATTTTTTTGATTCTCCTCGCGATATCGGGGTTCAACCTAGGAGTACAGATGCGTGTTAGTATTTTCTTCAAAGCATGAGGTTCATCTCGGTGCGTGATTCATGTTGTTGTGCTCAGCTTAGGGCAGCTCGATGAACTGATGATCTCGTTCGGGGGAGGGTTTTTATCTCCCTCGACATTTTTTTTGATTCACCTCGCGATATCGGGGTTCATGGTAGGAGGACAGATGCGTATTAGTATTTTTCACAAACAGAAAATTCCCCGTGGGAGTTGCCAATACTAGGAATCTATCAAAGTCTCGGCCCCCCCTGAAGGGCTCTCGGTACCGAGAGGGGTCTTCTCGAAGGTGTGAGCGATTGCCTTTGAGCTCAGCCCATCGGGCAGCAAGATGAACTGATGATCTCATTCGGGGGAGGGGTTTGATCTCCCTCCCCATTTTTTTTTATTCTCCTCGCGGTATCGGGGTTCAACCTGGGAGTACAGATGCGTGTTAGTATTTTCTTCAAAGCATGAGGTTCATCTCGGTGCGTGATTCATGTCGTTGTGCTCAGCTTAGGGCAGCTCGATGAACTGATGATCTCGTTCGGGGGAGGGTTTTTATCTCCCTTGACATTTTTTTTGATTCACCTTGCGGTATCGGGGTTCATGGTGGGAAGACAGATGCGTGTTAGTATTTTTCACAAACAAAAAATTCCCCGTGGGAGTTGCCAATATTAGGAATCTATCAAAGTCTCGGCCCCCCCCCCCCCCCCCCGAAGGACTCTCGGTACCGAGAGGGGTCTTCTCGGAGGTGTGAGCGATTGCCTTTGAGCTCAGCCCATCGGGCAGCAAGATGAACTGATGATCTCATTCGGGGGAGGGGTTTGATCTCCCTCCCCATTTTTTTTGATTCTCCTCGCGGTATCGGGGTTCAACCTGGGAGTACAGATGCGTGTTAGTATTTTCTTCAAAGCATGAGGTTCATCTCGGTGCGTGATTCATGTCGTTGTGCTCAACTTAGGGCAGCTCAATGAACTGATGATCTCGTTCGGGGTTGTTTTTTTATCTCCCTTGACATTTTTTTTGATTCACCTCGCAGTATCGGGGTTCATGGTGGGAGGACAGATGCGTGTTAGTATTTTTCACAAACAAAAAATTCCCCGTGGGAGTTGCCAATACTAGGAATCTATCAAAGTCTTGGCCCCCCCCCCCGGAAGGGCTCTCGGTACCAAGAGGGGTCTTCTCGAAGGTGTGAGCGATTGCCTTTGAGCTCAGCCCATCGGGCAGCAAGATGAACTGATGATCTCATTCGGGGGAGGGGTTTGATCTCCCTCCCCATTTTTTTTGATTCTCCTCGCGGTATCGGGGTTCAACCTGGGAGTACAGATGCGTGTTAGTATTTTCTTCAAAGCATGAGGTTCATCTCGGTGCGTAATTCATGTCGTTGTGCTCAGCTTAGGGCAGCTCAATGAACTGATGATCTCGTTCGGGGTTGTTTTTTTATCTCCCTCGACATTTTTTTTGATTCACCTCGTGGTATCGGGGTTCATGGTGGGAGGACAGATGCGTGTTAGTATTTTTCACAAACAAAAAATTCCCCGTGGGAGTTGCCAATACTAGGATTCTATCAAAGTCTCGGCCCCCCCCGAAGGGCTCTCGGTACCGAGAGGGGTCTTTTCGGAGGGGTGTATCAAAGTTTTTGGGCTCCGCCCTTAGGGCAGCTCGATGAAGTGATCAGGTCACTTAGTGGAAGGGATTGATCTCCCTCTTTATTTTCTTCTCCTCCTGGGCTCGTGGTTCACTGATGGAGAGTGAGGCATGTTAGTAGCGTAACCCAAAAGCAGGATTTCATTCCCTGGTACTCCCAGTTTCATGAGTATAGCAAGGAGGACTTCTTTGTGATTACGGGAAGTAAAATCCTTTTTATATTTCATTGTCAAACCACCAGGAGGGTTGCTCTCGGTGAAGTCTTGTAGGATTGTTCTCAATGATTATAGCATAGACGCACACATACCCTGGATTGATATTTATATCAGATTTATGTTGGCAATCTCACTGATGAACTAGAATAGTATGCAAATCTCTAATTGCATTTCTCTTCAACAGGTTCTGGCTGAGATGGCAGTACATGAGCCGACCAAACAGCGTATTGCAGCTGATATGGAACGCCCTGAAATAGCCAACACCGGTGTGGCTGAAATTCCTCCTGTAAGTTTGGAGGAGTTGAAAATGAGGAATGCAATTTCTTGGGGACAGAGAAGCAATTCGCGTATCCACTCAACGTGCACCTCCGTAGGGGAGAATCTTCTAGAGGAGATCAGTTCATCACCTACCGTTGACATAGAGTATTGTACCTGTGAGGAAAGGGCTGTAGATTTGATATCCCACGCCATGTCGGATGATGATATTCTCATTTTTTGTTGCGGTCACTATATGCCTGTGACTCAGAAGTGCACATGTGGACTCTGAGGTAGACATAGGTCACATTGCCTCAATACCTCAGTGTTTGAGATCATTCGGAAATTTTCATAGTTCCACTGATCAATCGATGCTTAATTTCAGGTGTTTATATTAATTTCCTAATCTCACATCGTTGGGTCCTCAGCCTCCTGAAATTCAGATTTGCTTCTATTCAATGTGTAGGTCCTGGAAACTGACGGAGAGGTAGGCAGTCCTACAAAGTCGCCTGTTTCCACTATGGTGGGAGATGTATCACAACCGACATTGGAGTTTGCGGAAGTGGTCGAGTTGGACGATGACAGCTTTCCTGGAGTGAGTCCGGACATGCTGGAGGACGAGATCAGGAAGTCACAGAAGATGGACACTGTGTCAACTATTGCGAGTCTGAAGTTAACATCATCTGATCTTTCCAGAATGCGCATACCCTTATGTCGAATGGTTCCGATGCCCATGGTGCGTCCAACGCTGCAGTGTGACTTGGTTCAGCTTGAGAACCAGTTTGCATATGGTTACGAGGAGGGTGCAAGAGTCTTCTATGTGTCCATTGCAGATGAATCCGGACAGAGTGGAGTGTTCTTGGACAAAGAGAAGGAGGAATGGGGACCTCTGTGGAACCAAGTTAACGACAAGTTCAATGCCCAGCTGCTTTCTCAGTCTGCCCTTAAGTATTTAGTAGACCAGAAGTTCTTTGTCTGTGACGGTAATCACCGCCAAATCGCTTGGATGAACCATATCCAGAGAAAGCACCCCGCTGACATTAAGTGGCACTATGCCGTGGACACAATTGTCCTAGACACAAGAAGTCGAATCAGCACCGCCATGCAGGCTATGCACGACATTAACCAGTAAGTACTTCCCACTATTATAATTGTAGTATCACCGATTATTTGATTATACTATCTGCAAGGGTTACATATCTTGTGATGTTTGACGCCATGCATTTGTGGGCGATGCAGGCAAACTGAGAATTCTCATGTCAAGACAAACTTGGTGCATACACTATACCGAGTGCAAAAGTATGGGGTTATGGATGTTGAAAAATTTCATGAGCTGTTGACTGCTGAGGAATACCAGACCTGCAAGCAGTACGGCCGCCCGTCCTGGTACTCCATGCCTCTCGACATGTTTATGTCGTTCATTTTCAAGGTACGTATCTCATAGTTCTGTGTATCGAGTGCCAATGATTTTAGAATGATATTGTTGTTGAAAGACCACACAACTAATACAGTTTTGTGGCCTCGAGCAGCAAGAGATTGCAGCGGCGGCTGACATAGCGGTTTGTAAGTATTACTAGGATACTCCTGAGGAGGATGTCACACCGGATGGAGTTGCAGATGCTATGAGGAAGTCTATCAAAGAGGCCAAGGCCTCGAACCGACAGAAGCTGTCTAAAATTGTGGGCGTGGCGACTCCAAGTTTTGGGCTAGAGTTTTTACAGGAGGTAAGTGCCTAGTCTGCTTCCTATGGTCAGTTCATTTTGTTTTCAACCCAATGTTCTTTGTCTAATATGTGGTTCCTGTGCGGTTAATGCAGATCGAGAGGCACTACACTTTAAATGCAGTACCGGAGTTAACCCTAGAGAAGTTGCAGATGATATCATCTGCGAATGGGCCTGCAACACACAAAGTGAAATGGTTCAAGTGGATGAATGCATCTGCACCAACAAGAGAGGCTCGCAAATTCCCACCTCGTCCTGTTAACGAGGGTCAATTGGGGTTGTTTCTTGCAAAGGCTTGTTGGTATGCTGGGGTGAGGACTTCTACGTTACTGGTTGTGTTTCAGTTTGTTAACTTCTGTGTTTATGTATCATCCCCTCGTCGCATACAATGATTCACTCACTCTATAATTCCAATGCCTTGGCAGTTGGAAGAGATAGCCATTGCGCTTTTTGATGGCGTTTGCAAGGCTGACAACATCCCCGTCAATATGGATGTTCCTGAGGAGCCGGTATCATTGCCGGACTATCTTGAGGATTGGAGAATGAAGCTGTGGGATTTGGCCTTTCCTGGACTCATTCAAAAAGTCAGATACTTTCAAAGACTTCAGAGGGGCTACTCTCGCAATGAAGAGACTGGTTTATAGGTATTGTATTCACTCGTTACTGTTCCACTACAGTGTTTTTGAAATTCAGGTTTTAAAATCTGTGCGCAGGGCAAACTAAATGTATTGCGCCAGAGAGAGGCAGCTTATTGCTTGGGTAGTATAAAACGGTTTTGAAATCAAATACAGTGTAGGGGCATGCGTACCCGGATATGCCTAGGTGTACGCCATCATCCAGGGCCTTTTGGTACCGAGAGGCCCTGCCAAGACGTTCACGTTCAGCAATATTTTGAATGATATGTATCTACCTTCTGAGCTTGCGAGGATGATTCGTGGAATACAAATGGCCTCGACATAGACTGCCTCAATCTTGAATCTGTATTAAGAGGCGTTTTCAAAGTGGTCCCCCCTTGCACCACTACTTCGTTGACAGAGGTTTTCTATATATTTTCTTATCTTATTGTTTCATCTGTCTTCTGCAGGTATTTTAAGTTCGAGTTGTATGCAAAGAAGGCGATACAAAAGACGGATTTACCACCGTTTTTGACTACTTGGTTAGACAAATCTTTGGACGACTGCATGTTTTCTGCGACGCAGCTGCAGAAGTGGCCCTCTCCCCATCTACAGGCATGCCCGTGGTACCTGGAGTGCAACTTGGGCACCACTCCGCCTGAAGAGGAAGAACTCTTCAAGAGATTGAAGGAGACTGCAGACGTGGAGCCAGAGTTTGATGAATTCACTGGGTTGGATCCCGAGGCCCGAGCTAAAGCAATCGCCAAACAAGATGTGGCGGACAAGAAAAAGACGGAGAGGTGGGAGGAGGCTAAGAAGAAGAACGAAGAAACCAAGCAGAAGAGGATGGTGGCGAAGGCTGAGAAAGAGGCGGTGAAGGCAAAAACCAAGGGAATGAAGCGGAAGGCCGAGACACCATTGGATGAACCTGCTACGAGCGCCGCCGAGGAAAAGGATACATCCTCAGGCTTCTCACTTATTCAAGAGAGACTGGTGCACGGCCTCACACCGACTGCTCCAAACATTGACCCCGTCCCGGACGTCGACGAGTGCATACTGAACTTGTCCTTGAATACTCTCGCCGATCATGCTAAGGAGCATGGGCAGGTCGATGCCTTCTTGGCCATGGTGAGTTTACTATGACTTTTCATTGCCTTGTCTGCGTGTAACTCTCTTTTTAATTGTGGTACTTCTGTAGGTCACAAGTTCTAGATTTTATATGTGAAATTGCATCCTCATTGAGAGTATTTTACATTTCACAATATTCACGTATTTTGTCCAATGCATGTTGTTGGCAGCATTCTAGCAACAAGGATCGCTACTTCAGCGGTGAACTGAGCACGCAATCCACTGTCGACTTGATCATCGCCGACATTCCAGAAGACCTCCACATTCCGACCATTTCCGCACCGCCTGCACCCATTCCCAAGTGGAATGTGCTGCCCTCTGATTTTCTGCTAGGTGTATTTGACTTGGCCCACGAGTACCTCCACGACAAAGGCGGGTTACTCTTGATATACCCTAGCCTTTCCAAGGATCATCGAAGCAAGATTAAAGGTCTACTTGAAGAATATGAGTTTCGCATACTGGATACGTACTTCGGCAACAACCATCTCCATCTCACATCAGCAATAGATCCAACAAAAACGGTAAAGTCTTCTACCATCTTCTCTGTTTATGGTGAACTTGTTTCTTTCCTGCACCGGATTCTAACTTACGTTATTCTGCAGACTAAGCGCTTCTCCATCTCTCTGTTGGTCAAGGATTGTGGCCCCAAGACTCCAGTGGATTTTCCATTCCAGTTTGTTCCATCCCATCAACGAGTTGGGGTTACCGTGGGCAAGGATGACATCCTCACAAACCTTTGCTTCAAAGAAGACCTTAGCATGAATGGGAACGTACCTTGGCGAGGCCCTAGGGAGAAGGCCCGACAGTTTATGCAGATGCTAGTGGAGGGCTTGACGGAACCAGGAGACGTCGTCGTAGACTGCACAGCGGCTACAGGTAATTTTGATTCATAGTTAGTTGAAGTTCACGATTACTATGCCATGAACTTCTTTTTTGGATGGAGTGTTCTGATATTTCCTCGACATGATCACAGGTTCCACCATTCAAGCCTGCCGCGCCACGCGTCGTCATATACTAGCATTTGAGGAGAACAAGGCTATCTTTGATGCCCTCATTGCTCCAGGCATGCGCACTACTGCGGTCGTTCGCCCACCACCACCACAGGTAGTGGCGGAGCTCGTCGACTCGGAAGAAGAAGATGTTCCTGCGCAGCCTGTCAAGAGGACCTCCCGATTCAATAAATAAGTTTCACTTTAATGTACTTGCTTTTTTTCTGTTATGGATTTCACTTTCTTGTATTCTAATGACTTTTTTGTTGGTGTATGTAGGAAAGCCAAAGAATTGAGGTTTTCTCAGCAGGTCCCTTTTTTTGGCAATCCGGGATTTTTCCCTAGTCCTCTTAAACCATTTCAGCTACCCGTGTATGCTGAGGCGATTTCCAGGGACTTCGTTACTCAAAACCTGAGACCCACTTCTAGGGCCTATTCCGTAGATCCTCTTGCTCTCCAATTCATAGATGATTGTGCCGTGGAGTCAGACTTGCAGACATCAAATAGTGAGGGTAGTTCGACCTCAGCTCAGTCTATATGACTTTCTTGTATCCAATTCTGTGGATGGATGGAGTGTTTGAACTTGATATTCCGGATTTTGATTTTGGGTTATATTTGTATTTGATGTATTATTGAGCATGAAGATGCTCTTAACACTGAAATTCATTTGGTGTGCACGTTTAACCTCATTTCTCACCCTAAACCTCCACGACAACAGCCCCTACATGTGCTCAGCCAGAAATGCAAATATTCCAGACTTCAGAATGTTATCTTTGCATCTCATCACGAATTCTAACATGTTAAACCATTAACCATTAAACCCTGCTATGCCATGCTTGATGGATTGGTCGGGGTCCTCGTCCTTCAATTGTAGGGGCTGTGCAAACTGGCCTCCATGCCCTGCCTTCCTTAGCTAAACTATAGGGGCTCAACAGCCGGTCTTCCTGCCCTGTCCAGCCCAACCCACCTGGACCCACTTTAACCAAAATTGAGGGGCTGCCCTGCTCACAAAACCTGGAGGGGCTGGTCTGGTTGAAGTTCCTGCACTGATTACCTTCCGAGCCTAGACAGCCCGGCCTGCTTGCCTTACCTAGCTCAAAGGGCTGGGCAGTTATGCTGTCCTGTCCTGCTCAAGGGGCTGGGCAGGCAGGCCTCCTTGCCCTGCCCACTCCAACTGGAGGGTTGTGCAGCCTCCCCTAACCCAGTCTGACGGATTCGGCAGCCCACCACGTGGTCCAACTCCTCTGACTAGGCTGCCCCCTCTGTCGCCCCCAAAGGGCCGCCCACCACCTCTTGCCCAACTCGGGCAGGGTGGTAGCAGCCCCTTTGCCCAAATCGAGGGATTCCCCCCCGACAAACTCAAGGGGCTTCCCATCCCTCGCTCTCCACGAGGGGCTGTGCAGCCCCCCTTGCCGACCTGGACAGGTTCCGTAGCCCCCTGCCCCAGCCTCGACGGGTTGGCCCTCCCCCCCCCGCCCGCCTCAAGGGGCTGCCCAGTCCCTCCCGCCTCAAGGGATTGGACAGCCCCCCCTACCCGCCTCAAGGGGTTCCGCAGCCCCCCGCCCACCTCGAGGGGCTGGGCAGCCCCCCCGCCCGCTTCGAGGAATTTCGCAGCCCCCCCGCCCGTCTCGAGGGGTTGGACAGCCTCTCTTGCCCGCCTCGAGGGGTTCCGCAACCAAACCACCGGACTCGAGGGGTTCTGCAGCCCCCTTTCTCAACTCAAGAAGGGTTCTGTAGCCCCCCTCTCAACTCGAGGGATTCTGCAGCCCCCTCTCTCAACTCGAGAGGGGTTCTGCAGCCCCCCCTGTCGAACTAGAGGGACCCTGCAGCCCCCCCGTCGGACTCGAGGGATTCTGCAGCCCCCCCCGTCGGACTCGAGGGGTTCTGCAATCCCCCTCCGTCCGACTAGAGGAGTACGGGAGGCCCCTAGCCCCCCCTCGCCCCACTCAAGGGTTTTGGCAGCCCCCCTTGCTGACGATAGGGGTACAACAGCCCTCCTATCCGACTCGACGGACTACGCAGACCCCCCGCCCAAGCTGAGGGGGTGGGTAGTGCCCCCTGCCCAATTGAAGGGGCTATGTAGGCTCCCCGTCCAACTTTACGGGCTGGGCAAGCCCCCCTGCCCAACTCTTAGGGCTAGGCAAGCTAAACCGCCCAACTGAAGGGGCTGCCCCCCCCCTGCCAAACTTTGAGGACGATAAGCCTACCTCCCCTCCTCTTATGGTTTCGTGACACGTGTCGTGTACTTTGCCCATTAGAACCAAAGAAGGTGATCGTTGGCAAACTTATCTATTCATGCCACGCGTCGCCGTTGTGTATGTGAAGAGGATGAGGTGGTCTGTGTTGCCCTTAAGAATGGCCGCATGCATGTAGTTGTGATAAGGGTAGTGTTGTACAACTTGAGTCGAAGACATCAAATAGCCAACCCTAAACCGTAGGTAGTGGAAGTAGTATTACGTGACGTTACACTAGTAATGTGAGTGCATGTAGTTGATAGCTGAATTGAAGATTTCAGTTCTCATTTGAACTTAGACTTCCCTTACTCGTTTGGAGTGTCAGGTGTCGTTGTTACTAAAGTATCAGTACTAGTGATCTGTACTACAATTATTATCCAACACGCTTGACACCTTTGTGACACTCATCGTGCATTTTCTTTAGCCAGACTACATACTCCTCGATTAGCACTCCAGAATTTCTGACTTACTTGCCCTCGCGATCACAAAAGCACGCTCATGTGAGATTGTGGTCGATTGGACAAGCGTCTCATTAGTTCTAGGGTATTTTTGGATGAGTGCGTCGTCTGCTATAGAGGATGTACGATGAATGTCACGAAGATGGTGAGCTAGTTGGTATGTAATGATAATAAGGGGAATTTGATGCTTTGAATGCTGAATCAGAACTATACCCTAAAATAGTGCCCGCAAGAGTCTAGTGAGAATGGACTTGTGGCAGCGCTGAATCAAGCGATGATGCTCCAAGTGCTAACTGTACCATGAAGGCTGAAGCAGATAGAAGCGCCTAAACCAATCAGTTCTTGGAAGGCAATCTTAGAAGACTTCAGAAAAAGGTAAGAGGTACCGGAGGATAATTGAAGAAATTGGAACTCCAAGAGTACAGGCACAATGTTTAGTCACTTTCATAAAATATTCGATGTTGTTACTATGTTGATGCAGTTTAATTTCATTTGCTTGTCCTAGTCTCTTGTAGATGAAGTTGGTAGGATGATCCAATGTCCTCACTGTGTTGATGCAATTTAATTTTGTTCATTTGTCTTACTGTCTTGTAGATGAAGTTGGTAGTTTTATGATGTTGTCACTTTGTTGATGTAGTTTAATTTCTTTAGCTTGTCCTAGTCTCTTATAGACGAAGTGGCACCAGATGATTCAATGTCCTCACTATATTGATGCAATTTAATTTTATTCGCTTGTCCTACTGTCTTGTAGATGAAGGTGGTAGGATGATTCGATGTTGTCACTATGTTGATGCAGTTTAATTTTGTTCGCTTGTCCTATTGTCTTGTAGATGAAGTTGATAAAATGATCCGATGTTTTTACTCTGTTGATGCAATTTAATTTCATTCGCTTGTCCTAGTCTCTTGTAGATGAAGTTGCAAGATGATCCTCCTACACCTAAACCGCCTTCAACCCTTGCCGCCACACAAGCATGATTTAGTAAAAGTAGCGCCATGCTCTTTCTTGCAAACTGGGAAACTGCAAATGAGAGGTCCAACAATTGTAATGGCGAAAAGTACTCTTGCAACAATTAAATTATAATCCATCCACAATTTTTCATCCATTGTCAACCGAATTTTTCATCCACTCCCATCCCTATTTTTCATCCACTTCCATCTATATTTTTCATCCACTATCATCCATATTTTTCATCCACTATCATCCGTATAAACCCTACACCCTAAATCCGTATTTTTCATCCAGTATCATCCGTATTTTTCATCCACTTTCATCCATATTTTTCATCCACTTTCATCCATATTTTTCATCCACTTTCATCAATAATTTTCATCTTATTCCTCTAATTTCTTTCATCCATTTATTCCAACAACTTTCTTTCATTTCTTCCATTGAATTTCAGGAATTTTTCTGAAATTACATCCATTTTTCCGTCAACTTTCATCCACTTTTCTTTCAATTTTTTGCCACTTTTTTTGTTTTCCTTCTAATATTTCAGCTCCCCGCTCACCAATCCCCGCTTCCTGCTCGCTGCTTGCCGCTCTACGCTTGCTCCCCAGCATTCCCCGTCCTTACTTTGAAGTTCCACACAGATACCAAAATATATATTTGACTCCAAACCAATGGACTGGAGTTGGGTCCTACATAAATTGGGCCAAATGATTTATGGAGAATGCTAAATCCCAACGAGTGCACATAACAAGATATTGGAGACTTCCGATGGCTTGTTTGCACAGGATCTTATCCATAAGGTGCTATTCATGAGAGGTAAGATTGTCAAGTTGGTGGTGTGAGTATTGAATACCAGCTTTGAGAGGCATGGCAACAGAATGGGAAGTTGCCATATTAAATTTAGTTAAGAGATCATTGATATATTTTTCTTGTGATAATAGTAATGTTTTATGTAAGCGATCTCGTCAAATCTAAATACCAAGGATATAGCCAATCTTATTGTTATCTATTATGGAAAATCGTTGAGTAAATATTACTTTTGTAGTTGTCAAAAACTGAAAATTATTGGAGATGGTAACTAGATCATCAATATAAAGACCCTAGAGTAGAATAGAAGTATGGGAACATTTAATATAAATGTTTGGATCCGAGGCACATTTAAAGAAGTTTTGACGCAATAAGAATGTATCAAAAGTTTTGTACCAAACACAAGGTGCTTACTTTAGACTGTAGAGGGATTTTAGCAGTCAGCATACTTGATGTGCAGTTCAAGGTTTAATGTAGCCCTCAGGTTGCATAATATAAATTTTTTCACATAAGATTCCATTTTAAAAAGTTGTAATCACATCCATTTGGTGGATGTGATAGTTATATACAGTGGCCACTGCTAAAAGAAGTCAAAGTGACGTTATCCTAATAACAAGAGAAAAAGTTTTAGTGAAATCAATTCCTTCTTGTTGAGAGAAGCTACAAGATACAAATCTTGCCTTAAAATACAATAAAGATCCGTCAAAGTTGTATTTTCAACGAAAGATCCATTTGGTACTAATGATGGATCCATTTGGTGGCGGATCAATAAGATCCCAAGTTCTATTGTTAATCAAAGAATTGTATTGGTTATCCATAGCGTATTTCCAGTCTTTAGAGTGATCACTGGAAAGGGCTTTAGTGACTATAAGAGGTTCAGCAAGTTCAACTAAGAAGCCAAAACTATACAGGTTCGTATCATAAAACCTTGGAGTTTGTATTTGTCCTTTATTGGAACATGCAAAGGTCCTAACTAGAGGAGGTGAACTAGATTGGGCTTGGCGGAAATGAGAGCGTTGATGGGATGAGAATGAAGGCTGTGAGGTCAACGGTCTTGGCAAAATTTTGTAAAGTTATTGGATGTGAATTTGCCACCGTTATCCGAGCGGAGAATAAGTATCTTATGTTTGTCATGTTGATTTTCTACTAATGTTTTATAAGTTTGGAAGTAAGACAAAGTAGAAGATTTCTTATTTAAAAAATATACATGAGTAAACCGGGAGTAATTGTCAATGAATAAGAGGAAATAAAGAGCGCCATCTAATGACGGTGTGCTCATAGGGCCATACAAATCCGTGTGGATAAAAGCCAATGATACAATGGCTCTTGTAGGAGGAGCTGTTGGATAAGAACTTTGAGTCTGTTTACCAAACACACAGCCCTTACAGAGAGAGAGTGGTTTTTAATGGAAGAAGTCCATTAACCATGTTATGACTTTGCATAAGATTAATGGAATGTAGATTAAGATGGCCTAATCAATAGTGCCACTTAAGTATTTCTGAGTTAGATTTAGACAAAGATATAGATATATAATTAGTTTTTGAAGGTGGGATACCAGTGCTGAATGAAAATAAATTGCTTTCTTTTGGAATTTGAAATATCATTTGCTTAGTTGAGTCAGGTGACTTTGTTTTAATAAAACATTGAGTCTGAGTAAATGTAGTAACTATATTTTCTGTAGTCATATTTGATTGATAGAAAGTAAGTTCTTGGCAAGGCCAGGGATATATAAAACATCGAGAATTAATAGACTTTATCTAGTCAGTACTTTTAAAAGTATAGAACCATAGCCAAGAGCATTGTACGAGCAATTGTTATCCAAAAGTATAATTCTTGGAGTTTCGTGAAGAAGCGATTCCTACGTCTCCAAGAAGGACATGCTCGGGGAGGTCACTCTGCGAAAAGTAGAAAACCACGTGAGTTAAACTATAGGGTGAATTTTATTCATTGGAGCAAAAATTTATAAATGATGTAGATCTATTTTAGCCTAGATTTATTTCTTGAAACTACCCTATTTATAAAATAGGGTATTGAAAAATCTTTTGATTTAAAAAAAAAGTAGGTATAAATTAGTGTGAATAACATCATAGAAGAAAAGAAATTAATTTTAGGATGAATATAATCCTTACTCCTTCTAAAGGATGAATGAAAAATATTATGTTTTAACTATTTAATGCTTTATACAAGAAGATGTGTTAAAAATGAATCATCAAAGATGCCTTCTAACCGCATATAAAGATGGCCAACTTGATTCTTCAAAGCATCACTTCAAGTGCAACTTCATTTAAATATTTTTAATAATAAAAAAAGCAGTTCAAAAAACAAATTGACCACATTCTGGTCGTTCAGAAAGTTAAGGGTTAAGTTTGATCCTAATTTTTTATGTATGTTGCATATTTTTATGCCCAACATTCATCTAAAAATCCTTCATTATCAAACAAAACAAAATTCCTAAAGTTTATAAATACTATAGCATGCCAAAAATTAAGTTAGATTTTCATTTATAATTACCTATAGGGTGCTTAAAATTAAGACCAAGTAGCTTTTTTTCTACTAAAAGGGTCCTTTAAAATCATGATTACTAAGTAAATAGCCTCCAAACAAATAGGTGGTTAACGCACGTGGTTACAAAACATAAGGGGAAGTGACCTCCCCGAGAGGACATGGTATTGTTGGAATCAGACATAGTCAAGTGGTAGAGTTGCTTATGCAAATTTACTTGTGACGCTTTGTTAGATTTCTCGTAAATTTGTTTTAAACGATCCCAAAACTGCTTAGAGGTTGTGAGAGAGCGTAAAGAAAGTAGTTGCTTTTCATTGCAGTGGAGCAAAAGTTCCGATCGAGCTTTGGCATCACGTAGTTTTCAAGTTGTCAAGCCTACTACATCACTTGCGGCAAGAGCTACATTGCTGCCATCTACGACGCCTTATATTTCAGAGCGGATTAGCAATAATTCAAGTTTCATACTCTAAGATGCATAATTATCTACGCTTAGAGGTGGAATCAAGTAGGCTCGGTTTGTTGAGCTTAACATGGACGAGGCCATGATACTATTTTAAAAATCTTTGGTGATGAAAAAAAACTTGAGGTTGTAGCTCAACAAAATGAGCTAAGGATTTGAGATGACTGGCAAGAGCATTGATAATGCTATATGGAACGATTTCTAATTCGGATGGTTGCTCGATCGATTGCAGTTCCTCTACGAGTTCTTTGAAAAGAGATGGCTCCTCTAAAGCAATAGGAAGTTGGAAAAAGCCATTTATAAATCTTAAATTATTTTTAACTTTTTATCGTTCGTCTTCAATAATAAAGAGATTAAAAACATCTGCACTAGAGTGGTCAACTCTGTTCTCTAGGTTTACTCTAATAAACATTAGATACAGACCACTTGTCAGTAAAGAATTATAGGTTCATCTCGTCAAATTGTCCAGGTGCATCAAATTGTCCAAATTGAATTATTGCATTGCTATTGCCTGAAGGTACATTAAGAATTCCGCATAGAATATTTCATATTTTCTAGGCTCATAAGGTTGTTTGTCTTTGAATTCTTCAAGTTCCTGTAATGTGGTTTTAGGAATTTGAAAGAATCCGTCTTGAAGAGAGAATTGAAAGAATTTGTCTGAAATGCAAAACTCATTTTCAATTTTAGGTTGCACTTCCTCTTCCTCTACGACCAGTATTTCAAATACATCTTTACTAGATTGAAGTTTGACTCTGGGCGTTTCAGTGAAGCACATGATTCTTAAATTAATTCAATCTGCTCTGATACCATGTTGTGTGTAGAATGCAAGACGACAAGAACACATCAGACTCTTTTTGAATTCCCTGCGACTGTTTTGGAGATACTATAGTGTTTTACTGCAAGTTTTTTCTAGTTTCTATGTTTCCCTTTGCTCTAATGTCATCATGGAGGGATCTTTCAAAGAATTTCTATGCAAAAGAAAATTGTGGATTTTCTTTGCAAGGATTTTCATAAATTTCCCCTATATCTCCGATGTGCAACCTAAATTAGTAGATTTTGCAACATTGACGCATCTTACATTTTAACGTTGTTTCCACCTAATATTTGGTAGATTTAAGGAGATGCAAATTGTTCCATATTGATTGTCAAGCGTACCGTGAAGTTGGTCACATAAGAATTGTAAGTTGTCAGCATTGAAGACAATGTATTCATTTCATAGAAATCTAACATATTTACAGTTGGTACATTTTAGAATCTTAGAAATTTTACAATTAATACATGAAATTGTAAATTGTTCAAACAAATGAAATCTACATAAATTTAATTAATATTCTGAAATCTAGAAATTGGTCTATACTAACAATTTTGAAATGTACAAATTAGTAAGATTAGAAATTTAAAATCTACATACCCTTCATATTTCAGTTTCTAAAATCTACAAATTGTATTGATTATGCAAACTAAAATCTACATTAAAATTATATTTTAGAGGTCTAAATCTATACTCTAGAATATTTAATTTTAAAAATTGAGTTGATTTTGAGGTGGGGACATCTTCGCATAACATTCAAAAATGCACAGATTTTCTCCTTAAAATTCCCTTAAAATTCCCTGTCTCACATTTCCCTGTAAGAGTCACATTCCGTGTGAACAACAATTTGTAACGACATTTCTATGTTTCCTTGGAGGGGATTTACAGTAGAATGCTTGCAAGGAATTTAGAAAACGCTTCCTGTGGAAGTTGAAGAAGTATGTTATGTTAATGATTATTGAATACAAGTACAAAGCCTTCTTATGAAGGACAAGAACGGTGGGACTCTACACAACGTAGCAATTGAGTCTAAGATAACTGATTGATTGACATATACTTCCTTTTGTGACTTCTTTTTCCACTTCGTACTGTACCCGTTGGTACTGGTACGCATCCGCCTTTCCAGTGAACACATGACAAACAGTGCCTGTGAGCATCTGAACTACCGGTAGCTTGCCCTACTCCACTGACAATCCGCGCTGCCTTTGGACGTTTTGCACTCCCGTGGATAGAATTCAAAGAAAAACGTGATGTGGAATCACGTGGAATTTGTCCCACCAGAAAGTTTCAAACCTGAAAATCAACAGCCGGCCGCCAATCCGGCTTCAGCAGACTACGACGCGCGCGATCTATATAGCTGATCGCGCTCGCATTCGCTTCAACTTGCATTCCGCTTTTCTCGGACCTCTAAATCCCAAATACTCAAACACCTCCATCACCTTCTCCATCTGCAGAGATGCAAACACCCATTTAGCACCACTTTCTTTGCATCCTCAAACCGCCAGTTTTCGTAGCACCCACAATGATGTAAACCGCCAGATCGGGCACCAGATTCCGGCGACACTATCAACTGAGTGACAGTCTCGGTCTCCGTCTCTTTGTACTATTGTAGCTTGCATTGCTTGCATTGTAGCTTGCATTGTAGCTTGCATTGCTTGCATTGTAGCTTGCATTGTAGCTTGCATTATTGTAGCTTGTTGACAGACGACGTTTCTTGGACACCATGAGGACTGCGGTTGCAGCGATTGCAGTGCTGGTGCTCTCTCTGGCACTTGCACAGACGCCACCGAGCTTCGCGCTTTCGAATGTCGACGCTACGAAACAACTAGTGGTTCCCAGTGTACTGGTACTCCAGGCAAGCTCGAGGATCTTGGTGCCTGATTTGGTGCTTAACCACCGGAGATCTCTGAAGAAAGCTTCGAAGGCCAAGAAGACCAAGTGGAAAGCGGGTCAGCCGACGTTTATGGGAACCGTGATCACCGTGGCGATAATCGTCGCGCTCGTTCTTATGTTCGTGGTGTACTTGCTGATCACGGAGAAGAAGAAGCAGGATCCCAAGTGGAGGGTGCGCGATTTGTTTAAGCGGCGGTTGAAACCGGGCGTCAAGCGCACGCTCACGAGGAGATTTACGCACAAGACGGCGGGTGGGGAGGATATGGAGGAGTTGGAGAAGTCAAAGGTCGTGGAAGATGGTGTGCCTCCGAAGGTGTAATGGGTTGAGATTCTCAAGGCAAGGCCATTCTGATTAAGTAAGGTGGACCTGGCTCCATTGATATTTACAGTACATTAGAGACTCCATGGACCATACAGGGGAACTTCGATTTGTGCTAATTGTGAAAATACTTCATCTATTGACATTTGTTTTGCAAATGTTTTGGAGCGTGACACAAAATAAATGTGCAGAATTTTAGATGGTGCAAGTTTCTAGATTGGTGTAGGAAAAAGGTTTAGAGTGAATAGAACCTCTCCATTAGTGTTTGGCGAATGGGGATTTAACATTAGACTTCTTCCCTATTTTGTGTTTTCGAGCTTTGAATACCTAGGCTCCTAGCAAATTGAGGCTCCAGTAAACCATATACTACAATAGAGGCTCCATTGCCCATACAGGAGAGGTTTTGATTTGTGGTCATTGTGAAATCAACTTCATCTATTGTATTACAATTGTTTTGTATCTTAACAAAAATAAATAAATGTGCAAAATTTTAGATGGTGCAAGGTTCTAAATTCAAAGTGAAGGGACCTCAACCTCTCCTTTACTGTTTGGGGAATGGAGACTTTACATTACGCTTCTTCCCTTTTTGTGTTGGAGAGATTTGAATTCGTAGCATATTGTATGATTCCTGAACTCTTATAAATTTGTCCCGCATCAATTCGTTGGCTTGTCCTGTTCATTTCTTTACGGCAGGTTTCCCAGTTTGTGAATTGATTGTGACATTCACGTGCACAGAGCTCTAGAAACTTGGACTGCAGGACGTACGTACTGGTGCAGATTTGAGGTTTGGGAATTGAGTGCTTCTTCTGTGAAGTTTTGTCATTTACTTAACAGATGTGGTGGACAGTCTTTTTTCTCGATGGTTACGGGTTTCACAGCACTGTGTCAGTGTGCATTTGCTTGAGGATTTTGTGTTCTAACGATGAGGAAAGCCAATCCTGTGGAACTGAGTGAGGATTGGAATAGAAACCGACAAGAGTTTACATGTGAATAGAAATCTAAACAAGAAGAGGGAGTGCAAGAGCAGTTGAATGCTCCTGAAAATCAAGAATTAATCACGTTTGAATGTTATATGCAAAACGTGTGAGAGGTCAACGTTTCCAAATCCAAATTCCAATTTCAGCTAATGAACATTCTGCAATGAGTATCTGTAGTATGGTTCACTTACTCCCCCAAACAGTTCCGAAGAAGCTTAATAAGAGACCTTCTATAAAGTAAATGAGCCCTTTGTAGACACGAATGGGAGGGAGCCCATTGCGGACAAAATTGTAATAGTGGTGTACATTCAAGTTTTGAAATGTACACCACTGAGGTAGACGTGCCCATGCCCGTCCCTTTAAGAATTCCTTCCTCATGTGCAAATGGTATATATTTTCTTTTTAAAATGTACTCCATGGGTACGCAAGGACAGAATTGGATGTCAGGCTGGGAATGGGTACACCCACCTTAATAAAATATTGCCCATAGTGGGCTTGCTCCTATTTGGTCCACAATGGGCTCACTTACCTTACGCAACATCCCTTGCAACAAGCCCAAGCCAACTTCAAGCGTTACATTAACCCCTAAATGCCCGAGGCACTAAAGTTGGATGTCAACAATACTTTGAAGTTAAATAAAACCTAACCAAGTTGCTATTTTTAGTAATATATATTTTTGAAAATTTCTTTTTGAAGTCTAGTTTTAGCATCAAAAATACGATTTTGAAAATGATTGATTATAAGTTTTCTATTCAGGATTATGTGCAAGGGTGTCCATTGCAATCTTGACTTTCCATAGTGTTGAGGGCTCTGGGAAATGAGCCTCAAATACACTAAATCTTGGAAAAAAAATCACATTAGAAATTCATTCAAATAAATTATAGAGTAGATTTTGAGAAGCCATAAATTTATTGGGGTTATGCATGTTAGGTCCTTTATCCTCATATTTTTTTGGTGACCAAATTTTCAGATTTGACACGTGAAAAGAGGATTGAAAGACTTCAAATTACTTTCACAATTTTAACACCCTCATGATTGAACAATATAATCTTTCAATCCATAAGTGATATTGTTGTGTTTGCTTTTCTTGTATGATCTCTAACATGTCTAGTTTGAATTTGTATAGTTACAATTTAAAAAAAATTAATACAATATATCAAAATGTTGGCTTTTTGTTCAATTTAAAACAAATTTCTAGACGCTCAAAGAAGGCCTTGGGCATTTAGGGGTTAAAGACAATTTCAATTCAATTGACAATTTTTCATTGTAAAAGTGGCATGTGCAACGATAGATTTTCATGTGATAGATGGGATAGGTTTTAGATTTATATTTAGTACATTGAACTATATTTTTCCCTTTTTACCCTTAAAGGATGTTATGGACGTTTTTTGTCCTTTGGATGATCACACCTAAGTTTGTAGGATGGAAATAAATGTTTTTCCATCCAATTTTTTTTTTCAAATTGCTTGAGTACATTTTCAATGAATAGTATTTCAAATTCTTTCATTAAGATATATTGAAGATGCTTAATCCATTTATCACCCTTATTAGTAGTGTATTTTGACCATTTTTTGCTATTTATTCTTTATGTGAATTTTAATTATAAAGAATGATATTTTTTGAATTTGAGACCAACTATTGAATGAAGATAATCAAGTATAGTTTCTACTCTAATTGAAAAATTTGAAAAACTCAAAAATTTCAACATTTTTTAGCAATACAAACTTTGGTTTGTTGATTGTCTAATTTAAGAGTGATATGGTAACTTTGGTTTAATTATACCATGATGTTATACACTATAATATATATATGGTGAAATTTCAGATTTTAGAGTACATTTCATATTTGGAAATTTTCTGACTTGTAGAAGATATATGACTTCATTCTTTGAAAAATAAATATATAAATGAAATTTTTTAGCAATACAAACTTTGGTTTGTTGATTGTCTAATTTAAGAGTGATATGGTAACTTTGGTTTAATTATACCATGATGTTATACACTATAATATATATATGGTGAAATTTCAGATTTTAGAGTACATTTCATATTTGGAAATTTTCTGACTTGTAGAAGATATATGACTTCATTCTTTGAAAAATAAATATATAAATTCTCATTCATATCTAATTGCAAAATGGTAGCAAACATAGTGATGGGTAGTGAAGCTTAAAATCAGTGGTCATGGGCCAATCTTTTAAGAGTTAATTAAAATTTGCCTACTCAACCGAAATTTACTTATTCTTCCTTTTTAATACTTTTGTATTAGTGGCCCAACACATTTTAGTGTCCCTCTTGAACCCCTACAAGACCAAGGAGTTTGATTTTGGCATCAAGTGTTTTTCATCCTTTTTGAATAGTTTACATCATTTGTGGATTTATTTTTTATTCAATTTGGTTTGTTTTAACCAACACATCCAATGTTATTCATTGATTGTGGTAACATAAAATATGGCCTCATTTGAATTATATTTTTCTCAATTTAATTGGACCTTATTAATGGTGGAATCTTTTGTTCTTTAGGGGTAAATGTAACTAAGACATCTTGTTGTACATTATCTTGCAATTGTTAACCCTTGAAGGATGCTGGGGACTAAAAACGTTTAATGGATGACTTCATTGTTCATTATAGAAACAAAGAATGCACCTATTGGTCCAATAACCAAAACATTTTGGTGATTACCTTGGTCATGGAAATTTTTAAGTTGTTTAACCACATTCTTTAAGTTCGAAATTTTTCCGATTTCTAAAAATCACATGCACAAAGTTTCTTCTCTTTCACTACTGGGACACCTGAAGATTTCAGTTTTGTACAACCGTACTAATCTTAAGCCATTGTTAGTGAAATCTGCACTACACAGAGGTCAAGATTCTATTGTTTGTGAAGGTTTGCACCACATTCTTCATAGCTTGATTGTATGCAGCTCGCTTGTGTGCGTACGTATCTCATGTCTTCGAATTTAGATGGAATTGAAAATAAAAAATGAAATCAAAGTGGACATAAAAATGAATTGAACATGAGGAAAACAAAATAAAATAAAAATGAGTTTCTACGGAAATCAACATGACGTCCAATTGAAAATGATCTGTTAAGAGAAATCAAACTGAATAAAAAAAGGTGACTTGTAAAATAAATAAAAATGAAATCCACATGGAACCAAAATTAATTGAAAATGATACAGGAAATAAAAATGAACAGCTTTTCAATGCTATAAAATTCACCCGACGCAAACAGATATTCACGATAACGACGAAATGAACATGTTCACCACTGGCGTCTCAAGGGACGCTCAATTTCACAGGCTTCGTTCTAATATAACATCCCTTGCACAGGAAAAGGGCATAAAAAACAATTGGGCATTCGGGATCAATTGCCAAGGTGTATACGACAATTCATCCTGATTCAAATAACTAAATCATTGATATAGATCAGGGCCAGGTGCTCACCCATGCTCCTCCTAAATGCGCTCCTGAAAAGAAACCAGCGATTTTCTTGCAAGTTCCCATCTCACAGGCAAAGGATGAAACGGTATCAAAATTTCAGATATGGTTACACTAAACTAATTCCTAAGATTTTAAGACAACTGGTGCAGCAGCTATGGACCTGTCTTCTGCATCCCCGAAAAGGTCATCATTGTCATCTTTCATCAACCCAGGACTAGTTCCTAGGGTCAAGTTCCTATTCGTTTGTCCTTTTTCAAAATTACCCCTAGAAAGTGCTGTTGCATCCTTGTTCATTATTCCAGGTGAGGTACCCTCCCCATCTGAATTAGCTCCATCTGAATAGCTTCGGGTGGACCCTGCCCAAGAACCACCCACTAATCCTGATACTGAGTCTCCATATAAGTCCCCGTACAAACCACCCTTGTTAGGGGATTTTACCTTGTCCAAGTACTGCTGAAGCCTTTGCGTCACACCTGGTATTGACCCACCCTGTACTTTCCCCTTCGAATCATCTTGCCCCTTTGGGATAACTGTGACTTGCACCAACGACTCATACTTGCCAACTAAACTCCCTTCTCTCACACCAATTGGTCCAGGTTCTGTACTCACATCTGCACCATCGGAGATGCCTACTACTTCCGCAAGAATTCCCCCATACTCGTCCCGAAATGACACCCCCGACTTCCTCGCCCGTTTTGTAGGCCTCTCAGATGCCCTTTCTTCCCCTCTTGCTATTCCGTCTGTAGAAGCATTCCTCTTGTGCCTGCACATGCCCAGGTCTGTGATTCTGCGGTGGGTGGAGCGAACAAGGAATTGCCACACAAATTATGGATTTTATAATATTTAAGATATTGAATCAATGCATATAAGGTTATGTATTGATAATTATTGGATATATTCCACTTCAGGCTTGATGGATAGCCACGACATTAAAACCATAGAATATAGTTGGTTACTGATATATTGGAATTGATGCACGCAACAAAAGTGAAGGAACAGGTCATACCTTTGATATGTGAATGTCGGAACAGGATTTGGACTTGGAACTCCTAGCCTGTTGAGGCTTGTGTTGTAAGCGACGACTGCCCCCTCGTCGCTAGCATCTGGGGCTGGCGGATACACAAATTTTTCTGGCAACTCCGTAGGGGCTGTAGATGGATCTGGAACTATTTTCCTAAGAACATAGGTCCGTGTTGAAGCTGCAAATTTGAGAGATTGCCCCACTTCCAGCTCCACGGGATTATCTTTGGTCAAGCGCTCGTTGGCCACAAACGTCCCATGAACAGAACCCAGGTCAATGACATACACACTGCCACATGACCACCACAGCAGGAATATTCTCAGACAGTAAATCTTTGCGATCATCGTCGTTGGAGAAGGAAATGAGTAAAAAAAATCGGAATCAGCTCCATCCACAACAACAAAAAGAGATTATAAAGTAATAACCTTCCATTCTTGTGCTGTACAATAACAGCATGCTGGCGGGATACTGAGGGATGATCTAGTACATAGTCGCACATAATAGCTTGACGCCCAAAAAGTGCACGTCTTTTTTCAAGTGATATCTTGTCTACCACCGCACCATCTTTAACTACCTCGAGAACATGAACCCCATTCTTAAACTCCACAGCCCATTCAGGAGCCTGCCAGTTCGATCCTCCTTGTCCCAATGACGTGCTTGAGGTCTGCACCATGATCACATGAACTCCCAACTTCGTAAGCGTAAGCTTGACTTTCGTTTAGGAACATTTCGTCACGACGTGAGAACAATGTCCAAAAAAGTGGGGAATGATAACACGCAGTCTTCACGAATAATGTAGTAACATTTGAACAAAAAAGAGAAAAACAAGGACAGCCTACCACAATGACTTGGGCTTCTGTAGGGGGGGGAGGTGGCGGAAGCCGGGTTTGAGGTTGAGAAGGCGCCTGCTTAAGAGCCCCAGGATTTACAGAAAAAGGTTCAATAGATTCTGCTTTCTTAAATCTGTCCATGCCATATCTGTTCAACATCTTGTACAATCCTTTCAGACTCCAGCAGCACTCTCTGATGATAGAATTCTCGAGTCCCTTTCTTGAAGTTAGTAAACTCGCTGCCTCCAGTCAGGATTTGCTACTATTGCAGAAAGTATATACCATGGTGTCTTCCAAATACATAGCATGTGAACTCGGAGAAAACTGCAACCCCGGAAAAACAGCATTAATATTGCATTTTCATAGAGCTTAATACGAAGATGAAGAATAATAGGCTACCCTTCACCACATCAAGGAGAGAGAACAGAAAATCCAAGCTACTATGAACATACCCCCCGTTGATCCTCTGAAATGTTATGAATAACAAGCGACAGAAGTCAATTCGAAACAAGCCAAAGCGTCTAACTTAAAATTGGCCGAATCTCCCTTCAGTACAGTAGATATTTTTATGTAGAAGCTTCCAGAAACTCGTCCACCAATTCCCAGTTCGTTTAAACTAAGGTCATAAGCACACCGATTGCACACCATCTTCTGAATTGTCCATCTACACGAAAGCCTAGCTGGACTGTACTTCCGATTATCAACCTCGAAATGTGTTCGATTCTTGGGTGTCATAACCCTAAAAAATAACCATTCGTCGTCTTGGCATCGAATGACCTTCCCAACGTAATATGTTTCCGTCTCTTATGCAAGGACCAGCGACGAAAGTACCGCATTAATCAGGAGAACGCATGGACGAAAAACTGAAGAGACTTCGCCACCTGACAAGGAATTCATACCTCGTAATTCGAAATCCGAAGTAACTTAAATCTTCCCTCATAGACAACTACTTCTACTGTTTGAACAGTCATTATCTTCTCCTCTCAGTTTATAATTACTGATCAATCTAGAGCACTTGACCGAAAGCCGAAAATTTCAACCCCATACTTCCGTCAAATTGAAGCATAACATATTACAGACTCGCGAACTGAAATGAAACTTCAACAACGACATAATCAACAAAATCTTCGCGCATAACTCTAGAAAAACTTGACCTAAAGCAAAAAATATTTCATCCTATACTGTACTTCCAACCAATCAAATAAAAAGTTGAGCATGAAAATTAGTGCAAAACGGATTGAAACTCCTACAGCGACATTTAAAAGTAGGATATTTGGGCACAGGCCATGTCAAAATAAAATTAAAAAATAAATACCTAATGTTCAAAATACAAGATGTGCAGACCTTCAGGGAGAAATTTCTCGAAGCATCTCTGCGCTCCTCATCTTCCTCCTGGTCCTCATCTTCATGACTGTCCTCATCCTCACCCTAAGGATCAACCAATATGCCCTGGACAGCAGCAATCAAAAGAGAGGCCGATACAACCATTGTAAATCATCCGCAATTTTGATCTCAAATAGAACGCATCACAGCAGAAATATCGTCACCACGGTTCTCTTTCCCTGACTGAAGGGTTTGCTCTCTCTGGTCCTGCTGGCTATGGCCGTGGCTATGGCGACGCAGGGCAGCAGCAGCGGTCTCGAAACTGTAAAGACGATGCCCCGGAGTTGAGAGGAAGATGGCGATCCCATTACCGCCTACATCATATCTTGATCGTCGATATTCTTGGTTGGAGATCGAACGGTGATCGGGAAATTAACGAGTGAGGGATTCTCACCGTTGAAACATTTATCGTCGGATGGTGGAGATTTGTTTTCATTTTAACCCAGTCCTTCAATTTTAAAAGGTGAAGCATGAATTTTAATCTTCTATGGATAAGAAGAATTATGTAAATTATCTATGCATTAAATCCGGCTGTTTGATTTGATTTGATTTGGTTTAAGGTAAACCAGCCTATGACAGGCAGAATGACTGATTTGGTATGTTGCCATTAGCAAAATAAAATCAGATTTTTTTCTAGCATAGACAACTTTGAGAAATGAAAGAAGCAATTAAAATTTTAGTTTTTGGACAAAGTAGGAATTTGTTATGAATTTTTAAAGTATTTTTCCAAAACAGTCTATAGACTATCTGAAATCAATAAAATATGTCTTCATGATGGTCATCTTACCACCTAATGCAGTCTTCAGATTTCCTAACACAACCACAAGAATTTTTAATGTGGCCATCACACAAAGGAATAAAAAAAAAACTCTTTATGATGAGTTTACACTCACAATGTGTAAGTGTCCTATGACAGTCATTACTAATTCTATCACAATCACCTAATGCACTAATGTGGGCCACTAACCAACCTAATTAAATTGTAGAAGCAAAAATCTGAAATGGACTGTAATGGGGGGGATATGTAGATGTCTGCATTAGACAGTTGGCCTGTCATAGGCTGGTTTACTTTAGTTTAGTTTAGATCTCTAGAATCATGCATCTCCAGTTGTGTTCTTGGTACCATCGGAAAGCTCTTGGTGGGGAACGGCAATGTTCTGACTCACAACAAAAAAGAATTTCAAAAAATATTGAATTTCAAAAAATTATGAATTAGAAAATTAGAAAATTACTTTTATTTTTATTTAATTATATTGTGACAACGGCACATGGCACACTAGTAATTAATGTAATTTGAATCTACATATTAAACAAGATTGTTTATTTGGTTCATTTTGTTTGTTTTCGTTTTGTTTGTTACGATGAGATCTCCAAAACCATGTGTTCTTTGGTCACGTTTTAGGTATTGTTCCAAAGTACCTACATGTCATACAATAATTTTTTAACCATATGGTCAAAAGTTATGAAAATTGTTGCGCCTCAAATCTACTCCTTGACCACATATTGTGTGAAAATTTCAAAGAAAAAAAATTAAAAAAATGTTATATTGCCAAAACAAAATGCTATTTGGTCCTCTTAGGGGTTTAAAACAATTAGTTTTGAATATGAGAATTACAAATTCAAATCATTATTCCCTCACTATTGTCTCAAAAGTGGCAACACACTTTCTAACCAAATATGCACATTTTTAATTATACTAATATACGTTATGTTCCTTGCAGATCTTGTAGTAAACCACTTTTGGAGGGAAAATAGGTCAAAGCTAGTTGGCACAAGTAAATGGAGATGCCTCATCTATTTTCAAGTCACCTAAATTTTATTGTTTAATTGAAATTTTGCTAATGTTGTAGTATCAAACCATTCTTTTGATGATCTCTTTATAATGCCGAAGGCTAGGCTGTGGGAACTATTTGAAGTACTACTAAGTAAGTCCTATCTTTAAATGTAGGAGCAATATCATACTTGCTAGAAGGATTGTCATTGTACGAAGGTCTATTGGTGCTATTATCCTCTACCTTAGCTTACAATCTCAATTGTACAATTCTTAGCCATCTCTTCTTGGTATCTACTATCCAATTGTATGTATATTTAATTACTTGTTTTGGGGGAAGTATACTTGTTTTCTATGCGCATGCAAGTTGGAATGAAACCATCTACTTCTTATGAGGTCTAACTTCCAATTGCAATTGCCACATAGGTCACAGTTGCCCGTGTGAGGTCCAATTTTTTTTTCATTTTTTTGTGAAGTTTCCAAGTGGTGATGTAAAATGTTATAGTGGTGCTCCAAATTTCAACATTCATCTACATATTGGATAGAAAATATCACACTAGCATATATCACATATCCATAGTTCTATTTTCATTTACAATCTAACAATTTCATTTTTTTTTAATTCAAATTTTTTATGGAAAAAGCTTAACAAGTAGTTGCCATTTTTTAGACATTTTTTTTCTAGGTGCAATCTGATACTAGAAAGCCCCCCAAAGCCCTAGTGAGGCTTGACCTTCTACGTATTTGGTCCTTCCAATTATAAATCCAAGGAATCTTAGTACATGAACAATTTTACAAATCTTGCCATTAGTTATGATGTAGTGCTAATACAATTTGCCAATATGATTATTAGTATATAATTAAGAAGCACTTCTATGTATTTTCTCCTTTTGAGCATCCAGTTAAAGTTAAAACTACAATTAGAGTTTTTTTCCTTACACAAATAAAAAATCATAAACATGCAAAAAAAAAAGTAATTATTTTTTGGATTTACTTTGTAATTTGGGTACAAATGTAACATTGACAATATCTAGTGTCATACTACATACAAGAAGCTCTAAGGTTATAGTGAAATTTTGCTTAGATGCTTCCAGTTAAGATCCATTTTTACTCTGTAGAATTGCAATGAAGAACTATGGAGACGATCTTTGCCCCCAGGGTCATGTGATTGGCATAAAGTGGCACCAACGGCCACTGCCGAGGCATCGCAATACACATGGAAGGGTCTCTCCCAATCCGATGGGACTAAACATAGAAAAGAGGTCAATTTGGCCTTGAGAGCATCAAAGCCTCTTGGCACTCAGGTGTCCATATGAAAGGTGTATCCTTCCTTAGCAATTTGATTAGAGGAAGGGCTGAAGTGGCATAATCCTCCATAACATCATGATGCCATCCAAAGTTTTGTAACGTTTGTTGGATGCCCTTCATCGTGGTGGGGGGAACAAGGTTAGTAATAACCTCTATCTTTTCAAAGTCCGATTCCTTGCCGGCCTTGGATAACATATATCTTAAAAATACTCCTCTCTCTATCACGAGGTACAATTTAGTGGGGTTCAATGAAAGGGCCATACTTGCGGCAACGCATAAAATATTCCCGGACCGCGGACAAGTGTTTTGGTTGAGACAATTGAACACTAAAATCATCAATAAACACAGACATTGACTTATGCAACAAGTCAAAAAAGATGAATGTCACCCCTCATTGAAATGACGAGGGTCCATTACATAGTCCAAAGGGCAACTTCATGTAAATGAATGTACCCCATGAAGTAGTGAAAGCGATTTTATGCCAAACTTTAGGATAAATCCCCATTTGATTGTAATCAGCATATCCATCTATGAATGTATATAATTCCTTACCAGATATCTCATCTAATATTTGGAATATGAAAGGTATGGGAAAGTGGTCTTTTTAGATGACTTTGTTAAGGCACCAATAATCTCTACATACCCTCAATTTTTTGTTTTTCTTCTTCACAAGAACCATAGGAGAGACCCAATTGGTAATTTCTACTGATTTTATAAATTTGGCCTCTACTAGTTTTTCTAACTCCGCCTTAACTACAAGTTGAAGGCGGGGTTTCATCTGGCACTCCTTTTGGCACACTGTTTTGGCGTTGGGAAAGAGGGGGATTTCATATTGCACAATTTTTGGGGGTATGCCTTTGAAGTCTTTGTAAGACCACACAAATATATTTCCAATTCGTGGTTATGATTTAATCCAGAGTACTAACACTTCCAAACTTGTAAATTCACGAATATTGTTTAAGTCGACTGGCCAAGCTGCTTTGAGTTGGGCGTGTCCCTCTGGGATATGTAAGAGCGTTATGTAAAAGGTTGTTTTGTTCCTAGGTCTTTTCATTACCTTGTTTATTAGACAGGGCATCGGGGCATGGTTGAAGATGCCCAATAGTGTGGGCCATGCCTTTGTATTCCTTCCTAGATATATCCTTGAATTAGCATTTAAAAACAATCTATCCTTGAGAAAATTGGGTTGCCACCTGGTTTGCTTTGCCACATAAAGTGCTTCTACATTGTATTAGTAAATTTGTTTGAGTTATATACATCTTTGAGCATGTGTAGCAATATAATCTTACTCCAAACTATTATTTTGAACGAGTCATGGTTGTATCCACGAAAGCTTAAATTTATTGGCCTCCATTTCTAACATGTTCCAGTCTCTTCTTCATATCCTATCAACTTGGGGTAGATTGCATTGGGTGAGGGTGCGCTGTCAAGTAGAGAGCCCTTGCCTTGGGAAAGTGCTAGGCTTTTGGCTGCAAGTAGACTTGACCGGGAAATAAAGGGGCCCGTGATTAGCAAATATATGTGTGCATACTCACAAAATCTTCATAATCCACCATAAAGTCCCCATATAACATCATATGTTTGTACAAAGTAGTTGGAGTTGCTCATAAACCGCATAAGTTCTTTTCTAGGAAGGTCTCGCCACTAATATGAGTACCACGGCCGCTCCATAACTTCAAATTGAGAATAAAATATTTCTTTAGAAAGCTAACAACAATATCTACAAACCCTCCAAAATTCAACTTAAACTACCACATTGTCTGACTTTTATAGTCAATCAAAGTTTGCTCTCTTCAACTCCAAGGCAACTCACCACTACTCTTCTCCCAAGCCCATAAATCTCACATACAAATTTCAAATTAGTTTTTTGATGTCTTTTTAGAAAGCAAACACAATAATTTACATAATTTTTAAGTTTCAACTCAAAATAAAAAATTGTCCAACTTTTATAGTCGGTCAAAGTTCACTCTCTCCACTTTGAAGGTAGCTCATCACTACTCTTCTCCGAAGCCCATAACTTTCACATGTAAGCTCCAAACTGACCTTGTAAGGTCATATTCGTTATATTGAGACTTTTTGCAGTCTCATTTTTATCCTCGACTCGAGGATAAACTGCTTTATCTTTTTATTAGTATTTTTTTATAAATAGGTAACAACACCAACTTTTAGAATTTTATTATAAAATCACTATTTTAGCATTATTTATTTTTGGTTTCAATTATTATTTTTTTAAATGAATTTTCTAGTAACTAGCATTTTGTCTCAAAATCTGCAAAAAGTCTCAATATAACAAATGTAGCCTTTTGTGATATGTTTATAGAAAGCTAACACACTAATCTATACACCTTCCAAATTTCAACACAAAATAAGATATTGTCCGACTTGTACAGCCAGTCGAAGTTCTCTTTTTTCAAAATCAAAGGCAGCCTTTCACTACTTCACCTCTAACCCTATAACTTTTGCATCCTACCTCCAAACTAAGAGAATGATAGCTCTTTAGAAATCTAACATTTAAATACACACTCTCATAAAATCTCAAAGTCAAAAAACTCCTCACCCAAAAGTTATGAGCCCTCAAAAATTCTGTCCTCTCACTCCATGGCAATATCCCTCTCTCATTCCATGAAGCATAACTTTCACACCAATACTCCAAATTGAGCGAGTGATAGGTTTTTGGAAACCTCAAAACAAGATAAACAAGATGACAAAATTTCATTACAAAAACTCTTCTGTACCAAATGTTATGTTTCTCCAAAGTTTCGATTCTCCTTAAGTAAACTAAGAGGAGGAAGAAGAAGGCCCTCTACCTTATCTTCCACCTCACCCCCATCCCCTCCACCTAAGCAAATTGCTACATGGATCACAATTCATCCATTGACCACCCTTTTCTCCCCATAATTCTATCCTTATTTCCTATGTGGCAACTACGTGGCCTTCAAATCCCTTTTAAAATCCAAAAGAAAGATAAAACAAACTTTATCTTTCCATTTATCAACTTTAAAATCTACAAACAAAGTTTAAAACGCTTTCAACTAAAGAAATAAAAGAACTAATGCTTAATGGTTGTTTATTAGAGGTAAAAAAGGTAGAATCTTTTCTATGTGGATCTTTAAACTCTCCAAAAAACCCTCTAGTTTGACAACATTTAGTTGTTTTTACATAGTGTATGTATACACAATGCGACAGCGCCATATACAAGTACGCACTGTTGATTGGTTATATTCATGTTTACTAACTCTATTTTTATTATGGGGAAGAATCTGAACGTTATATATTGTATTTTGCTACTAACTAATATTCTATAGTCCTCAATATATGGAACTAATCTTTTTGCTACAAAAATGATGGTATAACTACTATATTTCTTTATGTAGGTTGAGTCCTTTGATTTGTTCTAATATTCCTGTCCTCTTTTGAAGTGTAGTTAGGATGTCATAGCCACACAATCTCTAATATCCATATGGATCTTTTGGAACTTAATCAATTCTAGTTTGGGATCCGCTTTCTTGATGTAGTTCCTTATGTTGCATCTTTTACGAGCACCATGCTTTTTCTACCCTAGGTTGTGGACATTGTAGAATAAAATTGTTAGTGGCACCATTATGATGAGAAACTTAAGACTTTGTTGACTCGGCCTAGTGCCCATCCATTCTCTTGCTCTTGAATGCTCATCCCTCCAATTTCTATTTCTATGTGTATGGGGATCGCATGTCCCTTGTTCTTCTTTTTTAGAAGCTTGCCTAGCAATGCTTCATGTTTGATGACCACGGACTGTAGCAGCTTGGCCTTGAATGTTTCCTCTAGCTCATAATGTTGTGACTCTCTTTGTTTAAGGTAGTCCTTCATCATTTTTATGAGCAGTGGCATCTGTAGCCACGCATAATCGATAGGTCTTTATACTATGATATTGCCTTATGCTATTTTTATATAAGGGAAGAGGATGTAGCATGATTGATCCTCACTCCAAGAATAGAACTATATAGTGTCATTCCAGCATCTGAAAGGAATGTATTTGATGTCATGAAGCATGACCACTTGTAGTGCTTTTGTTGCCTGGTCCAGAATATATTCCTTAGTTGGTTCTAATTGTCATGTAACCACAGTGGCATTGTGAGTGATTGTCACAATTCTCATTACTATTCGTTGGGTGTTGGCCACGTTCCTTAGGTAGTATGTATTGTGTCTTCCTTTTCCTTGTCTTGGGCTTCGTATTTTCTTCACATAGAGCAGGACCACTTGGTAGTTTTGAGCCCCGATAATCTTTGTCGTGGGAATGACAATTCAAAAAAATGCCTTTGGCATTGTTTGCTTGTGATAACATGCTCTAGAAGAAATTATATAAGTAGACATATTTGCCACCTCTATTTGCAGTGACTTTTTATTTCTCTTGCTTAGGCACTACTGCCATGTGTTGTTGTAATGTTAGTCATCTACTAGTTAAAAGATAGGCATTTACTACATTTAAGTTGGTTCCAAGTTGAAAGGTTAGTAGGAGAAGTCAAAAGGTTGTTAGGCTTGATTAAAAAGTATAATAGGGCATTTGTCTTTATTGTTCAGAGGATTGTTAGGCTCAGTTGGAGGGTTTGATAGGGCATTTGTCCAATATTGTTGGTAGCCTTGAGTCCTTTTGACATGTACTTAAAGCTTTAGCTTCCATCTTTGGAGTTCTTTTGTTTTCTTGTTTATTAGCACTTGGCTTTTTCTTTTGACTTGGATGAATTTGATTGGAACCAAGCTCTATAATTTGAGTTGGGAGGAATTGAGGACAATTTAATATATCATCACTTACTTGGGATAATTTCTTTTGCAATTCACTAAATAAATTGCAGTTGTAGTCTTGTGGATTGCTTTAACTTTTTGTGTCTTGTAAGGATTATACTTTTGAGCTTGAGAAGGTGCAATAGTCAAACTTGAGAGGATTTTGAGTATTATTGCACTTTACAGGGTTTAAGAGTTGACTTCTAGAGTTTGGATGATAGGGTGAGGAAAATTTGCTAAAGCAATACCGTTGTTTCTTATTTGTTGTAGGACCTAGGTTCTTTTTAGATTTTGTGGATTGGACAAGTGTTGGGTTAAAGTTTTTTTAGTCTTTTGCATATTTTTCCTTTTCACAAACATTTACTATAGCTAATAGCCTTGTGCTTTTTCAGATAGGTTCAAAACCTCACACCAATGTAGCTATTTATTTCCTCTTCCAAGTAGGTATCATCCTTTGGACTAAATGGTGCTTCTAATGATGATTTGAGATTTGATATTGGGACCGTATTTGAGGCTTGGCCGTGATAATGACTCACACTCTCGGAGTAGTTCACTATGTAGTACACCTAAAGATCTAAAAAGCCAACAGCATCATGCTGAGGGCTTTAAGAACCTTGATCCTTAATGTGATTATCTAGGACTGGTATTGTCACCTTTGTTCTTGATGAGGCCTCGAGCTGAGTGATCTCTATGACTTCTACATCTTCTACACTTGGTAAAGGCAAGTTGATTGCTTCTATATATTGTGGACAATTGTGACATAAGTATTTTTGTTGCGGGGCCTTCTATGTCTCAACGAACGATTTGTCTACTTCTATCATTTGCTTACCTATCGCTTAATTGTGTACCTATGTTGCCTTATAACTCCTTTGTTTTTAGCATCTCCAAGAAAATTTATGCCCATTGCCCTCTCTATTGAATAACTTTGGGTTGTATGTGTTGAACTATTATTTCGTTGCGTTTGATCTATTTTTATCCAATGTGATCTCTCGTTGATTTTAGTTGTTGTCCCCCTTTTATAGGGCATTGGAATTCTTTCTCTTGTAGATGCTTTGGTTGGTATTGCCTTTGCTATATCTATGTTGAACTTGTTGATCACTGTTGTATTTGCAATGAGGTGGCCATTTGACCATTTCTTGGTGGCGTCTTGCCTAGTGGGAAATTATTGCTCCATTTGAGTCTTTTGCTCCTTCATTCTATTATCTCGTACTTTCTTGTTACTTTTCCACACCTTCATAACTTGTGTGTGTAGTTCTTGTGATCTAGTACATCCATCCTTTTTGCTAGATCTTATGTTTATTACAATGCTTAGCAATATGTCCAAATTTTCTACATCGTCTACACTGACTAGTAGACCACTAAAAAAGAGACCGTGCTCTATAGTTTCACCATGGTTTTTTCTTGATATTACAATAGTGGAAGAAAGGTCATGAATGTTTCCCTTGAGTATCTTGATCCTATAACCTACCATTTTAATCATGTAGGACTCTAGGGTTTTGACTTTGATCACCTTTTCTAACTTGTCCGCCAAGATGGGAAGGCATTCCTGGTTCTATATATGTTTCCCAAGTTCTTGTATTTGCATTCAAGTAAAGTATAGTAACTTTGCCATTGTTTCTTTTTGTTTTGGAAAAAAGAATGACGACCTTCTTGTTAACACAACCTCGTAGGTTCCCATGAAATATTTGCTAGCTAATATGTGCAGACTTCCTGCTTCTAACGCAAAAGTGGCATTACAGTACTTGTTCCCTAGCAATACAATACTCTTAAGCAATGTGTATAGCGCTTATCTTGCCTAGGCATTAATGTCCCTAAAAATCAGAGACTGACCTACTACCTATTTAACAACTATGACATTCTTTGTTGCATCCTTGTGTGTCTTTATAATACCTTGTTCTTCTTCCATAAACTCCACAACTTGACATTCAATTAGACTATTTTGTCCGGTGTCTACCCTTGTGAGTCACCATTCTAGCCCTAAATCACCGCCATCTCCGACTCTGCAACTCTCATCACTCCCTATTTTAGTGTTACATTTGATCAATGTGAAAGAGGTGTCACCGGTTGCCATATGATCCAGAGACTTGTATTGTGGCATCCCATTGTCCTTTGGAGATGTCAACGAGCAGTCCTTCCGTCCTCACCATTGTCTTGCATGCTCATAAATATTGACAAATTTGTGAACTTCCTACACAAATAATGCTCTTTGCAATAGGGGAGTTTTCAAAAATTAATGATAGTGAAAAATCACATTCTTACAACACCAATATGTTGCACTATACAATGAAAAGAGGTTGTCACTACTTGTTTGGATATTCCAGTCAATGAGGGCCGTTGATTGTGTTAAAAAAAATCAGACCTCCTTGGAACATCGTTGATTCAAAAAAACAATTTGAGATACAATATAGATACGAATACGGATATAGATACATATATAGCTACAGATATATATACATATATGGGATATATCCCATATCGATTGCCAAATCCACCCCCACCTCAAAATTACAAAAGGGTGGGAAGGTGGGTGAAAAATCATTTTTAAATAATTTCATTTTTTCATTTTTTGGAGCTCACAAGGGGGATAATTGAAAAAATAAATAAATTCGAGTTTTCTCTATTTTTTTTGAGTGCATAGTGACATCCGTGTCACTATGCACGCAAAAAGAGGCAGTAACTGCCTTCCAACACCAATATGTTGCACAATCTCCCAGGTCACACTTGCAAAAACCATGGCTTGGAAATCCATTTCCTTCGAGTAGGAAACTCATTGTATATAATTGTCCTTCAGAGTACCCCTCAAAAGACACTGGTATAGAAACAACCTCTTTAAAGGGTTAGCCCTCCCTCAGCAGCTCCAGCATCGACAAGCCAGAAAAGGAAATAATAATTAATACTAATAATTCAGGTCATCATATGATGACCCACTTTCCACTCAGTGGCCGTCCAATGTCTTCCACGTCGTCGCCAGGGCTCATAAGCGGAAAGCCACCTCGATTGAGTCCCAAACCGTAATACCCGGACCCCGATATCCGCTCACCCCGGTCTCGGCGGAAGCTAACCGCGTAGAAGTGGGCACAAGTGAGAGTGCATTGATGCGACTTGGACAGCCGTGGGGCGACTTCTAAGGTGTTGTTGGTGTTGCGGGCTTCAGTTCGCTTCGGCTCTGCGCTTCGAAAGCTTCTTCTCCGCAGTCACCAGGAGGTGCGCCTGTGTTGTGTCGTCGTCTGTTGTAGCCATCGAGGGGTAAAGCTGCCGTTAGGAAGGGTTTCATTCTTCCTGTTTGCCGCGCTCTCTTTCTCTCTTTCTCTCCCTCTCTTCCGCTGCCTGAACAGCCCCGGCCGTCTCGTCCCGTCCCATCCCCGCGGGGTGTGCTGCCGCCATGGGGCTCACCTTCACGAAGCTGTTCCAGAAGCTGTTCTCCAAGCGGGAGATGCGCATCCTTATGGTCGGTCTCGACGCAGCTGGTAAGACCACCATTTTGTACAAGCTCAAGCTCGGAGAGATCGTCACCACCATTCCCACCATTGGTACGTCATTATCCTTCCCTTCATCTGTTCTCTCTGTTTTTCGCAGCCCCCATGCTGTGGCTGAGACCGCGTGTGCTCAGGGAGAGTCGGAGCCCTCGCGTATGCATGCGCTTCTGAGTCGCGTTTCCGACTCGGTGTTGCCGGGACGAGGCGCGCGGGTCGGTTTTCGCCGACGCAGTATTTGCGTGTGTTAAAATTTTTGTTCCTTCTTGGCTGCATTTCTTGGTCCAGTTTCTGTTATGGCTGCTTATCGATTCGGAGCGTGGCAGAGATCCCGCGGGGTTAGGTTGCGACCGATCGGGCGATTTAAACTAGGTCACATTGCTGGACATGCGATGCTTGGGAATTCTTCGTTATGGTCGCCGGCGAGCCTGGGGTGCCCCTTTGTTGTCGATTTCCTAGTAATGTGTTGGGAGATCCGATGCCCGGTCGCTCCAGAGGCTGGCTTTTCTCGCTTGGTGAGATCTGGTGGCATCTCCGGCATGCATTCAGATCCAAGCGATTCGATGCCATGTCGAATCGGCGGATGTCGTTTCTCTGAGAAGGGAAGTGTGGAGCGCGGCGATCGGTGGTGCGAGGGAATGAGTCGAATTATTTGTGTTCTGCACCGGCGTCCTGTGGACGTTTGGGTGTAAGGCGCGGCCTTGCGACGCTGTTTGCCCTGGCGCTTGATGTCGGGGGTCCTGGAATTGGTTGGGAGCCTCTGAAGTGACCGTTTCCGTTTTCTTGAGCCCTGACGTGCTGCGATTGGTCGTGCAGGTTTCAATGTGGAGACTGTGGAGTACAAGAACATTAGTTTCACTGTGTGGGATGTCGGAGGTCAGGACAAGGTGAGTGTCGTCGGTCTCTCTTCGCATGTTTCCCCCCTCTGGGAGTGCGACTTGGCTTTCGACAATGTGTGGGAGTATGATCAGACGTTATCCTTTGGGGGACAGTTTTCCTTTTTCTTTTTGAGACGTCCATATTCGTCATGCATTGTTGGGAGAGAATTCTTGATGGTGATGTCCTTCTGACTTGATTTCTGCGTGTTTCAGATTCGGCCGTTGTGGAGGCATTATTTCCAGAACACTCAGGGTCTGATCTTCGTGGTGGATAGTAACGATAGGGACCGTGTTGTGGAAGCCCGAGATGAGCTGCATCGGATGCTGAACGAGGTACTGCCTGCATTCCCGTGACTGGATGATTGAATTCCGTCGACCTTGCTAGAGAGTATTGTGACGAATTTGGTTTCGTTTTCGTTGCTCTGTAGGACGAGCTCCGGGATGCCGTGCTCCTTGTTTTTGCGAACAAGCAAGATCTTCCGAATGCCATGAATGCCGCGGAGATCACTGACAAGCTTGGTCTGCACTCCCTTCGACAACGCCACTGGTAATCCCCGTTGACATTTCGTTTTTTTCTTGTTTGTGTTTGGGTCGGATCTTCTCTTTCGTGGTTTTCGAAGTTGGGTGACCTAGTCCACTCATGGTTTCTATTTCGGATCCTGCAGGTACATTCAGAGTACTTGCGCGACTTCCGGAGAGGGTTTGTACGAAGGTCTTGACTGGCTGTCCAGCAACATCGCGAACAAGGTAGGGTCTGCTTGAACCTTTTCGGACTAGAGCAGTTCCTGGACTGTGGCAACGTGCATCTTTCGTGTACTGAGGGCGATTTGGTTTGCATCACTTCTGGGACCCTCCTGATACTTGGAAATGTGGATATTTGCAGGCTTAGGCACGTCGGTATGGAGTGCTGCTTTTTCTCTTTCAAGAGGTTTTATGCAATCTACCCCGAGTTGGCACCATTTCATTTTAGTCTAGAGCTTGCACGTCGCGTTTGCCACTATGTTTCTCTCAGTGCCTTTCTATACGTACCTCTCGGAGAAGAATATTGTCGTAATGAAACTGTGTGCCTTGTACACGTTCCTCTTCACTGATTGCATTATGACGTCCAGTAGGTCATTCATCATCAGTTTTGTACCTATTCTGCATTCGAATGCAGATATTTGAAATTGCTTTATTAGTCCAGCCCATGTCTCGATGCTCCTATTCCAGCCCGATGATTCACTGTGTTTGTGTGTGTTGGTTGCTAGTCTGTTGAGCAGTTGAGATGTTGCCTACGTGAGTGGCTTGTTGGTGTAGTCTTGTTAGTGGTCCGTAAGCAATTCCTGGATGTTAACATGAAAACGGCGAGTTGAAATTTTCGTTCAACAGGGAGGTGGTTTGAGCATTGGGTTCTGAGGTCTTTTTTGAATTTGATGTGATGAAGCGGAGGTTGATGGACGTTTTGCTCTTGATTTAGGTCCATTTCACATCGGTTGCTAAGATTAAATTCTCGAGATAATTTGATGTTGCTGCGTTTACGTGGCTGGTAGGATTTTCGTTGCACATTGTGTAATGTTTACTGCCTTTGGACGAGATGATTGCAGCTCGAGTGATAATTTTTAGCTCAGTTTGGAGTTTCACGTGACCCGGAAAGATCCATCCGTACGGTTAGATTCAGCAATGCTGTTACCAATGTTTGTTTTTTAATATACGAAGCGGAGATTTTAAAATTCCTTCTAATTCAGTTACAACAAAATATGATCATTTTTGGAGTGAAGTTTGTTGGAATTGATTTGAAAAGAGTTGTGCCTTGGCATGGTGATTTTTTGGAATTTTTGTGTTCTTTACATCTGTAACCTTATTTTTTGCAAATCTTGTTTTGAACTAAAATCAATGCAATATTAGCTTGGTTAAAGACTTGACATACTATGGCATTTGTAATTTTATAAAAATATGTATTCTAGTAATACCAAATCCAGTTGATACATTAGACAAGAATTTGATAGAGTATCTCTACAAATTAGGATGAGGTTCATCCAAGTATCAACAAATGAGAAACAAGAATATTAATCTATTCATTGTCCAAAAATTAGATGTTCAAGTGCTCTAGTGTTCAGGTTTTCCTAAAGTCCTTTTAGACACCTTGTTGGTATGGATGAGGCTTTTACTAGGGAAAAATGATTATTGTAGTTATGTATTGGAAACAAATAATTGGACAAGAAAATGAACTTGGATCAAATGCTTGATATAGTATAGACTTATCAAGAGATATCAAGACCCTCTTAGAACACATTGTTGGTATTGACATGAATTCATGAAAATTTGAATTCAAATTTGAATTATGTCTTAAGAATAGAAAATTGGATAAGAAATGGAACATTGATAAATTGTTCCATATGATATAGGCTCATTCAAACTTTTCAAGGCATCCTTTTGGTGTTGACAAGTCATTAAATTCTTGAATAGAAACATTTTCTAGGAATTTTTCAAAATTTATAAAATCATAAACCAAATTTCAAGTATTTACACAATTATTAAAGGAACAGGGTCAACTCTCATTAAGGTAGATGGTGAAACTTTTTGAAATAAATTTTCCTTGAAAGACAAGGGGAATTGGCATCTAACCTAAATCACTTCATATTTTTGGGAGCTTTATAGAATTAGTTATGAAAGTTGAAATGATTTAGGGCTCTAAAATCATCCACCTCCTCAATTGTACATTTTTTGTACATTGCTGAAGGCTACAAAACAACATGTACAAATAGTAGACATTTAAGGACTTAGACAATTTTAGAGCTTGTATGCTTTTAGAACCTCTTACCTTTATAAGAGGCATCAATGGCTCCTCTTATCTTAGTTAAGACACTTTCCAAGCTATAAACCTTAGTGCTTAAACAATGATGAAGCTAATTATGTTGCAATAAGATGAAGCTTAAAGAATAACACTCTCAACATTTCTTTTAGAATGTGTTGATTTTGGAGAATGATTTATGGTGAGGGCTTGCCGTGTGACTAATTTGAATTATAGTCATCTTTCTACACACTTACACATTGTTTTTTATGAACTTCACTATGAGCTCAGAAGTAAGTGGATGTAGGAAGCCTTCGAAGATTTTGACATTTTTCTCTAAGGGCAATGATATGGTGCTCTTGCAAAAGTGTCACTTCCATGGGTAAGAAATCATTGATTCACAAAGGACAAAATGTGTAAATATACATATATTAGGAATGAGTTGGTAGACATGTTGACATAAAAAACAATGTCCCTAGGTGTTGAAGTTGTAAGAGCATTTCAATTTACCACCCTACACTAAATCAATTGTTGGCACTTACATTAAATGCATAAGGACCGATCTCCATGAATCTCCTAGATTAGTTAGAGATGTGTCTTTTGTTACTTGGATCTTCATGCATGTGAGGATTGCAAATTAGTTGGGATCTACGCCATTTTTTAGAAGGACAATATGTCAGTTTCACCACATACAATAAAGTCTACAAGTTTTTTCTAGTTCCTCTGGTACTACTTTAACTTTAATACCTCAACTTATTTTTTATAAGGACAATATTAATGACTTGAACTCTTCAAATGTTATTATTGCAATGAGACTAAAAGGCATTGCTTGACCTCTCAATGTCAATGTCTCCATCATACATATGCTACATTGCATTAGCTCTTCCTTATTGTGAATAATTCTCGGAATAACTTGCAATCAAGTTTGAAAAAATCCAAAAGTAGCTAAATACTCTCAAGAAATAGAACACAATCTATAACTATCCATTTACCCATCCATGGCACTTTTCCTAAACATAGAAAAAAACACAAACAATAATTTTGGAATAAACTTCTAGGAAGTTGACTTTTCCATTGATAGTCATAGATAATTGTAGCCATGGTAACAAATCTTTAAGAATTTTTTAACAATTAAACTCAATTTATCCCTTCACAACACATCTTTCTTCTTGTCAAAAAAGGCAAATACCAAATTTTGAGCTTTCTATAAATCATTTAGTGTCCAAGTGACTACCATGTGGCCATTAATTAGGTAATTTGAAAATCAAGTTTGCTAAAAATATGAAAGAACCTAGATTCTAAAGTTTAATGTTTGAATTTGTACCCTTTTTGTATAGACAATATGCAAAAATTGGATCAAAATTTGGACCTAGAGGACACTTCTTGTTTGCATGATGCAACCTTGTAAGGACAAAGAGTCAAAGATAGGGTGATGTTTAATCCTTTGAAGTAAAAATCATATGTTTTTTACTTATTACAAGGGTCATGTTTATAAAAGATATGAAATACAATTAATATAAGGTACTTAATAATCATGAATATTTGAAAAATATTATAATTACATATTAGAGTGGAATATATTAATGTTAGGCATTACTAATTAGCAGGTTTACTTTTGAATTGGGCAAGTTTATAGCTTGTATTGTATATTGTATTGTATATTGGATGGAGCATCTATTCTAAATACATTTATAATTTGGATGGAAGTGCACTACATGTGATTTACAAATTTGTTGGCATATTAAAAAAATATGCATGGAGTGTACTAGATCTTAATGTGACTATTTTTTTTGTATTTGTAGGTTTTATTCAATGTCTAGACAAGGTTGTAAGTAGTTTTTTAGTGGTTGTGTTGGTGTGAAGACATTGACTTTGTTGTAACTATAAAGTTGAATGGAGTTTGTATTTTTCCAAATCCTTAAATTCTTTAGTTTATGTATTCACAATGGACATTCTATATACAAATCCTTGATCTTATAATTAATTCTTTTGTTTTTTTGCTTTGATAAGGAGAGTTGTGGTTTTGTTATGAGCATTGCTATTATATGAGCCTAGGAGCATAAGCCCATGAGCCTAAAAGACTATATACTTACGTTATAGGTCATAGGTGTCTATCATAGAGACCATCCACAATTATGGTATAACTATGTTTTAGATATCTATACTACAAGTGTTTATATTATAAGCACCTTCAATGGTTGTAGGATATCTGCTTAATATACATATGCTCAAGGCTCACATGCTTACATTTTTATGCTCACACACTAGTATTGTTGGTTATGTTATCAGATTTTAATGCAAATTTTTTTGCTGTAAACTTGTAATATCAACAAACTCATGATGGTTATAATAAAATTTTAAACTAATATATGGTAGCAAAAAGAAAGAAAATATCATAATTACAATTATTCCATAATATGCCAAAAATTGAGGTCATTACCACATTAGATAATTATAATGTGCTAAAAATTAAGATATCTTAGAATATTACTCCCTCTTTAATTATCCTTTGCATTCAAAGAGAAGGAATTTTTTATAAAGAGTGTCCCCCCATTTGGATGCTCAAGTCTCTCAAAAAAACATGATTGTACAAAGGCGGGGAAATAATGGTACATGAGCATGGAGTAGCAAGCAAGGAGCAGGGAGTAAGGATTGGTAAGCGGGAATTTGCAATATGTTTTTTTTTTTAAAGTGGAAGAAAAAGAATGAAAAAGAAGACAAAACTTACAAAACTTAAGGATTTAGGAGAGAAAATTTTAGGAAAAGGCGATGAAAGGTTTAAGAATATTGAAGGAAAGTTCATTAAAAAACTTATAAAGAGGTTGGAGGAAACGGATGAAAGCAATTGGAAAAAATGGATAAAAGTGATTGAATGAATGGATGAAAGAGGATGAAAAGAATGGATGAAAGAGGATGAAAAGAATGGATGAAATTATATTACAATGGATGACAAAAATGAATGAAAGGGGTTGGAAAAAATGGATGAAGTATTAGGGAAGATAAAGAAGAGAAAGGATCTAGATTCAAGACTAGAAAACTGTAGCATTCAACTACAAATGGTTTAAAGTTTATAGTACATTC